>CM034238.1:4557862-5157862 GCA_019916065.1 Vitellaria paradoxa | reverse complement strand
GGACGAGTGATGGTCAGATAAACCAAGCGACTAACAAGATGCCTATATCGCTCCGGATCCGCAATCAATGGCTCGGCAGCTAAAGCCAATTTATGATTGGGCTCCAAAGGAAAAGTAGTTGGTTTAGATCCCAATAAGCCAGTTTCAGAAATAATATCTAAAGCATACTTGCGTTGGCATAAAAAATTTCCTCTAAATTCTGAGCAACTTCTACACTGAGAAAATACTTCAAAACTTCCAAATCTTTCATATGAAAACATGCACTCAAATAGTGCTTGAAATTTTGAATTATAGCACTATCACTCCCAGAAATGACAAGATCATCCACATACACAAGAACATTTAGTTGTATGATACCTTGTTGCAAGGTAAATAGAGAGTAATCAGAATGCGATTGTGAGAAGCCATATTGTGTCAAAGCAGTGACCAACTTCGCGAACCAACAGCGAGGAGCTTGTCTAAGACCATACAATGACTTGCGAAGTCTGCTCACCTTACCAGGTAGGCCGGAACGAAATCCAGGTGGCATTTTCATGTAGACTTCTTCATCCAAATCGCCATGCAAAAAGGCATTATTGACATCCATCTGATGCAATTCCCAATTTTTAGCTGCTGCAACTGCTAAAAAAGTTCAAACAGTAACCATTTTCGCAACAGGCGCAAAGGTTTCATTGTAGTCGATTCCTTCAACTTGATTGTTTCCTAAAATCACCAGATGAGCTTTATGTCTTTCAACAGTACCATCGGAATTATATTTTATCTTGTAGACCCATTTGCTACCAATGGCCTTCTTCCCAAGAGGCAAATCTTCCACCATCCATGTTCCATTCGCTTCAAGAGCCTCAATCTCTTTCTTCACTGCCTCTTGCCAATGAGCATGTTTCACAGCTTCAAAATAAGTTTTAGGCTCATAACCCGCTGCAACTGTTGCCAAAAAAGATCGATGTCGCACAGAAAATTTATCACAATTCACATAGTGTGCTATAGGATAGGACGTACTTGAGGAATGGGATTGTTGAGATGAGCGCACAGGGGGCTTTACACACTTGAGAGTATGGGTCACATAATCTTGGAGTTTGCTGGATGGAAATTTTATCCTGTGCCCGTGACCCAACTATTCTTCTGGCGTTTCACTTTCCACCACAGGAGCTTGTGTTGAAACCCCTATTTCATCCCTCGGAGGGTCACCACGAGACTGGGCATCATGCACAGCCCCTCTTTCCTTATTCACGCGGATCTCTGTGGTCGCTCCCAACTCAATCTCGCCCCTCCTTGCATCATCACGTCGCACACCATCAAGAGAGGCTGCATGCTGTGTAGCCACCCCATTACCAGCAGACGGCTTATCTGCCTCAACTCCCTCAATCTGACTTATTCTTTCCATGACACCAAACATGTCACCACTCTGAGACCTATTTGTAGGCGTTGGAGTGTTAAGGTAAGGGAACTCCTCCTCTGAGAAAATCACATCTCATGAAATGAAAAATTCATGTGTGGCAAGATCATACAACTTCCACCATTTCTTAGCATATGGGTATTCGACAAAAATGCATCAGTGAGCTTTACTAGCAAATTTGTCATTGTCTCGGTTTATACTCTTCCCATAACACAAGCATCCGAAAGTACGCAAATGTTTATATGAAGGAGGTTGTCCAAATAATATCTCATACGGAGTTTTGCTACCCAAAAAACTTGAGGGAGTTCGATTTATTAAGTACCCTGCGGTCAATACACATTCTTCCCAAAATTCAACTGGCAAATTTGCTTGGAATCTCAAGGCTCTAGCAACATTCAGGATATGTCGATGCTTTCTCTCAACACGCCCATTTTGTTGAGGTGTTCCTCTGCAAGAAGTTTGATGTACTATACCATGTTCAAGGAAATATTCTGACAAACATGTGAATTCAGTTCCATTATCCGTTCTAACAATTTTCACCCTTTTATTGAATTGTCGCTCAACCATTGCAAGAAAATTACGTAAAGTGCGGCTAACTTTCGTTTTATCTTTGAGAAAATATATCCAAACAGATCTCGAAAGATCATCTACTATAGTCAAAAAATACGATGCTCCAGAAGATGCAACAACTCTATAAGGCCCCCACAATTCACAATGAATTAATTCAAAATTTTCTTTAGCATTGTTGTCGCTTAATGGGAATGTTTCTCATGTTTGTTTGGCTCTAACACAAACATCACAAATTTTATTTGCAAACACACCAATATCAATACCAACAACATCAGACATCATTCCTACTACTTTGTTCGATGGGTGTCCCATTCTCTTGTGCCACAGATCAAAAGACGCTATTCCACTTGCCTTGTGTGCAGTGACCAAAATTTCTCCCGCAAAATAGTAAAGCCCATCTTGCTGCTCACCCGCACTAATCACCATCCTTGAAGTGCGGTCCTGTATAACACAATATTTGTTAGTGAATTGGATACTACAATGTATTTCATCAAGTAATTGCGACACCGAAATCAAATTACAATTTAAATTCGGAACATAAAGCACACGAGTCAATTTCAATTTATCATTCAATATCACAATTCCTTCCTTGGTGGCCATAACATGTTTTCCATTGGGCAACCCAACGAGACACGCCTTCATATTTTGAACTTGTCGTAAACATCCAAGGTCACACGTCATATGATGAGAAGCACCAGTATCAATTATCCAACGTAAAATTTTCTTATTACCAGTTAATCTTTCATTGGTACCAGTTTTTGAAGAGTTCATTAGATTCAAGAGCGTTGCCCATTGTTCACTATTGAATCCGCTCCCTCTCTGATCAGCTTCTGTGATGTTAGTTGCCGCCGCGGTAGTCTGAGCACTCAATCCTTGTGCAGCATGGGCTCTAGGCACTCCTCCGCGCCCTCGTCCGCCTGCTAAACCACCTCCGCCAGATCGTCCTTCTCCTCTACTTGCAGTTCGGGGCCTATCACCCCACCAGTCAGGATACCCAATCAACTGAAAACAGTTCTCAGCCTCGTGTCCACTTCGCTTACATTTGGTACAAGTTTGGGTCTACTTTTTCTTCCTCTCCGCCTCTCGCCTTTCGGTTTCCAACACTCGCTTGCACCGCGAAGGCCATCGCCTCCATTCCTTTTTCCTTGTTACGTGTTATACTCTTCACACGCTCTTCTTGTATCACCATTGCATATGTTCTGTTGAGGCTGGGAAGAGATTTAGCGCTGAGTATGTTAGACCGAACGATCCCATACATTTTGTCATCCAACCCCATCAAGAACTGATGAATTCTTTCTTCTTCACGTTTCTTCTCAAATTCAACATTGAGATTGCACTTGCACGCACCACACTGGCATGTTGGAATCTGATCATAATAATTACAAGTTCCTCCCAAATTTGCTTTAATTTCCCATAGTAGGTCACGATTGGAAATCCTACCTGTCGACAATTCGCAAGGTCGAATTTCAGTTGTTGAATACGCGGGCCATTCCCTATTGAGAACCTTTCCTTGATGTCATCCTAGAGGTCTTTTGCTATCTCCATATGTGTTATAGTTGATCTCAATGTTGGCTCAATTGTATTGAGAATCCAAGAAACCAACATTGAGTTCACAATCCACCAATCTTCAAGATCGGCCGACTTCTTGTCATGTTAGGGGATGGTCCCCTCGATGAACTTGTACTTCTTCTTCGCTCGCAACGAAGTCCGCATTGCTCGAGCCCATTCATCATAATTATCACCCTTCAATTGCACCTGGGTGATAATATTTCCTGGGTTATCATTAGGATTCAAGTGATAGGGTGACACTGTTTTCTTGCCACCATTACTCTCGCCTTCTTCATGTCCGTCCATGAAAGCCAACTCTAAGGTTCAAGCTTTTCAAGCTTTATCTTTTCTCAACCTCGTTTTGATACCATGAAGATTTTAGGAAGATCATCTTCTGCCTTTTTCCTTGGCCAAAAGTTGGCTTAAATATACAAAGATTGATCCTAAAAAAGGCAAACAATATTCTACATATTCTACGAACCTTAATTACAGCACCTATCAATCCCTTAATTTCAGCAATATCTCCTAATTGTAGCACACTAAATACACATGCTTAAAATACAATGATTATATATGCAGGAAATCCCAAAACAAAGGATCAATCCTAGCTAATGTGGATGCAATATAACTAATTAACGGTTAGAAAATTCATAGTAAAAGTAAGATTGATAAAAAAACTACCTTGATCATATACTTGTCCAACCAAACTCGATTGGAATATGCACAGTAAAAAATAAAAAAACAAGCTTAAGCATATATATATCTCCATCTAAACTCAGTTGGACAATTCATCGTACAAGTATTAATTAAGAAATTATTTTGAATTTTTGATGACTGAATACAGGAATAGAAGAAACGATGAAGACTTCAAGAACTCTAAAAGGTCTTAAACTGAATTTCCTTCGAATTAACAATTTATTCAGTATCTGAAAGCAATGGTGCACAAGAGGAAGTAGCAGAAATGGGCTTGGAGGAGGATGAGGAGTCTGTATTGCATCCGGTACTGCTGGAGGAGGACTGAGTCACCTGCGTCTCATCAGAACCGGTAAGAAGATAAGAAGACATGAGTGAACCTGCAGGCATTTGTGGCGGAGCCACTGCAGAGTAAGTTGGGACTGGCATGGTTGATGGGAGGATCGGCAATGGAGCTTCAAAGTTAAGAACTTGAATCGCTTGCTTCATTGAAGGCCTGAGATTGTGAGCCGGGTGAGCACACCACAACCCAACAATCAACAAGCATTCCATCTCTTGTTTGTTGAAATCTCCACCTAGTTTTGCATCTGCTGCTTCAAGAACCTCTCCAGTTCCATAGAGCTCCCAAACCCAATCCACAACTCTAATTCTACCTTCTTCAGCAATTGGGTTAATGGGCTTTTTTCCGCAGGCAATTTCCAAGGCGACGACACCAAAACTATACACATCTGATTCTTTACTAGCCCTACCGGTCATGAGACATTCAGGAGCCATATATCCCATTGTTCCGGCCAGGACAGTGGTTTGTGAATCTTTTCCATGGTCAACTAGCCTAGCTAACCCAAAATCGCCCAATTTAGCGTTGAAATTCGAATCCAACATAATGTTGCTAGACTTGATATCTCTGTGAAGCACGCATTGTTCCCATTCCTCGTGTAAATATAGCAATGCTGCAGCTAAACCTTTAGCAATATCATACCTTTTCAGCCATGTCAAGAAGCTATTCTCTTTAAATAGGTGCGAATCCAAGCTTCCATTAGGCATGAATTCATACACGAGGAGGAGCTCTCTTTCTTCGTGGCACCAACCGATGAGTTGAACTAAGTTCCTGTGCCTTAATCGGCTGATGATCTTCACTTCTGATGCATACTCTTTGATCCCTTGTGTAGACCCCTTTGACACCCTCTTGACAGCAATACAAGAATTTGAGTTCTTCAAGAAGCCTCTATAAACTCCGCCAAATCCACCCTGTCCGAGTTTCTCTTCTTCCATGAAGTTCTTTGTTGCTACAGCTAATTCTTTGTGTGAAAACTTCTTGGGTCCTGTTTCGCCTTCAAATTCATATGGGATTTTGAAATCATCGCAATCATCTTTCTTTTCCTGATCAATCTTCTTCTTCTTCTTGTTATTGTTCCTCTTCGAGGAGCCAAAGCAGAGCAAGCCAAGCCCACTGATTAGAACAACACCACCAACAATAGTTCCTACTAGTACCCCTGACCTCTTCTTTGTTCTATTCTTGGGAGATCCTGGCACTGGTGGAGTTGTCGAATTTCTGTTGATTTGTATGTTAGAACTAAAATCCCAGGAGTGAAGAGTATGAATTTCAAATAATTGTCCCGTTGCAGCAGAAAAACCAAAAGAAACCCACTCCGGCAAATACTCCCTTAGATCAACTACGTGAAAAAGCCTTTGCAGGATGGTTTCATTCTCACCGCGGAAACCAGTGAAGACCACACTTAAATTTTTCGAACTAGAATTGTAACTAATGCAAGCTTCGTTCATTTGCCCAGATGGAATTCGACTGAACCAAGTCACATTCTTAACAGAGATCATCGAGTTGATATCGATACCTACGTGGTCAGAGGGGGGATCCCAGCTGTTCCTGAAGGTGTCGAACTCCACGGCTACGAAAGGATTGGATATTGTTGAGTTGTGCTGTTCTTCGCAGCAGACGAGGCCAATTCCGCTGCCTTCTTGGACATCTGGAAGCTGGAAATCAGGTGGAGCGACGAAAAACGCGAGCCCATCGGCATAGGAGAAGTTGTCCTGGGAGTTGATGGTGAAGGAGAAATGGGTGGTGAAGTCTGCAATGGCTCCTGAAGTTTTGTCCCAGAGTTGGAAGGTTTCCCGATAGGTGGCTCGGCCAGTGCTTGTGGTCATCTCTTTGTCCTTCTGGTTGATGGTGAGTTGGATGACTGGGCCGGAGGAAGAAGCATTCCCACTGTACTGAATTTCGTGAATGTTTGGATTGAAGCTCGTGAAGTTGAAGGAGAGCTGATCTGAACCAGGGACTAAAAGGAAGAAGTAGAGGAAGAAGAAGAAGATCGGCATTGCAGGAGGGCAGTGAAGGTCCCAATGAACGAGCATGGCTTTGAGTTATGTGTTTTGACATAGCAACCTTAATACATTTGCCCTCGTTTGCACGAGTTTTGTATGTAGTTTGCACAGTGACAGCTGACAGGCCGGCTTTCCTTAAATTCCTGATTTGAGTAATGTGCCGTCCATACAATATGGCGTATATATATGGAACATATGCGGCAGCTAGATCGATCCTTATAAATTAGCGATGGACGCGGATAAATCTGATTGGCTTTATCACTCAAAGCTACAAGCTGACCGTCGCCCTACATTTTGTCTTGATCTCTGGATTGCACTAATTAACCTTGTAGAATGATTCGTAAAAGCTGTTTGAGCAGGGAGATTTTTTTTGTTAGACCAAGTGCGTTTGGAGCTTTATAAATCTTCGGATAAAAAAAAAAAAACCTCCATTTATTTATTTTTTCAACTTTCTATAATTAAATTTCTATATTACTTCCACGCTTCTTTTTTTTTTCCCCTTCTTTGGTGGCCACCCCTATAGTCCAACTGATATGGGGCCCGTTTGGTACTCCAAAAGGTTGTACAAAATTTCTTTAAAAAATTAAAAATTTTTAATTTTTTTAATTAAATTTCACCACATATTATTTTTATATCAAGTTTTAATTTTTTTAAGCTTTTTTAAGAATTCCAAATGTCAGTGGCATCAAGAATTTAGATGGCATAGAAAAAAGATTTTTTTTTTTATATTTTACTTTAAATGGGGTAAATAATTAGCTAAATGTCAAGTGAAAATATTTGGTAATATAATGTCCATGCGGAATTTTTTTTTTTCTGTTAAGCCAAATGAAAAATACATTATTAAATTATGTTTTCAAAGTTAATTGAGTGGTCCTGACCACTTGTATATTTGGTGGTCTCTCAACCTGAAGATGTAATATGATACTGCCTTTTCTATTTGACTTGGATAAAAAAAAAAAAAGTATTTTTATATGACATTTTTTTTTTTTTACCAAAAAATGCGTTTTTATATTATGTTTTTCAGTTTATATTGTGTTTTCATTGATAGTACATTGTTCAATATTTTTACAAGAACAACATTTCCCCGATTATTTAACCAATTTATAGCAAAGCCCCAAAAAAAAAAAAAAAAAAAAAAATTCTAGAAAATGGATCTATCGCCAGTGGTTATAGTCAATTGGTGACTAGGTTTGTGGTTCTGGTGCTTTGGCTATGGTTTATCCAAACAGCCGCAATCGATCATCATCATGTTAATTATTGCTAACGAAAATGCTGGCTTTTCATAACAGCCAATGCACAGGACACTGACCCTAAGCAACTCCATAGTATCAAGAGACTTTCACAGGTAAATTGTAGATTTACCAACTGATTGAAACAATGTTAGAAAAGTTCTACCTACTAAAAGAAAGCAGCTATGAAGTTCAGCTTTTTGACAAACACAGTTTTAATTATGACCCAAAATTGACTTGACTTGACTTGACTTAACTTGGTCAGTACGGTAAACATGTTTTCCGCATTGAAAACCAAACACCAGTTAATTTCCAAGATGACTTCTGCTTTTCTAGATTGTTCGCAAATTATGAGTTCAGGACTTGACCCTCGTCGTCGAAAGGTTGAGTGAGGGGTCCCCGGCGTGATGAACGGTCCTTGGAATAGTTGATCAATCCTTCTGTGAAAATTAGTTTAGTTAAAATGGGTTTAGGATTTGTGGAACTTGTTCTTTTGTTGACCACCATTTACTAAAATGTTAATACTATATTACCTATATATATATATATATATATATTTACAAAAAAATATTCACCAACCAAAATGATATATATTACATGATTGTGAGCCAATCATTTAGGGAAAAAAATACCCAAATTAAATAGCCTTATATTGCATAAATTATGTTTAAATTAAATTACTAATAAAGAATAATAAGCTAAACATAGTGATTATAAATAGTTGAGCAAATATAAACCATCTTCAAACAAAAGAAAAAGAAAAAAAAAAGACGAAGAAATTAAAAATAAATACACACGGAATGAGCTAAACTTTGGTACAATAACAATGCAAAAGGAGAATATGTTTCACAAGATCAATGTAGCAAGCATTGAGGTATTTGTGGTCTTATTGTATAATTAAACCAGGACTGAGCTCGCTGATCTGAACTAGCTAGATACAGTAAGAGACTGAAAATATGGGCTTTCTAGCTAAATTGACAGAACAAGTGTGTGTGTGTGTGTATATATATATATATATATATATATGCTGCAACAGGCATATCTAATGCCAAGTTTATGTGGTCAAGACTAAGCACAAGAATTGCTAGCTAGCTAGCCTTCTCAAGCGGTAATGAACTTTGAGAAATCCACCCAGCAACAGTATATATTACCTCAATGACTGGAATTGGACCCCATGCATGTAGTTAATCAAAATGATGAAGATGTAGCAACAGTCGGTGCTGGAGAAGAAAAATATGTTGGAACAGGCATTTTTGATGGTAGAATAGGCAACGGTGCTTCGGAATTAAGGACATGAATTGCTTGCCTTATTGAAGGCCTGAAACCGCTATCTGGGTGAGCACACCATAGCCCCACAATCATCAATCTTCCCAACTCTCCCTCATCAAATGCTTCACATAGTTTTGGGTCCGCAGCTTCAAGAATCTTTCCTCCCCCATAGAGATCCCAAACCCACTCCACCAACACTATCTGATTCTCTTTGGCACTTGGACAAATTAGTTTTCTCCCACAAGCTATTTCCAAAGCGACAATTCCAAAACTGTACACGTCCGATTCTCTGCTTGCTTTGCCTGTGATGACACATTCTAGAGCCAAATATCCCATTGTCCCAGCCAAATCTGTAGTTCGTGACCCTTTTTCATGATCAACAAACCTCGCTAAACCAAAATCTCCAAGCTTAGCATTGAAATTTGAATCCAACAAAACATTACTCGGTTTCACATCCCTATGAACCACACATTTCTCACATTCTTCGTGTAGATATAGCAAAGCCAAGGCAAGTCCTCGAGCAATTCTGAACCTCATAGTCCATGGTAGTACATTCCCTTCTTTGAAGAGAAGGGAATCTAGGCTTCCATTTGGCATGAATTCATAGACAAGTAGAAGTTCTCTCCTCTCTTGGCACCACCCAAGGAGTTTCACTAAATTCCTGTGTCTCAATCGACTGATGACCTTGACTTCTGATGCAAATTCCTTTATCCCTTGTCTAGAATCCCTTGAAACCCTCTTAATGGCAACATAAGACTTTGAATCCCTCAAGAAGCCTCTATAAACCCCACCAAACCCGCCCTCTCCAAGCTTCTCCCCCTCTGCAAAGTTCTTTGTGGCGCGAGACAATTCATGGTAAGAGAACTCTTTAGGACCTATTCCCATTTCAATTCCATCATTCATGACCACATCAAAGACCAGATGATCATTTCCACAAATCCTCGCTGGCCGCTTTTTTATTTTTCTCCACAAGTAGACTGATACCAACATCATAACACAGCCTCCAACAATCAATCCCACTTCTCCAATAATTTTAGATCCTTCTGGATCAGTATGCCTTCCCTGGTGCACAGATGTTTGTGCACTTGAGTTGAAAGACCATGAGTGGATGTAATGTATCTCAGTTGAAGCTCCGGTGGCAGCCGAGAAGCCTATGGTAACCGATTCTGGCAAGTAATCTCTAAGATCAACTGTTCGTTGGACAATATAACTCTCAAAAAATACACTCAGACTGTGCAACTCCGCATCATAATTAATCAACATATCCAATGGTTTCCCATAGGACTTATAAGCATTCAAAAGGATATAGTTAACGGAATTTACAGAGTTGATGTCAATACCTATATGAGGGTCCGGGTCCTCACCTATACGAGTCTCCGAGGGGTCCCAAGGATTCGGAAATGTGTCAAACTCAACTGCAACAAATGGGTAGTCTGTTGAGTTCCATGCCTTGTTGTTGCTCACAGGACCAAGACCCAGACCACCACCACCTGTTTTAGCAGGAATGGGGGAACCATTGGCATCAGCAAGGAAGAAAGCAAGCCCGTCACCATTGTTTGAATGGTTTGAAGTGATCATAAAGGAGAATTGAGTAGTGAAGCTTGCAAGATATCTCGTGTTCTTATCCCAGAGGTGAAAGGCTTGTATATACGTCGCTCGCCCAGAACTTCCATTCATAGTGTTGTCGCACTTGTCCAAGGTGAGTTGAATTGCTCCCCCAGCAAGATGAGCACCTCCTTCAAAATTCATGGAAATATTACTTGGATCAAAGCTGGTGAAGTTGAAAGATAATGAAGCAGCAAATATGAACGGCCGAAAGAAGGACAAGAAAAACACGAAGAGAGAAGAAAGAAGAAGCTCTGATTGACGGAGATGAGTGTGGATTCTGGAGCAGGAGGCAGCCATAGACCGGAGCTGTGTGGCATGAACAATGTGTAGAAGCCTTTCTAGTGGTTAAATTAACAACTGGACTTCGAGAGGAGAATTGGCAATGCTTCAATAATCAAAGTCAAGTCTCCTTTGTGCTTGGGAGTGTCAATTGGGTTAAGCCCTCGATTTTATTTCATTTTCAATTGGAAAATTTGCACTAGAGTTCGTCCGCAGGGACATTGGGATAAAATTATTAACAGTGACAATCCGCCTAGTGACAAACCAGTCAAGACAACTAATTTCTCGGCGCTATTTAAGTTGATGAATGGGATAGGGTAATGATGTGTAATAGCAAGAAAAAAAATACTAGAAAACATAATCAAAATAATGTGAAACACTTGTGGGTCCATTATTTTAAAACAATAAAATCATAGAAGTTTATTAATTATAGTACTATCACTGTCACATTATATTGGTTCCACTTTTTGATAAAATTTTCTGGTTGAATAGTATTTTCATTTAGGATATACAGTTTCATAATTCTCATTGAAGGAAAAATTATGTTATTTATGACTTTGTTGAATTGAGTTGAAAACTATCATTTCTCCCAATTGAGAGATGGTACTGTACATGCTAGACCACGGGGATTCGGGGACAAAAAGAACTATGAGCTCGTCGGGAGGCTCAAAAAAAGGCAAAAAGGTATTAAAAGTTGTATTGGTGTGTTTGGAGGAACCATAATTTTTTTCACTTTTTTACTCTATTATAATAATTTATTCTACAAAAAGTTTTATCAAACACACAAAAGTTAACACTTTTCTGCTCTGTTACATTAAAAAGTTACCAAATACACAAAAAATTATCACTTTTTTACTCTGCTAAAGTAAAAAGTTTATCAAACACCTAAAAATTGTAAAAAATTATAAAAAATTACTAAAAATTACACTTTATTCCACCAAATATACCAAAAAATATAACTAAAAAAAAGATACAAAAAAAAACTACAAAAAATTTTACTTTTTTTTCTTTTTTTTAACCTTCAAACGGGCTCTATATCTTACTAAGCAAGTGAAAGTACGGATTTTCCATACCTGTTGTTCGGCAACAAATTTTACCGTCGGAACTATTGACCACGCCAACCGGAAACTCGTCTGTGAATCTGCTGAACAAAAACAAAAGAGAGGTTACGGCCAGAGTGAGAGTTCCTGGCCGGAAAACCCTTCGAAGCTTAAGCCAGTCAACGCTTTCGAGAGAGCGAACTTTCTCAGAGAAAACGAATAATACACTAAGTTGGCAATAGTCAGTTTACCGTGATTGTGAAGTGGAATATTGTATTTGTAGTCGTGTAAATAATAAATAAAATAATACTTATGATTTGACTGCATCCATACTTCCGGGTACCTCTTTTCTTTCCTTACTTTAAATGCCTTTCACTTCTCATTTAATACTCCATACCTTTCATTAAATGCTTCTGGTAGTTAAATATGGCAATATAGCCGGAATACAATTGTCAAACTATTTACCTGTCACATCTGTCAACTACTCGTAACGAGATGAACTAATTTAGTTCCTTTTACCGTGATAAATATATAGTCCAATCATAACCAATGTGCATTTATGATTATATGTTCTTATTAATGCTGGGGGACCCACACCTAATATTTATTAGCTGTCAATTGAACGGCCGAACAAACTAATTTTGAGATCCTCAGCTGCCGCCACGTGGCAGCATGACACTCATTAATATTGGGAAGCCAAAATAACATAAATCATCTCTATTGTCAGTCACATGTTAAATATGCATAACGCTCGTGAGTGGTATCACGTGTCATAGGTCTAAGTGTTTGGTGAATGATTGAAAATGTCCGGCATTAGGCCACGTGTCATCCATCCGTACTTGTTCGACATCACATGTGTTTAGGTCTTATTTTACCGACGCCTGTGTATTTCCCTAAAAAACACTTCCGCTTTGTAAGGCCAAAAAACCATCAGTATCTCCACAAGTTACACTTATTAACAGTAATTTGAAATAATTTCTCCCAGTTAATGGCAAATCCGAGTTTTTTTTTTTTTTGATAATTATGGCAAATCCGAGTTCTGATTTCAGTGTTGAGCAGTCTTAAGGTCTATTTCAACTCAAAAGCTACCTAACAAGGTGAGATTTTACCTGCTACTAACCCCTTCCACGCCACAATCCTGAGGCTTGACCTCAATCGGACAATAAGCAGAAGAAGGGCAAAAATCGTTTTTAATGGTGCCCAATTCATCGCACAGTGAATTTTTTTACGAGCAGCAGCGTAGTCAATCATCTGCGACGACAAGGCCTGAATGCACAATCAACAGCTTCCACGGTCAATTCAGTAACCCTTTCTCGGATTACTAGAGCTCGGTGTGCACTTTCGGTATTGGGCGACGCCCCTTTTCTGAAAGCAGCCACTTTACCAAATTGGTGAACTCATTCGCCTTAATTTGCTGAGTTGAAGGTAAAACCTTATCCCGGAAAGCTTCATCTACCATCCAATCGACTACCTTCGGATCCTTACAAGTATAACCCGAAAAGACCTTCCTGTGATGTAGAGAGGCAGTCGATATCCACCCTAACCCATTGATAGCATCGATTGCGTACTCATTAATATTGATAAAAAGAAAAAGAAAAGCTTTCAATGGTTCCAAAGCGTTGATGATCTGATTTTGAATTTGGGCATTTGTCTTGACGGCATGCAAAGCCAGAGGAGGAATGGCGAGTCCTCTTGGGGTCGTTAACGCAGAATTATTAGAAGTTGATTTTGAATTTGGGCATTTGTCTTGACGGCATGCATAGCCAGAGGAGGAATGGCGAGTCCTCTTGGGGTCGTTAACGCAGAATTATTAGAAGTAATAATTGAGGCGTTTGATTCGCAAAAATTAATTAAAATTTATTATTTATTATTATTATTATTATTTTTTAATTCCGTTTATTTAAATTTAGATATATATCATTTTTATATTAAATTTTTATATTTTTATTATTCTTTTTAGCTAACAAACACTTTCTTATCAAGATTGAAGTAGATTTACATGGAATGATCAATGTTGTTTTAAAAATATAAAGTTAAATTTTAGATTTGAAAAAAAAAAATATTTTATTTTAAAAAATGCATGTCAAACTAAAATTGCAAGACATAATTATATATATATATATATATAATAAACAAATAATACTTATCCATGAAACACTAACACACAACTACTGTATTCTATTTTTGTATTATTCTTTATATTCATATAATTTATTTATTTATTTATTTTATATACAAAACTGTAGGTCCAATTTGAATTCCATTGCATAGGGACCTGAAGACCAGAAGCCACCAGAAGGTCATAGGTTCCTGCCAGAAAAAGTTGGAGAAAACAAGTCCTGGATAAGGGGAATTATTTCATTTACCTGAAACTATCTGGTCTCTCTACCATTACGTAATTAATATATAAGATAATATAGTACGATTAATATATGGAAAAAATATTTAAATGATCTTAAATTAAATTGGGGAAGCAAAATTTTTATTACTATAATTTTTTATCAAAGAAAAAAATTTTAAAAATTAACATACAACTTGCTAATAGTGCTTTCACTAGTTTTAAAAGTATGGCCATTGCAATAAAATTCTTTCAACAATGGTTAAGGGGTGATTGATTGGTAAAAAATGGGGTAAAAAGTACAATAAAAATATAAAGATGTGACATAAAGGTAAAATATAAAAAATTTTAATTAGAGGAAAGTATAAAAAAGTAGTTAAAATTAGTGAGTTTTGGTAATTTTTAGTTGTGCCAAACAGGACTTCATGTATTATGTATAATTAAGATTTAAGGTGTAATATGGCATTGATGTGCAATGTTTAAAATATTAATTCTCTTAACGGATCCACATGACATCTATTTGCCCCACATCGGTAAATTAATAGATTTTTTTAGACTTAATATTTAAGCAAAGTAATGCACTTAGGCGTGTTCGCAAGAAGGAGAGATGGTTGGCATCTCCCCCGACAGGGCTGAGGACGGTTTTCGGGCCTATCGGTTGACCCATCCGGTTGAGGCTTCCCACTTCGGTGAATCTAAACCCAATTTTTTTTTTTGTCCTTTCCTTTACTATATTCCGATCACCCTCAAAATTTTTTTCGTTCATTGACTATATCTCAGGCACCCTAATTGTCCTGTGCTTGATAATATATACATATTAAAAATTGCCTGTGACTTTAACATAATTTTATACAGATAACAGTATTTAAAATTTTAAGTTTTATATATATTATAATTGAATTTTTAATTTAAATATTTATTTTTTAAAAAATTTAAAAAAATCATAATTTAAATATTATTTTTTAAATAAAAAATCTTAGTTGCTTTTGTCTAATGGATATCATACAGTGTTTAATAAATGTTTAAAATTTTATTATTTGTTATAAATATTGTTACATTTTAAAAAAAATCAATTTAAAAATATTATAAAATAGTATTCAAAAAAATATAAAAAGAGTAAGAGAATGTTTCTTCATATGTAGTAACCAAAAAGACAACCAAAGTTGATTGACAAAAAAAAAGTAATACTAGTCATTCAACAAATCCAAATATTAAATTATTCCAAATTCAATGTGACCAATTAAATATATTAAAATTAAAAAAAACTACTCCCAAGTGTAATTAATATTTAGCCTTTTTATGTTTTTAATTTAAAAAAAATATTAAGAGTTGTTATTAAGAGATAAAAAAATTTTTAAACAAATTTTCAGGCCTAATTATTATTTAGACATTTTTTATTTTTAATTTAATTATTAATACAGTTTAAGTATGTAAATTTTACAATTATAATAAATATTAGTCCCTTGTAAGAACTCATATGCTCAACTTACATGTATTGATATTACATGCTACAATTTTATGAGTTTTATATGCCAAAAAAAAAAGTGAAACTGTAGTTATTTAGTAATGTAGGACAAAAAAAAAAAGTAAATATTTAGTGAATAAGAAGAGATAAGAAAATAAAAAAAAAAGGAAAGAGAAGAGTGTCACCTATGATTAAAATGAAAAATATGAAGAGAGATAAACATTCTTTTAGTATTAGTTTAATTTTGATTGTTAAACAAATATAATGGTGGAAAATATTTTAAATTTATTTTGAAGTTTGTTAGATTGTTGAAAAAATCCAATCATTGAAAGTATTCCAAATTTAAATATTGAACTTTCTTATTATATAGGTATATATATAGATATCAACTATTGAAAATGAAATGAATAGATCATCGATCACATAAATTTCATAACTTAAATTAATTCAATTTAAATTATAAAATTATATTGAGTGAATATTGATTCTACATTTATTTTTAATTTTGTTCATTACCTTTATTTTTTTTCAAAATAATAAAAGGAAATTAAAATAAAAGCATTGCTATCGTGTAAAAATTATGCAGTGTCATTATAAAATGTAAAAAATAAAAGATAAAATAAAATAAAATTTGAATGATAGTTAACATAGTTTATTGAGTATCCTTAAAATAATTATGTAAATAAATTTGAGTAAATCAAAAGAGTAATTATACTAATTTCATATATTTTTTATTTTCTTATGAAGAAAATAGAAAATAAAAAATAGAGCAAGAGTAAAGAATTTTTAAATTATACTTATAACGTTTTTTTTTTTTTTGAAAAGGTACAAAAATGAGAGAAAAATAACAATTTTCTGAAATATAATTTATAAAATTCATGGGAGGGGCAAAAATTAGATAATTGAGATAGTTTCAAAATATTTTCAAACCTAAAAGATTAAAATTGAATCTATACGATAACAAACATAAAAGGTGTGTTTAGAGTTGTATAGAATTGTATAAAATAGTATAAAATTACACAAGTAAATATCTCGTAATTCGTGCAGTAAGTGAAAATTTTAAATTTTATTATTTCGTAATTCGTGTTTGTAGAGATTTATAAGATTTTATTTTATTTTAAAGAGTTCCAAACGGAGCCAAAATTTTCTCCTTGACTTATTATATTTATGTATAATTTAATTAATAGAAATTAAATATATTTTATAAATATGAGTCATACTAGGTGAAAGGAAAGAAATTAATATACGCGCCTATATGTATGTCGCGCGCGCACGCGTGTTGGGCCAGCCTACTTTAAAATTCGGTCCAAGTCATCGCTGAGACGTTTTCTTCTTCTCGAGCAAATTGGGCCCACCCTTAATTCTAGGGCTTTACTAAAAATCGGAGGAAATACTCTCAGCAGAAGCAAAACCCTTTTCCTCTTTTCCATTTTCACTTCAGTCTTGGGAGTTCTGCAGCAGTGAACCGGCCTTTAGGTACGCTCCATACCGTCTTTGTCCTTCGCTTTCGTTACGTGTTTACAAACATTCATATATGCGTGTAATAGCTCTGCGATTTGGTCTGTTGGGAATTTTTTGTTTGATGATTTGGAAATCGAAGATTTTGATAGGCTTTTGAGCTATCTTCTAGGCCTCCTGCATGCACACCAGAAAAATTTTGATGGAAATTATGCCTATAGACAACAGCTATTGTTTGTGTGGGGACTCTGCTTGGGGATAGAAACAAAGATGGAATCTTGATTATGTATTTCGTTCGTCCTGTTTGGGACCAAAGACCAAAGGAATGGAAATGTGGTTCGATGTTGTTTTATTTTCCCTCTATACATATGTATATATATAGATATATATTCTTTGTTTTGTTTTCTCTTTGTTCTTTGTAAACTGCGGAATTCTTAGGGTGTGTTTGAAGTGAGGATTTGGTGAGGTAAAAGAAAGAAAAGGAAGGAATAAAAGAAAAGAGTAGGGAAAAGGGAAAGAAAAATGTTCTTATTTGAATCGATCAAAAAATATAATAAAATATGAGGCATTCATCGATTAACTAGTTTCTAATTTAATTGTTTTCAATTTCTGTGATCCAGTGCATTTTTGCTTTCATTTTTTATCACAAACCAAACATGAGAATTGATTTTGAATCCCCATACCTTTCCTTTTTTCTAGACAAATCCTTAATTCAAACACAGGGTCTCAAGTTTTTACTCGATGGCACTTTTTTTTTTTTTTAAATCTGACTCTGTTCCAAAAAATTAGAGAGATTAAGCAGTGTATTTTTTTTATCCTTAGCCTAACTGATAGAAAGAACCTCAACGTTTTACTATTTTCAGGTTATTTTATTAATGCTAAATCCTCGATATGTGCTTATTTTTTTTTGTGTTTTTCATTAATATTATCTATGTGCTAATAAAAAATAAAAAATGGTAGGTGTGATTCTTTTGATTTGAATTGGCAAATTATGTTTTTACATTGCGATTTTGAGGATTTTATAATATTTTGGTAGGAAATGCTAAATGCACTCCACTTTTGGTTGCTGACAACATCGCCTCTCACTATTCAGTAGTGTTTTTTTGGACTGTGAAAGGTCAAAAGTGGAGTTCAGCATTACTCTATTTGTTATTGTAGAATTAAGTACAAATGTTGTAGAAAATAATTTTTTTTTGGAAATTTAATACTTATTTTTGTTAAATTTACTTTTTTTTTGTCTTCTGATGTAATTATGACATTACATTACCTAATTTGGTTCAATTCAGGTTGGCCGAGTGACCCTTGATCTGATTCCTTCTTCATTTCACTCAGTCTTCATTTCTTTCCCTCTCTCTTTGTACAATGCTCTCACGGTTCATTACTAGAACTTCACACATTCGTTTTCTAACCCTAATCTCTTCAAAGAATCACTTCTCAAGCCCCAAATCTCACCCTTACCATCCTTTACACCCTCCACTGCCAAATTGTGAACCCAACTTCTCATTCTTTCCCACTCGAAGTTTCTCGAGCAATCAGAAGAACAGCGGCGGTAATAACAAAGAGAACAACAATGATCAACCAACATCAACATCAGAATTTTGGAAACTTTCAACAGAAAATGAACAGAATATTGACTCAGTCTTCAGCGAAGAAACCGGAAGTCTCGAAGGAATCTCTGGCAATGATGCAAAACCAGAGGAAGAATATTGGTTGAGAGGTTCGATGGAGGGGGTTGATAACGAGGATGACATTTTCAAGGGGACAGATAAGGAGGTTGCAGGAAATAAGATTGATGAGGATAGAGGCAATGACTGGTTGACAGCAGATGGGTACAAGCCATGGAGTTTGGTGGAAGAAGAAAAAGGTGATGAGGTGTTTGACATTGGAGAGGAAGTATCGGAGATACATGTTGGTGTTGGTGGTGATGGTAAGAGAGTGGAGATGGAAAAGAGTGAAGAGGCTAAGAAACTTGAGGAGGAAGAGAAATTTCTTTATACTGTACTGAAAGGTAAGTTTTAGTTTTTCAAATTTATATGGTACCTTAAATTTTCATTCATTATGTGTACAGGATATGATTGAATCATATTGATCCAGTATATGTGATTGCAGGTCCAAATCGTGCATTTGGTGATCTAATTGCGGCATCTGGTATCACAGAAGCAATGCTGGATAGTTTGATTGCTCTAAAGGATCTGGATGGTGTTCAAGGATTGCCCCCTCTAAGAGAAATAGAAGACATGCGTTATGAAAAAAATACACGAAAATCCACAAGAGCTGAAATAGAACGCCAAAAACAGGAAGAAGTTGCCAAAGCACGAGTAAGACAAGTAGATGAAAAGGGAAGGGCATATGGAACAGGACGAAGAAAATGCAGTGTGGCTCGTGTTTGGATTCAACCTGGTGATGGTAAATTTATAGTTAATGACAAAGAATTTGATGTCTATTTCCCAATGCTGGATCACCGTGCTGCTCTTCTTCGGCCTTTCTCTGAGACAAAAACATTGGGTCTTTGGGACGTCAATTGTACTGTAAAAGGAGGGGGTGTCTCAGGTAAATGCTAGTTAATTTTTTGCAATGCATTAGCATCAGAAAATAAGTAATTTAATCTTTTCGTGTTTCTGAAATGTCACATTTCCAGATGCAGCTTTTTGCCCTTTCCTTCACGGGGCACATGATCCATATAGGAAAGAAGAGGAGCAAGTAGGACCATTTCCAGTAACTTGGTCACATTTCTCATATTTTGACAATCAAGTGTGTTAACAGTATGCCATACCATGATAGTTATAGTGCAGTGCTTCTTTTTGCTTTTTTTCCCACACCTCCTCCCCCCCTCCAAAAAAAGAAAAATAAAATAAAAATAAATAAATAAATCAAAATAGAATAAAAATAAAAAGGAGAAAGTAATTATAGGTTATTAGTATGTGAGATTTATGTACTTTCAAAAATCCTCTAGTCTTTTATACTTGCATTACTTTTCTTGAGCCATAAAGACTTGCTGTTTTGTGTTTTGGATTCCCTTGACCCTTTTATGCACTTGAACTAGTTGTCCAATTTATTATCACTACTTCCTGTATTATGTTGTGCCCAAAGTATTAAGGGCTGGGGTTATTTCAATTCTCTAATTTGAACCAGTAAAAAATATTGAGGTAGAATTTATTTATTTTTATGATTATTGAGATAGAAATTTTGTTAACTTATCTTTATTTGCTGTAATATTACTTGGTTGCTCTTGAAAAGTATTGCATATCATTTAAATGTGTATGTATACATGTTATTCTTTGAGGTTACAGAAACAGGAGTTTTCTTTTTACATGGTGATTATTTTTGGAATTCGACTTCCCCTAAATAGGAATTTCAACATATATGCTTCATGTAGCTTTGACATTGGCAGCATGTGTGGTACTTGTATCATTTACACTGACTGAAACTCTTCAAGGTTTGGGCTTATCTCCTGTTTACCTCTGTTCTTTGCGGAACAGGTCAAGTTGGGGCAATTCAGCTGGGGGTCAGCAGAGCCTTGCAAAACTGGGAACCGGATCTACGCTCTCCTCTCAGAGCAGGTACAGCTTATGCAAGCATGCTTCTATGCATTCATTCATTCAATTTCCTCCATTTTCTTATTGCTTAAGATAAGATGCTCTTGGTGATCTGGCCAAGGGCGGACCCTCAGTGGGGCTGTGGTGGGCTTAAGCCCCGGGGGGGGGGGAATTTTTTTTTTTTAGCTAAGTAAAATTTGGACCAAAAAAGAACTAGCCCAACCTATTCCATAAACAGCTCAGCTCATCTCCTGAACACCCCAACCAACCTTCTGTGTGGTCTTCAGTTTATTGAGTTTTGTGTAGTCCAGGCATTTTGTAATCCTGGCTCCGCTCCAGATTTGGCCATCCTACCAGAAAATGAAGATATCATATATTCATAAATATATTTTGTGAAGATTATTTGTACAGATTCACTGTATTTGTGTTTATGTGTGTATATATATGCGCCTCGATGCCCTCTGATCTCTCCATTTGTGTCTTGCCATCAGTTGGTTTCCTGACAAGGGATCCAAGAGTTGTGGAAAGGAAAAAACCTGGCAAGGCTAAAGCGAGAAAGAGCTTCCAGTGGGTCAAGCGTTGATTAATAGTTGAAGGATTTAATTCGGTTTCTACTTCTGTGCGAGTACATTGTGAAAGATCAATAGGCGTTGATATGAGTTCAGCTTGCGCCGGAATGTCTCATGTAACGTGGCTTGTAAGCCAGAGTTACCGTAAGTTCCAGCAATCAGCAATGATGATTAAATTTGTTGATCGAAAACAAATATACGAGCAATTGAGGCTTTCTTTTTTTTTTTTTTTGGGGGGGGGGTTCAAATTTCCATTTTATCTATTTATAGCCACTCTGTTGATGGCTTGAGGTGTAGCTTTTATTAATCTGTACTTTGCTTTGGCTTGGTGAAACCTTCCCCCGCAAAAGAGGGGGGGGGGATGGGGAAGCTATTTTGAGGTCTCGGTGATGTTTTTTGATTTATGAGTGACAACCTTAAATATCGAAACATACAGGTCAATGTCAATTTATGGCATTGTTTCAGTAGCTCCTGAATTTGACCTTCAGACTGCGTTTTAGGCTCCGTCTATTTTAATGTAAATTATTTTCCTAATAGTATTTTTCCCTTTTTTTAATGTTTTCCTCACTTTTGTGGTGTTTGTTTCCATCGTTGGTAGTAATTTGTAGCAATTTACAACTGTATATTAATGCATGGATATATTATGTGTGTATCTTTATAAATCTATAAATCCAAACCCTAGGGTGGGTCCCTAGGGTTTGGATTTAAAAAACTTACCAGCCTTTTTTTTTTTGTCTTAAATGGCTTTTTTTTTAAACTAAAAATTGATTTTTTTTGTTTTAAGAAATTGTAACGTTTAGGTGTGTTGATTGTATTCGAAAAAAAAAAATCAAAAAATTTTCGTTTGTTGGAGTAGAAGTTATTCGTTTGGTTAAAAAAAATTTTTTTTTAAGCCTTTATTTAAATGGATGTGAATTTTTTATTGTTTATTTATTTATTATTATTATTAATTTTTTTTTTACGAATGTGATATAACTTAAAAAAAAAAATTGGTAACTTTTTTGAATCCAAACCCATACATATACTTGACATGACAATTTATGTAATTCTATCTCTCTTTTTTTTTGGATGTTGTCGTTTCTTGAATTTGTTTCGTAGTTGATAGTAATATGTTACAATTTACAACTATACATTAATGCATAGATATGTCGTCTGTATCTCTATAAAATGTATATACGTTTGTGTTACAAGAGTTCGATGACACGTTTTATATTTTCTCTCAATTTGTTAATACTCTTCAGAAAAGTCAATCATCAATATTAAGTGCAAAAATTTCTATAAAAAAAAGGCTAAAAAATAAAAGTGGAGTAAATCTTTTATAGGGTGTGTTTAGAGTGATAAGAAGTGAGATAAAATGAAATAAAGTGAGATAGGTTGTAGGTTTATAAATCGTGCAGTGAAATAAAAAGTGAATAACTTTTAGAGATTTTAAGAGATTTTTAATGTTTTATCATACGCCAAACCTACCCCACAGTAAAATTTTTGTATGAAAAAGTAATTTTTCAAAGTAAAATATTTTGTTTCACAACAAAGGGAACGATGCAAACATTGGTGCAAAGATTTTTATGAAAGAAAGCCAAGCATTACAAAAAATAAATGTTTGTACATAAATTAATTTTCTAAGATATTTATGAAAAGAAAAATGAATGTAGAAGGCTGGATGGCTGGGATTTGAAGATGGGAATATGTGCAATAAGTGTGGAACGACCCGTTAATGTCTGGGATATTGAGCCTGATTAATTCGGAAACATGTAGGATGGTGTTGCATCACAAAACCTTCAATGACAGAGGAATATTGCATAATTATTGTAATAAAATAACCAAACAAATTGAGTTTAATTTTTAAGCGATTCACTAAAAGTTTGTTTAAGATTAACTTATTATAAAAAAAAATTTGAATTTTAACATAACTTATAAATGATTTAGTTTAACCTCGATTTGTGTTTAATTAATAAATCTAAATCTATATAAAATAATAAAATTGGAAACTTGATAAACGAAGTTTGGAGACACTTTCAAACTTATT
This sequence comes from Vitellaria paradoxa, assembly GCA_019916065.1. Classification (NCBI taxonomy): domain Eukaryota; kingdom Viridiplantae; phylum Streptophyta; class Magnoliopsida; order Ericales; family Sapotaceae; genus Vitellaria; species Vitellaria paradoxa. The sequence continues at coordinate 5,134,501 of CM034238.1, read as the reverse complement.
AAGTTGGATTTTTATTTTTTTATTGTTTTGAGAGAGAGGGGGCTAATATTAGTTATGATATTTATCCGTGACATCGATCTTTTGAGTTATTGATCAAAATCGAACAATTCACAGTAAAAATAAGTTTAAAAATTTTTGCTTAAAATTTTTATTTTTCAACTTATTTTAGAAAAAATTTTTAAATTTACTCTTACTATAAACCGTCCGATTTTAATCCAATGATTCACAAAATCGATATCATGAGACTAAAATTATAGCTGATATTAGCATTTCCTCTTTCTAATAAGATTTTATTTAAACTTAAACAATATACTACTATACTTGTTTTCAAACTAAACTTAAATAGTTTATAATAGATTTTAAGTTAACTCTCACCTATTCTTGATATGCAAGGAAAAAAAATACAAATTTAATTATTTCTTTATCAATAAAATCTGTTTATTTAATTATTCTAATTTTATTTGCAAGTGTAAGTGTTTTTCTATTTGTAATTGAAATTACATTAATTTTTTAAGATCAGTTGAATAATTATATTAATTAATTTTAATTTATACATATTTTTAAATGTTTTACATAATTTATTTTAAAATATTTAAAAAAATCAATGATGGATAGAATCAATAAATTTTAGTCAAGGTCAAAATTTATCTAATTATAATCCAAGTAAGGATAATTTGAGTTAAGAATAAATCGAATTGATAATCTGATTTTCACATTGTGTCTAAGTAATTCATTTTACATGTATTAACGTGTATAATTTATTTTTATTGTTAAATATTTATATTTATTTTTTTTAATGTGATAATGCAAAAATGTTACTGAATAAAAAAATAAAATCATATTTTTGAGTAAAAAATTCATATAAAACAGAAAGTGACTAAAAAAATTGAAAAGAAAACGGTAGAGAAATCTCATTTCCTTCCACCCATTGATCGTTTGATCCCTACGCCCCCATTGGCAAACCAAGCGTTTGTTGTGAAAAAATGCCGCGAATCCTCTCGCTTCTCCGGAGATGGTCGACGAATCGACCTCCGAACTCCTTCCAGCGAAGTCAAAGTTTCCGATCAAACGCGGCACTCGAAGCTTTATCGAAAGCCTCCCGAGAGAAAACACCAAACATTGCACTCTACAATTATCCTTCATTTTCCGGAGCTTTCTCGGCTCTATTCGCTCACCTCTTCCACTCTCGTCTCAACCTCCCTTGCCTCATCCTACCATTCTCCTCCGTAGAACCTCTCAGGTTCATCCATTCACTTCCGTGCTTTCATTTTCTTTGTTTGGCTTTCTGAGCAATCGAGATTATATATATATATATATATACAATATCCGTTATATTCCAATATATATATATTCTTAAATGATGTAGGGTTGAAGATTTGTGCGTTGATGGACTCGAGAAATGCTACTTTCTTGATTTTCTGGGGCCGAGGGGATTTGCGGCGGAACTTTCGCGGCGAACTTCATGCGAGTAAGCAAGCTTTTGCTTATTGATTTGATGCGAATGTTGATTTTGTTCATTCCTTGGTTTTGTGTTTCAGCTGGGTTTGAAAAAAAATAATAAATTTGGTGACCGGGTGTGAATTTTTTGATTCAATTAGGGTGATTGTGTTCGATCATAGAAAATCAGTACTGTCCAGGATTTCTTCTGACCCTTATTGCAGTGGGAACGTGAAATTTCATGTTGATATCAAGAAGAGTAGTTCCACTGCTGTGTACGAATGCTTCTGTGCTAAGCTTTCAGAGATGAAATCGAGTGATGTGAGTACAAGTGCAATTATTCATTGTTTATGCTTCAATTTTTTAGCACCCTTTTTTTTTTTTTTTTCATTCTGGCGATTCAAGATTGTATTACTTGTAGGGAATTGGGATTTCATCTAAGATTCTAACTAATATTCTAAATATAAATATAATTTTCGTTTTTAAAATTTTTAATTTCAGTGTTTCAATTCAACTGAATTTGAAAACTTCTAATCCCGTGTGGCATTGGCATTAAATGGATCATTTTTAAATTTATAGATCAAAAGTAATGGAACTGAAATTGGTTTATTTTCTTATGCGCAATATAATACATTCGCAATATAATACATTTGGGCTATCTCTTTCAATTATAGTGCACAATTAGATTTGTATTAGAAATTCAATTATATTAAAATTTTGCTTTGATAGGCAAATTTCTTTTATGAATTTGTTGGGAATTGCTATGGCTTGCTTTTCTATGCAACCAGCTGAAATACTAGCGATAGGATGAATGTAATTTCAGTATTTATTTATTGATTTTTGCGTATAACAGGTGGAGGTCATAAGTTTATTAAAGCCAGAGGATCGTGGTCGTGTGGAATTGGTTCTTAAGTATATTGAAGATGCAGATCTTCGCCGATGGAGCTTACCAAACATTAAAGCGTTATACATTGGACTAAGTGAATGGCGTTCGATGTTAAACTGCATCATTAATCCACACATGTATGAACAGGTTCAGTATTTAGAAGCTGTTATTTTTCTTTCTTGTACTTTTATTTTTGAAGAATTAACTTTGGCTTATGTCATTGTCTAAATGTTATAATTCATTCACTTGATACACTAGCTGCTTGTTTGTGGCTTATGTACGAACTTTTCTCATTTTTAGATTAATCATATATTCGATGAATAAAGTGGGTAGGTATATTTTTAAATTAGTCTTCAGTAGTGGTTGTTTTTAGTAGCAATGCTTTTGTAACTTTTATTACCATTATTATAATTTCTATCTATTTTAGTACCACCAACTGTTTGTTTAGTGTTATTTGTTTAGGGTGGACATTTTAGGCCCAGCCCGAAATTATAAAACATATTTTTTAAATATATGTATGTATTTATATATTATTTTATTTTTATTTTCTTATAAAAATTAAGTTTTTACATCAAAATTTATAAAAAATATTTATTTTAATACTAAACTACTTTTATAATTTTTTAAATATTTTTTTTAAATAAATAAGTTTAGATGGGTGGGCCTGCCTGAGAACTAAAACCAAGGGTGAAATTTTTAAAACTATTCCAAGCCTAGTCCAGCCCGCCCACTGTTTATTCCTTTCAATTGTTTGCTTCATTTTTCCACCCTACTCGAGTCTCAATGGTTCATTTGGTTTTGTTTTTGTGGGTATATGGCTCTGTCACAGTTCAGTTCCACATCATCTCCAATAATATCCTATCAAGCTGCCTCACATATCCAGTCACAGTTACCACATGCTGTTCTCGACTGTGGTTGCCTGCATGAAAAGATCTTTCATTACTTGGTGCCACGATGAAAGCGATCTCCACCAAATAAATCTTCTATACATGGGTTGCCTACGTTGGGCTTCCTCAGTGAGGGAATCCCTCTGCAAGTGTTCCTGCACTTTATGATTTCCGATCAAGTGAACTTTATGAGACCCTCCCTATTTAGCCCCCAAAGGCTTCTCCTCTACCTTGGGTTTGGAGCAAGGCTTAGGGAGCCCTCAAGTGGTGGCTTTCTTATGGGCAACTACAGGGTCCGATAATTCTCCTCCTCTGCATGAGGTCACTAGTGGGTTTGTGAATTAGCGGTTGTAATTACAGGGTTCTTTAGTGGCTTGTTCCATTCTCCTGCAAGGGACTTAAACCTTGATCCATTTGAGAAAGAGGATCCATTATGCACGATTACATGCACAACATTTAATACTTTATTTCATTGTAAAAGGATACCCCGTGGTACTTGACCATGCAAAAATTGGCACACTTGCTACTTGGTAAAAAATATGCACTACTAGGAAGACTAGGTGATGCAGGATTTGCTACCTATCATAGGATGAGTTGACCACCATGGTTTGATCCCACTTATAAATATCCATCTCAACATTCAACGATACACATCAACAAAATCCAATCTCCTTTTTGTCACCCAAGGCCATGTTCGAGGCTTTGCTTGAGCTCTCCCTCTTGTTCATTGCTTCAGTTGTCTTGGTTCTCATCCTGCCAACCTCCGGTGATCTCATATAATAACTAATACTGAACATTGTTTCCATATGGTTGTACCATCTAGCTCACAACCATCTGTCCACAATTTTGAATAGAAGCTTCTGCATTCACAAGTTCTGTGATTGTTTTTCAAATTTATAATGTATTCTGAAGGGAATTTTCCATGCCAAACATCGTATAACTTTTTGAAGAACACATCTTTCATTACGTCAATAATACATACAAATTTTGTGCATTGGAATATTTTAAGGCATAAAACAATTAGTGACTTTGCTATATAATGCAATCTGTCCATTTCTATTATATGTGCGTTGCTTAAAAATTCATTAAAATTTATTTTACTGCTATCTGTTTGAGACAAGCAGATTTCTGGGAAGTGCAACATCTGTTGTTGGAAATAAGAAGCCAGGTTAAAAACCAAGCTAAATCATACCGTCCAAATGTGAATATATGAGTAGATACTTTGTTCAGATGTGTGCAACATAGGATACTTCCTTTTCATAATATCTGGATCTAGGGTGTGACATTAGAATTAATTATGATCTTTGTCACTTTCTCCCCTCCATCCTTTGTTCTTGTTTCTTGGGCTATAGATTTATTTTCATTTATTTTACTTGGTTCAAAATTTTAATGTTGACAGTTACTGGAGCTAAGCTCTGCGGATTTAATTTGCAAGGGAAATTCTTATATATCTACCCGCCAGGATGCTGCAAGAAAATTGCTGGATAAGGTTTTCAAAGTTCGTTTAGGCAGAGGATTTTATGGGGAATGTTTGGTATACTAACTTGCTGTGATATCTTTTCGTAATTGCAATAATTTTATTCTTGATATGCTTTGCTGGACAGATGTTGACATGTTGCCTTTATCAATGTAAAGTGTTTTGTCACCTGAAGCTCCTTGTAGCTTGTGGTTTAACATTTGTCTCTAAAGTATATCATCCATCATAGGTGTTGGAGATTCTAAACTCTTTTACCTTTGTGAATTCTTTCTTCTTAAAAACCTTCTTATTCCTATTCTTCCAGTAGAGAAGAAGTGGTTGTTTTCTTGTTTCAAATATCCATACTATTTTTGATTCCATGGATCTGGTTCTTAGGGAGTTAGAGCTGATGGAAATTTCAGCTTAAGCGACGAAATGGGCAAGGAACTTAGCATAAAGAGTGCTGCAGCTGGATTGAGGTAATTTGCTATTAGAGAAGTGTTCTCAACAACCTTATTTATTTATTTAATGTTTTTGAATGACTTTTTGGTATGCAAACAGATATCTACCTATCTGCCTAAATTTTGGGTCTGTTTTTGGTAAAATTTTCTGTATCAAAATTCTAGGGCTTTCAATTGGTTTTCATGGGTCATCAGGCTGGCTCATTTTTAATTGGTTTGGCAAGTGGGAACTCCTGTGACCATGCACAATGGACGTTGCTACTCTGGTCACCTTTTCCCACTATTTTTAAGGGAATTTTCTCATCTGTTCCACTGGATATGTAACCTACATGCTTGGTTCACATGTCGGCATTCAATAAGATGATTTCGTTTATATTTAGCAATATGAAATCTAAACTCTAGGTCATTGCTGAAAGCCCTAGATTGATGACCTTGAGATAATAAGGTTAGCATTATTTAGCAGCATGATTAGAAGTGTGTTGTAGGATTGAGGCTTGAGTTTGAATGAACCACCTAATGCCCTGCCTTTGACCTTATACATAGCTTTTTTTACAGGCTACTTGTGTTAGATACAGGCTACTTGTGTTAGACTGATTCCCTCTTGGATGCGACTCACCTGTTGAACTGTGCAGGGACATGATTAATCTATCAAGTGATTTAGAATCATCTGTTTTTCAAGGTTTCAGGTGTCCAAACTTCAAAGCTGCATCAGTTCTTTTTCCTTTTTTGATGGAATGCTGCATCAGTTATGCTCATGCCATTATCCTAGCCTTTTACCATATTTGTTTTTTTGGTGGATTCTTTCTTACATTTGGGCCCTGATTCTCTTTTTAATCCTTACGTGTGTCAAATATATCTATCTGAAATACATAAGTTGGTTTTGCGGCTGCCTATGTTTGTTTCAAAATTTGGGCATGAAAAGGTGGGAAGTGAAAAAGTGAAGCAAACGAGAGAAATGAAAAAAGATAAAACTGTTAATTCCTTTGATGTTCATAATATAAAAACCCTTAAAATAAATATCCTTGAAAAACTTGTACTGTCAAGCAAGAGATTAAATTAACAATGTGTTTTAAGGGAAAATGGGAGGGATGGAAAAGGAGAGGAGGTTATGCACTTTCCTTCCTTTGGCTTGGAAGGAAAGAAGATGGGGATGGAAAACTAATCTTTCCTGCTTACAAAATTCTGTTTGTCCAACTTTTGCACGGAAAAGTGGAGAGAGAAAAGGGGGAGCGAAGAGAGAGAGAGGGGGAGAGAGAGAGAGAGAGAGGGGAAAGAGAGCAGACAATGAGATGACAAAGGGTGGGTCCCACAAATTTTAAAATAATTTTTTATATAAAATTTAAATGATAATACATGCATGTATATATTTTTTTCACTTATTTCTTTCCTTTCAACCAAAAAATACTAAGGAAGGAAAATTTTGAATCCTTGAAGGAAAGAATATTCGTCCTCTCTCATTTTCTCTCCTTCCACTTTTCCATCTGTTGTTCCAGACAGGGCATAAGGAGTACAAATGTCACTTGTATTCTTGAATTGCTAAATAATAGATTTTTCTTATCAAGATAGATTTTTTTTATTATTTATTTATTTATTATTTTTATTTTTTTTGAGTTAAGGCCCAATTTTATAAATCTTGAATATATGAAATTGTGATTTCAGGCCTATAGGAGCTGTTATTTTCATGCAACGACGTAATCTTAAAATGTGCTTAAGGAGTACAGATGTCAGTACTGACACTTCTGAAGTTGCAAAGGTGTGCATGATTGATGAACCAAGCATTTATTTTTTTCTGTCCTTTTGCCTTTATGGTTCGGCATTTTGGGATAAATTTTAATAAAGCTTTTGTGTTGCTTATTTAAACACAAAGGCATATGGTGGAGGGGGTTCCCCAAGTTCTAGTTCATTTATAATAAGAATGGATGAGTATAACCAATGGCTTTCAGCATACCAACAATGAGCTCATTATGGTATGTAATAATTTACTCTTTAAGTCTCTAAGATACTAGTGAATATGTCTTTCATAATTCGTAGTTCATACAATGTAATTCATTTGATAGATGCCTTGTATAATCATGTCATTGATGTGTGCTGGGAGTATCCGACCATCTGATCTCTCAAACAATTATATTTCTAAAATCTTCTATAGCATCTACTCTTGTTCTCTCAAATCTTGTCATTTGATGGTAGCTATCGTAAATTTATTGATATTATCCTTTGAATTGTATAAGAAATGATGCTATTTGATTTTTATTGTTTCTGATATTTTCTTCTGTATTCCCCCCCCCCCCCCCCAAAAAAAAAAAAGGAGGATGTTAGGCAATATGTACCTGAATGATCCAATTCATACACTTAATTGCCCTTATGAGGGATTACATGCAGGCCAATGTGCCTCGATATACCTCCTATCTAGGTTTGAGTCTTGAGCTAGCAAGCACGGACATTTCATCAAGCCTCAAGGGCGTCAGGAGTCTTCCAAAGATGTATATTAGACATTAGATATTTTTTTGGGGACTGCACTGTAATTACGCTCCTTGTTAAACCAATGGGAGGAAATATCTGTCACCCCAGAATTTACAGAAATGATGAGCAGAGTTGCCCTTCCAGTCCTCTGTCTTTTGACTGCATTGGCTTTGTCTCTGTCATCCTTGGTAGTCCTGAGCTGCCTTAGTGCTTGCCATTGCTTCCAGAGGGCCCAAAAACCAGCCCATTTCAGCCTCACCCATCCATTGGTGTTATGGATGTGACCGAGGAAAAGTGAATGCAGAATTGGGGGTTCAATTCATCTTTGAGCTACCATGCAATGATTCTCTCGACAATGTGAGATGTTGGGAGAGGTAGGCTCGAATGGTCTTAACCTTTTGCATTGCACAAAGTAGCCAGCCATCTCACGCTTGAACCTGTGGTTTTACATGTAACGGCCTCTGTCAGTGCCCCGACATGTGAAATACGTGTGCTTTTATTGAGCAGGTCATTAGGCAGCCACCAAACATCAGTTAGTTTTCACTCTTATTTATTCATTATGTTTTGTTTTATTTTATTATATCATTATTATTATCATTATTTTCTTTTTTTGGGGGGGGGGATTGTTTTTTTTTTTGATACGAAGGAAACCTCTTGCCGGTGAACCGTCGCGAGTAAAACCTCCGGGCGAGCGCACCACCCCGCAAGACACGCCCACCGATAAGACCGAGCACCCAGGAAGGGATTCGAACCCGAGACGTGAGAAGCATGCCCACTCTCCAAGCCGGCCCCTGCTCCACTGAGCTAACCCGTGCGGGTGGGGGAGGGATTGTTTGACATCGGAATTCACAAGTAAATTTAGAACACTGAAATCTGCATGAAACATGCAACCTCCATGTGGCAAAATATTGATGATGCTTGATGCTGTCTAATGAACTACTCAACCAGCCATCAAGTATCAGTGCACCATGCCCTTCGCTACTGGGCAAGTTTCAGTGTCAGTATTTACCCTTATTTATTTGTTATTGTTATTTATTAAATTTTTTTTTTTTGGCGGGGGAAGGGGGGTGGTTGGGACTCTTTGACATCAGTGTTCGTGATTTAACTTATTACAGAGTAATGAAATCCATATGAAACATACAACCTCCCCATGTGGGAAAATGTTTTTCTTGGCTATCATATACCTTCGTAATTATATGCTGTGAAAAGTTTGAACTGAGAAACTATAATATAAATGAATTAGTTCATCAGTTTGCCGGACAGCCATCTACCACTATGCCCTTAGCCGTTGGACAAGTTGCCAAGTCACAATGTTCACCATTTGTGCCCCACCAATTCAGTTGTTTGTTCTCAATGCCAACTGAGAAGTATAGCAGCACTGCCATGAAAGCCACCCCTGCATCCAGAGCTGCTGAAAGAATATAATTGTACCTTTGCCACCACTGCTTTCGGTAACGGAAGATGAAAAAATTGAAAATTGTTCCAACGATGATCCAGGCGTTATAATTTACTGCAGTTGCTGGTGGCATATAAGCAGTTGCTCCCAGAAGGACTGGAAGGTTTATCAGAGGAATCCAGGATTGCTGGGGAAATGCCTTATGGAAAAGCCAAACAACAAGGGGTCCTACTGCTCCTCCAAGAAAGAACCAATTCATGGAAATATAGTTTCCAAGACTTCCAAAAATCCGTTTTGGTCCTACTAGACCCCATATAACAGATGCATCAAAGAAGACCCGATCACCAGGGCAGGTCCACGGACTGTCAGGTGGAAGGAGGTCATCCTGGCATATGTTCTCAATAGAGTTGAGCAGCCACATTGCCACTGCAATGTTTATAGTCCCCGCAATAATGGTTCCTATGAACTGATAACATAGACAAACATGCAAGTGTAAGAACTTAAGAGTAATATATGTCACGGATTGAACCTAAACAAATATTGGAATAATTTGTGAAAGAAAAAAGCAAGCGAAACTGCACTGATTAAAAAAAGAAGAAAAAGAAGAAGAAGAAGAAGAAGAAGAAAGGAAACTATCTGTGGGATAGGTTTAGTACAATAAACCTGTCAAGTTCAGCAGAATCAGTCAGTTATACTATAGTGGGAATGCTACCCCAAAATAATGTTTCTGGGGGAAGTATTAAGCCCATGCTATATCCTCTGGTAAGAAATTATTTCTGGTTCCTTTGTTCCTGCAACAATATTTATTATTTTGTTTCCAGTGGTCCTGACTCCCGCAATACACACATATCTAGATGCTAAATTATGGTTGTGGATATACATGTATTATATGCGTTCTGTTTTTGATTATTTTATGTATGGTAGGTATCAGGTTTGTAAAAAAAATATAATGTACCTGAACTAAGAACATTGATCTTGGAGGGATCTTCATGTAATGTCCCAGCTTGAAATCACTGAGGAAAGAGACAGCCTGAGACATGCTCATATAACCATAGGTTTTGAAGCAAACATTAGCTATTGGTCTTCCCGGATATATGATACCCATGATATATTCTGTGATTATGTTCAGCCCTGGTGTCTGCACAAAAATATTAGAGCATTAGGGAGACTGGGAATAGATGTTACATTGATGTCTGGGAACGTATCTGTGGTAATGATTGCCTGATGACAGAAAATAGCATAATACTAAACTGTGTTTAACTTCCCATTCGTTGCCATGCTTATCAAAAAAAAAAAATCTTTCTTATTTATATTTTTTTTTACACTGATAAAGAGGATATATTTATACTATAGAAAAGGGTTGATGTTCAGTTTGCATATTATGAGAAATGCTGCAATATAATTGAAGAAATGAAGGGGCTGAAGCTCGGTACCTGATTTGTTGTGGCAGTTATGATGCTGACTGGAAGGGTGAATACAAAGGCGATGACACAGGAAAATAGAAGTCCCCACCAAGGTAATTGAATCTGATTCTTCAGGAAGATGCACAGTACAAGAGAGACTGCAAGTGTCACTGCAAGCAATATGTAAAACCACCAGGAAGGTATGTCTTTGTATTTACTCATTAATCGTGTGTGGATATCCTCTTTCTTCTTGTACGAAGCACGGAATCGTTCATAGATCTCCCTGTGGAGTATGGTTGGATCACCATGAGTGCACTTCTTAGCCAAGTATATGAAAGTGCCCTTTTTTTTTCCCTTTCATCAGTTGATATGTAAGACATAGATACATACATATATATTGTTTGTGTAATAACATTAGGAGCAGTTGGAATAGCTCGAATTCATAAAAATTAGTAATTTTTTTTTATAAGATAAAAATTATTGAAATGTTGTTTTCAGCTTTGAGAACTCTCATTTGGGTAGAAATGGAAATTAAAGTCCGGAGAAATCCAAAAAGCCTTTTGGGCTTGGGAACATTAAAATGTTTCAGTGGGAGAAACTGAAATTCGGTTTGAAAGCAAAAAAAGTTATCAAATTGTTGATTATTCTATATTTTTGCGTATTATGGTTATTAATATGCGCAGGACATTAGAAGACAAGGGTTGTGCAAGAAAACATGTTGTATATGCTCATCATTTTCTATATTGTCTATCCATAAAAATAAATAAATAAATAAATTCTTATTATTCTTGGAGGCTATTAACTTTGACCCAGGTGAGCCTTAGAACTCTTCCATCACCCCTCCAAGAGTTACACCCTCTATTGTGCTGTGGTTGGACTTTGGTGTGGATGTGTGTGTCTTATAATTCCATGTGATACGAAAACAATGGTTCAACTTTGCCATATGCACCAAGGAATCTTGGGGTGAATAGAATTTTACCTTCCATAGAAGAGGGCCACATGCGTGAGAGTGGATGCAATTGTAGCGAAACCAAAACCATAAGTGAGAGCGAAAAACATGCTTAGATTTATCCTTCCTTGCTTGTCATATTGAGCCATATCTATCTCAAACTTGTCGTTCACAATAGCTGAAATATTATAGCTCTGACCTTGGGCATCGAATAAGTGTGAGGAGAAGATGGGAAATTTTCGAGCATCGTATAGATCTAGGCCCCAATACGCTATGGGGATTGCAATGTAGATGATCAAGACGTACCCAATGAACACGTTGGCAATGGCAAAGAAAGGGCTTATGAGTGGGCTGAACAAGAAGGACGCAACAACAGTCCAATCAAGTGTTAGGGCTCCAAGTCCAAGGCCCTTCATGCCTGATCCAATCTGCTGGGCTGTGACTGAGTTGGAGAAAGCCCAGCAGATCCACGAGATGCTTGAGAGTGTTGAAAAGAGGTATCCTGGGACTAGATACCAGGCAAAGCTGCAGGCCAATGCAATTACGAAGAACTTTGTCCTTGACGGGCGTCCTTCATCTTTTTCGTGCAATACCCTGCAAAATTCAGTTTAAAATTTCTCCCCCGAGGTTAGTCAATATAATGGAGAAAAAAATATACATCAATACACTAAACCTTTAGTGATACTTACTGTTTAAACGGAAATTTTTGAATTTACTTTTATTGTAAATCGTCCGATATGGATGAAACAATAAAAATTTATTTACATTACCGAGTCGATGTGCACATTATTTTCCCCTTAAGGGTCCAAATAACTGGTAGCACCTTTTTTTTAGTCTTATTTGAATATATATTCAGACTTTGGACTCTATATTGTTTTGTCTTTGACAGCATTCAGTGATATTGTCTCTACTGTATGTATGTATGTATGTGAATCATTTTAGTGGAAGGTTGTGCCCACACATTCCATCACATTTGCCAGTTTTTGAGACTCCCAATCGTTATCATTTTTCATTGTTGTTGTTTTCGCAGTGGGTTGTGGGTTTTTCACATTCCATCATACCTACTTGCTGTGGGACTCCCCCATCCTTGTCATTTTGTGTTTACTGTTCTTGTTTCTTTTTCTCATTATCATAGTTATTATTGGCATCATCATAATTAATTCGTGGTTTTAACTGGACTTAGTCCTAAATTCACGAATTTGGGAAATGAAACTTGATTCGTCATCGGGGTTGTTTGGTTAAAAAAAATTGAAGAAAAAGTACAGTAAAAATACAAAGATGTAACATAAAAATGATGTGTTAAAATTTTATTAAAAAAAAGTATAAAAAATAATTAAAAATTGATAATTTTTTATATTTTTTGGTCGACTAAACAGACCCATCGAAAGTGGAGGTTTATGTGACCTAGTTTCAATTTTTTTTTTTTTTTGGGAGGGAGGGAGGGAGAGAGAGAGAGAGAGAAAAGTGGTACTATGTGGTTTAGGGAATGTTTGTTAGATTAAAATTAATTAAAATTTATAGACTTTTATCAAAATTTTTTATTTAAATTTTTTTACATATTATTTTATATTTTTATTATATTTTTGGTTCAACTAAGGTTGCGTTTAGTGTGTAATATTTTGTTAAAAATTTTCAAAAATTTCTATAAATCTCTGTTAATTTTATATCACATCAATTTTTTTCTCTCACTACACGTATTACGAATTCTTCTCAAATCACAATTTATCTCAATTTATCTCATTTTTTCTTATTCCAAACAAATCCTAAATATCTTCTGAAAAAATCATATCTTTCGGGACGATTTCATTCCAGTACGGGGTAGGAAACGTCAAGTTGCCATAATAACTTGTAGCCATCCAATATCCCAATAATCCCCGTGCCCGTCCACTAGTTCTAGAAAGCTAATTTTAGCCTCTGACAAAATCTTTTGCTCTGAGGGTGTCATTTCCTATTAATATATTGTCAGTACCTTATCTTACAAATTCGGCCAGGAAGGCTGTTTGGAAATTTAGGGTCGTTTCAAAACGAAAACAAACAAAAGAAGTTTGACCGTTTATTTAAAATATCCTTCTATTTGCATTTCTTTGAATGCTTGGAAAAAAAAAAAAAAAATTAGTACACAAAATGGAAATGAAAATGGTGCCTAATTAGTCATTTTTCCCGTGGAAGAGAACGTGGTAGCCCAAACGTAAACTTCTATTATTTCTGACCTCAAAGTGGAAAATTAATGTAAAAACAAAAAATTTGAGACAAAGGAAAGAAATTGCCATAAGGCCTTGTTTGGTTTTTTAAAAGGTTGTGTGGCTATCGAAGTGTTACACGATGTGATTGTTTATATATATAATTATTTTAGTTTTGTAATATATATATATATATATATTGTGGGGGGGGGGGTGGAGTTTGCCTTGCAGAACACTTTTGGGGCTGTTTCGACATAATAGTGGAAGTTCCTCTCAAAGTGTGGCAATTAAATATTGAATCTCTTTACAACTTTTTTTTTTTTCAGAAATTAATTAATATGAAACAAATTTTTTCTCGAAAGTATTTGTATAGTCAAATAAATATACAAGAGAGTGGATTTATCTATATTATTATGTAATGAAACACTAGGGTTATTGGATAAATATTGATGAAGTCAATTATTTGGTGATTTTTTTTTTATTTTCTTCCATTAGTACGCTTGAAATCACTAATAATCACCCACCCACAATTTATAAGAGTTTTATTAGTGTTAGAGTCTCTGAATTTGAATGTGTATGTAAAATAAATATTCAAAATAGAGATGGTGGTTAAAAAAAAAAAAAGCATTAGTGTCTCTTAAAATTCTCTAAAATATAGACTCATGGCAAGAGTTTAAATATAGACACTCAAATCAAAATTTCTACTTATAAAAAAATACGAAAATAATTCATTACTTTTTTTTCTCAACTAAATCTTTATTTTAAAATATTGATTTATTATTAATTAATATATTCCATAAATTTATTAAGAGTTAACATTGATTTTTTATTTTAAAAATCATAACTATTAAACAAAGAATTAAAAAAAAAGAAGGGAAACTAATATTTTAATAATTTAGAGATTAGGTATAAAGATTTTGATGTAGTTGCTATTGGGTAGAGTTTATAAATTGGAGAAAAAAGGTGTATTTGAGTCTGTAAAGTAAAAAATTGTTAAAAGATACTGATGTGAATGCTTTAAATATTTTTTAAAAATTTATAAGTGATTTTTGGAATTTTATTTTTGTATTTTATTATTTTCTTTATGTATCTCTTGATTTTCACTATTTTTTTATTTTTTAAATTATTTATTAATTAATCATTCTTTATTTAAAGATTCCTAATTATTTTTTGAAATAAATATTTAATTTTTAAACTTTAATCATTATTTTTCATCAATTAAGAAAAAATCTAGAAATAATTACTCATTATTTATTTAAACATTACTAATTATTATTTGAAACAAATATTTTAATTTGTTGTCTTTAACTATTACTTTTATGACAATTTAGAAAAAAATAAAACAACAAACTGATAATTATTTATCTATCTCTTTTTTTTTTTTAATTCTTATGAGAAATGATAAAGGTTTTTCTATTTTGTATTATTAATTTTTATTAAAATTAATATGAAGTGGAAAAAAGTTAATGAATGAATAATTATTTCTCTCACGGAGAATACATGAAAATCTGACCCCACAATGTCCCAATCTTAGAAAGATTCCTAGTTTTTTCTTAAAAAATGTTACGCTTATACTTATTTTTTTCACTCATTTTTATATCTTATCAATTTGTACTAGTCATGATCCGTATTGATCAGTACATTTGTTCAAATCATCACAGTCACAAGATATTATTTTGATCTAATAACTGTGATAATTTTGAATAAAATACACTGATCACTACAAGTATAAATTGACAGAGTATAAATAAAGATGTAAAAGATTAGATGTAAGCGTAACATGACGATTTCATTTTTGCGCTCTTTGGTTGACTGCTGACTCGCCCGAAAAGGGGTCCCCATTGATTGAGGACACATGATAAGTCTTGTTTGGGAAGGTCAAATTGCAAGCCGTCAATGAGCCACACAAATAGTACAGAAGCTGCCAGCATGTGAGCTCCCTCCACTAGACTTGACGGTGACTTTGATTTATACATATATTTTCCGTCCTCGTGACTCCTAACAATATTTTCTTAAAAGGCGTTTGCAATTATAAATGTTGAGACAAATTATAATTTTAGTTATTTTTTTATGTCTAGAGCGTAAATCACAAATCACAGAAAATAAAGAAAAATAATTCTATTCAAACGAATCTTCGTTCATTCAAATGGATTTGAATAGAAATTTTTTTATTTTTTGGTCAAAACTTTTTTAAATTTGTCAAATGTTATTAAAATTTATAAAAATATTATTGAAGTTTGTAAAAATATTATTAAAATTTATAAAATTTTATTGAGATTTGTAAATATATATAAATTTATAGAGATCGATTTAGTTTGAGATAGAAAATTTTTATAGAGAACTATAGAGTTTTTTAGAATTTATTTTCTCCCAAACGAGCCATTATTAGTGTAATTGAGGTTGTGGATTTTACTGTGTATTCCACACGTCAATAATTGAGATCTGTTTAGTTCGACAGACTGTAGCACCGTTAATATATATATATATATATATATATATGTGCGCGCGCGCCGCGCAATCATCATCGTCAATAAGTGAACGCATTTGCCTTCACACACACACACACATATATATATATATATATATATATATGTGCGCGCGCGCGCGCAATCATCATCGTCAACAAGTGAACGCATTTGCCTTCACTAACATTGATTGTTAAATGGTAATTTCGTCTTTGTGCACTATACTGTTGCACGCGAGTGTGATGACTACCACAATTGAAAAAGACTTTCCACCATGTCATGCATTCTAATCTTTAAACTTTTTCTTTTTTGTTTAAATTAAATTACTTATTATAATTTCGTTTTTGACATTTTTAAAATTTTAAGTGAATTATTTTATTGCGTGGGCTCCTCCATTATTTTGTTCATATGCATACAAAGATTTACGGCACATAACTAAATGGATTATTTTTTCAAAGTAATTAAATAAATGATGTCTGCAGCAAGCAAGCCTTTTAATTTGGTACGCTTCACTTCTTGCACTCAATCGGGATCTAGACAGATTGGCTTCTAAAATTCCCAACTGTGGGACAGACGTTGGTTTTTTTTTTTTTTTTTTTTTTTTTTTTTTTAAGGTTAAATTATACTTATATATAGTACATTTTATATTTTATCTAAATTTCACTTCTATTTCGCTTTACCCTCGTATTTTAATCTAATTATTTTTTGAACAATAATTGATAGAAAGGATTTAACCTCGAGAGATTCACTCCCTAGGTCAAACCCCTAGAGAGTGAATCTCTTTTGGTTTGTGCCACACATACCGGCCCCTCAACATGTATAGCGGTCAATCGCGAACTCGCGTAGCGGCGGGGAGTCGGACCCACACCCAAGAACTGGATACGGTTCGTCCAGCCAAGGAGGCCCGTCCTACCAACCTTTACTACGCTTTGCGCCCGGGAGGCTGGCCCCAAGTTTTTGCTAGAGAGGAGACTTGAACTTGAGACCTTGGGGTGGTAAGCCCCTAAGTCCCAGTTCAAGACCATCCCATCTAACCCCTTGGGGTTAACAATAATTGATAGAAGAAACAATGTAAAATTGAATCAAAGTAGAGATAACAAAGTGGTACAATTTAATGTACATAGACAAACGTGAGATTGAGAATAAAATGCAGAAAAATGTTTGGTTTATTAATAAATATAAAAAAATTTTAACTTTTACCAACTTACTCTAATTAAGTTTTGTCATGTATTACTTTTATTCTAACTTTTTATTTTTCTTTATCATCCAAACACCGCTTTAAGTGTAATATATGTAAATTTTTAATATAGTCATGGACTACTTTTGCTAGGAACTTTTTAACCTCTTCCAAGAGGTAAGGGAATCTAGGGGACTACTGGTTGGTTTGCCATTGGATTCTTTTACAGGGAAAGGGGAGATTTGTTAGCCGGCGACATTTAAGTGTGAATTGTTAATTAAAATCTGACGATTCACAGAAACAGAAAAATAAATTCAAATGTTGAAAGTTTAATTTTTTTTTTTTTTTTTATTGAGGTAAATGCTTCTTGTCAAAAAATTTAAATTTAGATTTTAATCAGATCAGGAAAAAGAAATACATAACAATATTGGATTAAAAAAATACGAGGAAAAACCCAGTGCTTAAAACACAGATAAGATTAAAAATAAATAAATAAATAATAATGTTTTGGGGGAGACACAGGATAAGAGCAACATGTACACATGGGAGCTGTTTGATTGGTAAAAATTTAATCAAAAAATAGAGTAAAAGTATAAATATATGTAAAAAAATTTGATTGAAAAAAATATAAAAAATTAAATTGATAAAAATTAATTAATTTTGATTAACCAAACACTTACTCCCATAAAATATGTACGTAATTAATTGTGCAAAGTATGGATTCAGGGTGACAGTGGCTTACCGGAAAAGTGAGACCTGAACTAGAGTGTTCGGCCACCACATATGCGCCGGCTCCACCACGTACTTCCTTAGCAGCCCGGCCCACCCATATCCCAGAACCTGCAATACCCAGAACGCAAAACCCAAGTACTTACTAAAAAAATGCGAGAAAAACAGAATTATTTTAAAAATGATAACTGATGAAAAGATCGAGAATTTTTTTACCTGGGTAGTGATGATGAGGATCCAAGCGGCCAGAAACGAGATTTTCCGGCGATAAAACGCTTTGATAATATCGACAATTCCGACAGCATAGGCTGAGCCGTTGCCGAAAGCACTGCCGGCATTGGCGAAAATGGAGATGAGCACGTGCTCCTTCGTGTTGAAGGGTCCCGGGTTGAGAGAGAACAGCCTCGACCCAAACCCCGGTATCCGGAACTTGGTCGTGGGCAGGACGGCGTGCAAGAAGCGTCCGATGGGGAGGGTGGCTACTTGGACGGTGATTTGGGTTATGATGAGTGGCTCTGTGCGGTAGGAAAAGAATTGGTTGAGGAAGGAGAGAAGGGCACAAGAGAGAATGCCCAAGAACCACATCCGGAAGGTCCATACCGGTATGGTCGGGTCGTCGGTGTTGGGCACGGTTAGCCGCACTTCTTCGACCGGAGAGACGTCATCGTCGTCAAAGTCGCCGCCGCCGCCGTTGGTGGTGGTGGTGGTGGTGGTGGGATATGGTGTTTGTACCTCTAGAGTTTGCATCTGGTGATGATTAAAGAGTTACGAAGAATTAATTGGTCTATTGGTTATGTAGGTGTGGAGTCATTTGTGCGTTTAGTACCTTAACTATTAATAGCAGGCTTGGGCTCGACCGTCTTTTTGTCCCAATGCTCATTGTAGGGGAAGGCAAGTGGGAGAGAGGATGGAGCTGGGAAAGGGGAGATAAGATTCAATAGGGGGATACTGGCATAATTAAATTATGTTAATTTTGTGAAATTTAATAAACAATTAAAATTAAATGATCAAGATATATTTATTTAATTCTAAACAAGCTTGAATGATAGTCAATTTCATGACATAACACTTTTTAGGGGTATGTTTAGTTAATCAAAATCAATAAAAACATACTAATTTTTTTTAATTTTTAATATTTTTTTAATTAAATTTCGTTACGTATCTCTTTTATGTCAAATTTTTATATTTTTATTGTATTTTTTGTCAATCAATCGTCCACTAAATCCAGATTAGTGTGTGTGTCTTTTATTATTATTAATTTATGAATGCAAAGTGTAATTTATGAACGCAAAGTGTAGTGTTTTCATTTTTTAAGCAAACTCCACATGCCATCCTTATTATATATTTTAAAATATAAGATTACGGAATTAATAAATTAATAAAGAAATCATAAATAAAGGAGGTGTTTGATTGACAAAAAATTGGTCAAAAAGTATAATAAAAATAGAAAGATGTGACATAAAGGTGATATGTAAAAAATTTTAATTGAAAAAAAGTATAAAAATTAATTAAGATTAGTAAATTTTGATGATTTTTGATATCACCAAACAGAACAAAAAAAATAAGAAACGTCGGAATGATAATTAGGTCGACAAATATAGAAATCATATTAAAATATGATTTCATGGTGGCGCTTTGATTGCACAAACAAACTTTTTATAAAAGATAGGGAAAAGGATGATTCATCGAAGATTCAGAATTTCGGAAAAGAATCCAAGCTACGTGTGAACCGGCCGGATCATAGTCAACTGTCAATTTTCCAAGCAAGTCGCCAGATTGAGATTCGCAGGCAGCCTCTGGAAATCAAGAATATCCGGTCGGCAATGCCATGCGCGGACGCACATGGGGCTTGACTCGGATTGTGGTTCAAGAAATTTGGTTCAAATTTTTTTTAAATTTAATTCACTCTAAATTTTTGTATTTCAATAAATTTTATTTTTAAATTATTTACTTAACTTAAATGTAACTCACTTAATTTTTAAACTCTTTACTCAATTCAGTCAAATTCCGAAGCTTATTTCCGCCAAAGTCGGCAGTTACGGAGAGCGGTGCGATCATAAGTCCATTTGCAAACAAACCAAGATCAGGACGTCTCTAAAGACTTTGCCCCATTGGGACCCACAATTGGGCCTTGACTCCGTAATATGGAGGTTCTGATACACCAATGCTATATTGACCTATGACATTGATTAATTTATCAGTTTATATATATTCATACTATTTTTATTAAAAAAAAATATTAATATATCAATATCATTAAATTTTAATTTAACAATTTTAATTGTAAGTTATGTTGTTATATCAGCCACTCCAAATCCAATTTATTGACCATATCAACTTTTCTCCTCCTTTTACAGTCGGCTTCCAAAATTTTGGTAACATTTGAAGTAGTAAAAAAATAAAAAAAAGATAAATTGAGATAAAGTATGATTTTGAATTAATTTTAACATTTAGTGTTTTCTTTTCAATTTGTATTTTTTTGAGAAAAATAGTAGTAAATCGTTAAAACGATTTCCTAAATCTGTTCCAACGGGTTCGAAAAATCAACACTCAATATTCTGTACAATAGTTCTACTTTCTCTCTCGACAGTGATAAATCGTTAGAATGATTGTCTAATTTCGTTCTGACAGATTTAAAAAATCTTTTTGGAGATGCACAGCACTAGAACCGTTAGAACGATTTTTCTAAATCCATTCAAAATAATTCGTATAAGATAATGATAATGATGCTACTTATTTGAAAGATTTCGACTCGAAAAATATAATTGTCAAAAAAATTTACGCACTCAGTTAACATTTTTCTGGATTTTTTGTGTTTTTTAGCGAAATATTGAAAATTTTTTAAATTAGTAAAAATGAGAATGTATAAATGTGTAATAGAGAATTTTATTGATTTATAGAAGTTATTAGAGATTTATTTTGTTTTATTTTGTTTCTTGACACTCCAAACGGTGTCGTTGATAGTTCTTAATTTTTTTATGGGTAAAGTACAAAAAATATCCGTATAGTTTGCCATCGGTATCACTTTGATCCCACACGTTTCAATTGCAACAGTCAAATCCCTACACTTTCAGTCAAGTATCAATTTGGTTCTTCTGTTAGTTGACCGTTAGAAATAACCGTTAAACTGAGGATAAAATAGTAATTTTATTTATAATTTACCCTGAGGATAAAATGGTAATTTCATTTATAGTTTATCCTAAGTGTCATTTTCAATCTAACGGTTGTTTTTAACGGTCAACTAACAGAAGGACCGAATTGATGCTTAACCGAAAGTGTAGAAATTTGACTGTTGCAATTGAAACGTGTGGGACCAAAGTGATATTAAGGATAAACTGTAATGTTATTTTTTGTACTTTACCTTTTTTTATTTATTTGAAATGATGAAAAATAATGTTTTAATTTTAAATTTTTTAATCATAAAGAATAAATATATCAAATTAACAAAAAGATTTAAAAACTAAATACCAAAAAAAAAAAAAGAACTTTTCTCTTCCCAATTAATTCTAACATCCAATTGTTCAAATTCTGCTTTCGGCTTTTACGGTAACTGTTAATAGGCTTTCACGACACACAAAAAATAACTAGTTACCTTTTTTTTTTTGTAATTAAAACTAGTTACTTCTTTTTTTCAGTGTAAAATGATTATTTATTTATTTACTTTTATACAAGCAGTCTATCACAAAACGTTAATGAATGAAATTGCAAAAAAAAAGAAAAGCAAAAAAAAAAAAAACTATCTATGAGAAAGTTAAATTCTTTTGCATGCTAAAAGTTAAAAAACAAAATAAAATTTTAACTAGTAACTAATAAAAAAAACCCAAATTTTTTATACCAAATCCAAATAAGCATAGTTTTTTTTTTTTTTAATGAAAAGTTTTTTTTCTGAATTTTTTACAACTAATTATTGACTTCGTAAAATTATTTATTATGTTTTATAAATAAATAATTCCAAAAAATAATGACAAAATTGTTATTTATACTTAAAAAAGTTTTTTTTTTCCTCAAACAGACTAAACAAATTTTTCTTACTTTTTTTTTTTTTGCTAAAAAGGGAAAGATTTTTTGAATTTTTTACAGTTATAAAATTATATATTATTTTTAATAAATAAATAATTCCAAAAAACAAAATTATTTATTATTTTTAAAAGATAGATTCCAAACTCACCTTCCCCCTGGCCCCCTCCCCCCAAAAAAATTAACTAATTAATAAGCCATCAAGGGTCAATTCAATGCCAAAGTATTCTTTTTCTTTCTTCTTTTTCCTTGCTACCAATCATGTCCAAAAAAGTCAATCAATATTAATTAAATGGGTTCAAATAATTGCACGGTATGCCTGAGCGGACGAATTAAGCTATATTAAATGGAATCCTGGGCGAGCAAATCATTTGAATTACAATTGTTAATTAATTTGGATTAAACGGTTCACAATTATTTTTAGTACAAAATTATACATCATGTTCCAAATAGATTATTTTAAGATAAATTATATATATATACACGTTTATTACACAATTGATTAATTATAGTTTTTGCATTCTTTTGATACAATATCTTATAAGAATTTTTAATGATCGAATAACAATATTTTCTATTTTTTTGTCATAATGAATATACTAAATAATTTATAGTTAAGTAAGATAATTATGAGCGTGACCTATAATTCAGTAGTTAAGAGTCTCTCCTATAATTTAGTGGTTAAGAGTCTCTTACTCCCTCATGACTCGAGTTCGAATTTTCTCTCTCTCCCTTATTTAAAAAAAAAATAAGATAATTATGGGGACAATTGCAGTCAACAATTAATTAATGTAGCTCATCGTCCGAACAGTCTTAAGTCGAGTTCGTCAACAATTACTTAATGTAGTTCATCGTCGGAACAGTCTTAGGTCAAGAACTCGTTTGAGACGTTTGGACGTGTCAAGAACTCGATTGAGACATTTGGACGTATGGACGGGGTTTGGCTCCAAATTAAGGATGACGCCATTTTAAAATTGAAATATAATTTAAAAAAAAATAAATTACATCTACACTCCCTTAATATTTAAATAATTATATTTAGCATCACAATATTTAAAAGTTATACTTATCTCTTTTATTTTGAAATGTTATTAACATTAACACCGTTCTGATAAAATTAACCATCAAAATTTAACAGAAAATATTAAAGTAACTAAAATTTTAAGTTTTTTTTTTTATTTTATCCATCACTATTTCATATTTTTGTTAGTTTTCTCTAAAAAAATCTCTAAAAAAATAAGTAAAATCAATAGATTTTTGAGAAAAAAACTAACGAGATGTAAGAAAAAATGAGGTAAAATAAGAAAACCACCTTAACTTTTGGTTAATTTGATATTTTTGTTAAGTTTTAACAATTAATTTTATTGAAAAGGGATTAATGTTAACAACATCTCAAAATAAATGAGATAAGTGTAATGTTTAAATGTTGTGAGTGCTAATTTTAATTAACCAAATGTTAAAAGGAGGTAAGTATAATTTTTCCTTTTAAAAATTGAAGTTGCATTTTTAACTTTTGAATGTTAAAAAAGAGGTAAGTATAATTTTTCCTTTTAAAAATTAAAGTTGCATTTTCAACTTTTGAATGTTAAAAGGAGGTGAGCGTAATTTTCCCTTTTAAAAATTAAAGTTGTATTTTCAACTTTTGAATCCTTCTGAAGTTGATAATTTTTTTTAATTTTTATATTTTTATTGTCCCGAATTTGTTATCGCTCAAATTCATATTATGTTCTCTCCAAAAGGGCATATATATATATATATATATATAATAGATGTGTGCATATCTATACTGGGTGTGTTTGGCATTTAACAAAATAATACAAAATTCTACAAATCTCTACAAATATGAATTACGAGATAGTAAAATTTAAATTCTCTACTCACTACACAAAATACGAGATATTAATTTTTATAATTTTATACAACTCCAAACACACCCACTATTATATTACGTAACACCAAAGTATTGTTGAATCTTAAAAATGAATGAAATCTTAGTTATGGTGAGACTTTTTTAATTTCTTGTAATAACTGCAATAAACGTTGACAAAATTTTTAAGATAACATACTCCCAAAATATATCATTACAATAACATTTGTTTTAAAATTCTTAAACAAGTATGTTTTGTCAGTCGAAATTGCATAAGCCATTGATATTTAAATATCAAATATATTCCAGTTTAAAAAATATATATCAAATATATTCTTTTTACGTATTTTTGTTGTTATTAACATTCACATTAAATTTCTTACAAAAAAATAAAAAGTGGGAACATTTATGCAAATATATCAAACATGTTTTTTGTTTTTACCTTTTTAGTAGAAAAATTATAAAAAAATAAAAATAAAAAATAATAAAAAATTTGGCTTTTATATCTTTAAATACAAAATTTTTTAATACACGACACGGCTCCATCTCTTTTTTTTCTGATGATAATTATGGTGATAATAATGGTATCAATAGTAGTATTTGTCTAGTATGTTGACCCATGTACATAGAATCACAACTACGCATGACACAACATATTGTATTAGTATCAATTAATGAATCAATCAAGGTAGCCATTTTTTTTTTTTTACTTGGTTCAAAATTTATTTCCACTTATTTTACTTGGTCCAAAATTTTAATGTCGACAGTTACTGGAGCTAAGCTCTGCGGATTTATTGCAAGGGAAATTCTTATATATCTACCCGCCAGGATGCTGCAAGAAAATTGCTGGATAAGGTTTTCAAAGTTCGCTTAGGTAGAGGATATCATGAGGAATGTTTGGTATGCTAACTTGCTGTGATATCTTTTCGTAATTGCAATAATTTTAGCCTTGATATGCTTTGCTGGACAGATGTTGACATGTTGCCTTTATCAATGTAAAGTGTCTTGTCACCTAAAGCTCCTTGTAGCTTGTGGATTAACACTTGTCCCCATAAGTAAATCATAGATCATAGGTTTTGGAGATTCTAAACTCTTTTACCTCTATGAATTCTTTCTTCTTAAAAACATTCCTATTCCTATTCCTATTCTTCCGGTAGAGAAGAAGTGGTTGTTTTCTTGTTTCAAATATCCATACTATTTTTGATTCCATGGATCTTGGTAGAAATATATCCTAATATGTATTAGTCTCTCTCTATATATATATATTAACTTATATAAGCCGTGGCATATTTTGTATATTCTATTATCTTATATAAATGATTTTTAAATCTATATATTTGTGCATTCTCTATACATTAATACGCAAGATTATTATTTTTTTTTTCTAGAATTTCTACTTTGTTTCTATATTCTATCATAGTATCAGTATTCACAAGTAAATTTAGAACACTGAAATCTGCATGAAACATGCAACCTCCCCGTGTGGCAAAATGTTGATGATGCTTGATGCTGCCTAATGACCTACTCAACCAGCCATCAAGTATCAGTGCACCATGCCCTTCGCTACTGGGCAAGTTTCAGTGTCAGTATTTACCCTTATTTATTTGTTATTGTTATTTATTTTAATTTTTTTTTTGGCGGGGGAGGGGGGTGGTTGGGACTGTTTGACATCAGTATTCATGAGCAAACTTGTTACAGAATAATGAAATCCATATGAAACATACAACCTCCCCATGTGGGAAAATGTTTTTCTTGGCTATCATGTACCTTCGTAACTATATGCTGTGAAAATTGAACTGGGAGACTATAATATACATGAACTAGTTCATCAGTTTGCTGGACAGCCATCTACCACTATGCCCTTAGCTGTTGGACAAGTTGCCAAGTCACAATGTTCACCATTTGTTCCCCACCAATTCAGTTGTTTGTTCTCAATGCCAAATGAGAAGTATAGCAGCACTGCCATGAAAGCCACCCCTGCATCCAGAGCTGCTGAAAGAATATAATTGTACCTTTGCCACCACTGCTTTCGGTAACGGAAGATGAAAAAATTGAAAATTGTTCCAACGATGACCCAGGCATTATAATTTACTGGCGTCGCTGCCGGCATATAAGCAGTTGCTCCCAGAAGGACTGGAAGGTTTATCAGAGGAATCCAGGACTGCTGGGGAAATGCCTTGTGGAAAAGCCAAACAACAAGGGGTCCTACTGCTCCTCCAAGAAAGAACCAATTCATGGAAATATAGTTTCCAAGACTTCCAAAAATCCGTTTTGGCCCTACTAGACCCCATATAACAGACGCATCAAAGAAGACCCGATCACCAGGGCAGGTCCACAGACTGTCAGGTGGAAGGAGATCATCCTGGCATATGTTCTCAATAGAGTTGAGCAGCCACATCGCCACTGCAATGTTTATAGTCCCCGAAATAATGGTTCCTATGAACTGATAACGTAGAAAGACATGCAAGTGTAAGAACACAAGAGTAATATATGTCACAGATTGAACCTAAACAAATATTGGAATAATTTGTGAAAGAAAAAAGCCAGCGAAACTGCACTGATTAAAAAGAAGAAGAAGAGGAAACTATCTGTGGGATAGGTTTGGTACAATAAACCTGTCAAGTTCAGCAGAATCAATCTGTTATACTACAGTGGGAATGCTACACCACAATAATGTTTCTGGGGGAAGTATAAAGCCCATGCTATATCCTGTGGTAAGAAATTATTTCTGGTTCCTTTGTTCCTGCAACAATATTTATTATTTTGTTTCCAATGGTCCTGACTCCCACAATACACAAATATCTAGATGCTAACTTATGGTTGTGGACATACATGGTGTATTACATGCATTTTGTTTTTGATTATTTTATGTACAGTAAATATCAGGTTTGTAAGAAAAATATAATGTACCTGAACTAAGAACATTGATCTTGGAGGGATCTTCATGTAATGTCCCAGCTTGAAATCATTGAGGAAAGAGACAGCCTGAGCCATGCTCATAAAACCATAGGTTTTGAAGCATACATTAGCTATTGGTCTTCCCGGATATATAATACCCATGATATATTCTGTGATTATGTTCAGCCCTGGTGTCTGTGCACAAAAATATTAGAGCATTAGGGAGATTGGAAATAGATGTTACATTGATGACTGGGAACATATTTGTGGTAATGATTGCCTGATGACAGAAAATAGCATAATGGTAAGCTGCGTTTAACTTCCTATTCGTTGCCATACTTACCCACAAAAAAAAAAAAAAAACGTCTCTCTTATTATTATTTTTTTTTTCACACTGATAAATAGGATATATTTATACTAAAGAGACGGGGTTGATGTTCACTTTGCATATTATGAGAAATGCTGCAATATTATTGAAGAAATGAAGTGGCTGAAGCTGTCTGTTCGGGTACCTGATTTGTTGTGGCAGTTATGATGCTAATTGGAAGGGTGAATCCAAAGGCGATGACACAGGAAAATAGAAGTCCCCACCAAGGTAATTGGATCTGATCCTTCAAGAAGACGCACAGTACAAGAGAGACTGCAAGTGTCACTGCAAGCAATAAGTAAAACCACCAGGAAGGTATGTCTTTGTATTTCCTCATTAATCGCGTGTGGATATCCTCTTTCTCCTTGTACGAAGCACGGAATCGTTCATAGATCTCCCTGTGGAGTATGGTTGGATCACCATGAGTGCACTTCTTATCCAAGTATATGAAAGTGCCTTTTTTTTTTTTCCCTTCATCAGTTGATATGTAAGACATAGATACATACATATATATTGTTTGTGTAATAACATTAGGAGCAGTTGGAATAGCTCGAGTTTATAAAAATTAGTATTTTTTTTATAAGATAAAAATTATTGAAATGTTGTTTTCAGCTTTGAGAACTCTCATTTGGGTAGAAATGGAAATTAAAGTCCAGAGAAATCCAAAAAGCCCTTTTGGGCTTGGGAACATTAAAATGTTTCAGTGGGAGAAACTGAAATTCGGTTTGAAAGCAGAAAAAGTTATCAAATTGTTGATTATTCTATATTTTTGCGTATTATGGTGATTGATATGCGCAGGACATTAGAAGACAAGGGTTGTGTAAGAAAACATGTTGTATATGCTCATCATTTTCTATATTGTCTATCCATTGAAAAAAAAAAAAAATCTTATTATTCTTGGATGCTATTAACTTGGAATTGACCCAGGTGAGCCTTAGAACTCTTCCATCACCCCTCCAAGAGTTACACCCTTCTATTGTGCTATGGTTTGACTTGGGACTTCTTTGGCCCTTAGTGTGGATGCGCGTGTCTTATAATTCTATGTGATACAAAAACAATGGTTCAACTTTGCTATAGGTACAAGGAATCTTGGGGTGAGTAGAATTTTACCTTCCATAGAAGAGGGCCACATGCGTGAGAGTGGATGCAACTGTAGCGAAACCAAAACCATAAGCGAGAGCGAAAAACATGCTTAGATTTATCCTTCCTTGCTTGTCATATTGAGCCATATCTATCTCAAACTTGCCGTTCACAATAGCTGAAATATTATAGATCTGACCTTGGGCATCGAATAAGTGCGAGGAGAAGATGGGAAACTTTCGAGCATCGTATAGATCTAGGCCCCAATACGCTATGGGGATTACAATGTAGATGATCAAGACGTACCCAATAAACACATTGGCAATGGCAAAGAAAGGGCTGATGAGTGGGCTGAACAAGAAGGACGCAACAACAGTCCAATCAAGTGTTAGGGCTCCAAGTCCAAGGCCCTTCATGCCTGATCCAATCTGCTGGGCTGTGACTGAGTTGGAGAAAGCCCAGCAGATCCACGAGATGCTTGAGAGTGTTGGAAAGAGGTATCCTGGGACTAGCTGCCAGGCAAAGCTACAGGCCAAAGCAATTACGAAGAACTTTGACCTTGACTGGCGTCCTGCATCTTTTTCGTGCAATGCCCTACAAAATTCAGTTTAAAATTTCTCCCCCGAGGTTAGTCAACAAAATGGAGAAAAAAGCATACATTAATACACTTTTAGTGATACTTACCGTTTAAACAGAAATTTTTAAATTTATTTTTGTTATATGATTCAAACAACAAAAATTTATTTACATTACCAAATCGATGCGCGCATTATTTTTCCCTTGAGGGTCCAAATAACTGGTACCACCTTTTTTTTTTTTTTTCTCGTTTGAATATTCAAACTTTGGACTGCATATTGTTTTGTCTTTGACAGCATTCAGTGATATTGTCTCTACTGTATGTATGTATGTATGTGAATCATTTTAGTGGAAGGTTGCGCCCACACATTCCATCACATTTGCCAGTTTTTGAGATTCCCAATCGTTTTCATTTTTCATTATTGTTGTTTTCGCAGTACGTGCTGGGACTCCCCCATCCTTGTCATTTTGTGTATACTGTTCTTGTTTCTTTTTCTCATTATCATAGTTATTATTGGCATCATCATAATTAATTCGAGGTTTTAACTGGAATTAGTCCTAAATTCACGAATTTGGGAAATGAAACTTGATCCGTCGTCATCGTAAGTGGAGGATTATGTGACCTAGTTTCAATTTCTTTTTTTTTTTTTTTTTTTTTTGTTGGGAGAGAGGGAGAGAGAAGTGGTACTATGTGACCTAGATAATGTTTAGTAGGTTAAAATTAATTAAAATTTATTAATTTTTATCAAATTTTTTAATATTTTTTTATTTAAATTTCTCAACATATTATTTTTATATTAAATTTTTATATTTTTATTACATTTTTTAGTCAACTAAATACCTCCTAGAAAAACCATATCTTTAGGAACGATTTCATTCCAGTACGGGGTCGGAAAAGTCAAGTTGCCATAATATCTTGCAGCCATCCAATATCCCAATTTTCCCCATGCCCATCCACGAGTTCTAGAAAGCTAATTTTAGCCTCTGACAAAATCTTGACATATATAATGGTTGCCTTTTTTTTTTTTTTTTTGGTAAGTATATAATGATTGTCCTTTTGCTCAGAGGGTGTCATCTTCATATTATGATATTATTAGGAGAGCTGAGTAACTTCGATGTCCTATAGACCGTTAGATCAATTCAAATATTATTAGATTATTTTAACAGTTCGCGATACACCAAACTTTATTTTAGAAATTTAGCCGAGAAGGCTGTTTGGAAATTTAGGGTCATTAGAAAACGAAAACAAACAAAAGAAATTTGACCGTTTATTTAAAATATCCGTCTAATTGCATTTTTTTTTTGAATGCTTGTAAAAAAAAAAAAAAAATTAGTACACAAAATGGAAATGAAAATGATGCCAAATTGGACATTTTTCCTGTGGAAGAGAACGTGGTAGCCCAAACGTAAAGTTCTATTATTTCTGAACTTGAATGTGTATGTAAAATTAATATTCAAAATAGAGATCGTAGTTAAGAAATAAAAAAGAAAAAAGAAAAAAAAAAAAGCACTGCGTTGGTGTCTCTTAAAATTCTCTAAAATATAGACTCATGGCAAGAGTTTAAATATAGACACTCAAATCAAAATTTCTACTTACAAAAAAATACGAAAATAATTCATTACTTTTTTTTTCTCAACTAAATCTTTATTTTAAAATATTGATTTATTATTAATTAATATATTTCATAAATTTATTAAGAGTTAGCGTTGATTTTTATTTTAATTTTAATTCTTAATTAATAACTTAATCTTAAATAATTTCATTTATATTAAAAATCGTAAGTATTAGACAAAGATTAAAAAAAAAAAAGAAGAAGAGAAACTAATATTTTAATACTTTAGAGATTAGGCACAGAGACTTTGATGCAGTTGCTATTGGGTAGAGTTCATAAATTGAGGAAAAATGGTATTTGAGTCCGTAAAGTAAAAAAATTATTAAAAGATATTGATGTGAATATTTTAAATATTTTTTTAAAAATTTATAAGTGATTTAAGGAATTTTATTTTTGTATTTTCTTATTTTCTTTATGCATCTCTTAATTTTCATTTTGTTATTTTTTTAAAATATTTATTAATTACTCATTATTTATTAAAAAATTCCCAATTATTTTTTGAAATAAATATTTTAGTTTTTAAAATTTAATTATTATTTTTTGTCAATTAAGAAAAAATATAAAAATTAATTACTCATTATTTATTTAAACATTACTAATTATTATTTGGAATAAATATTTTATTTTATTATCTTTAACTATTACTTTTTTGACAATTTAGAAAAAAAATAATAAGTTTAAAATAAAAAAATGATAATTATTTTTCTCTCCCTTTCTTCTTTTTATATTTTATGAGAAATGATAAATGTATTTATTCATTAATTTTTTTTTTACTTTATATATTGTTAATTTTTATTAAAATTACTGTGAAGTGAAAAAAGTTGATAAATGGATAATTATTCTCTCTCTACAGCGCGTCTCTTCATTTCGAGTGTAGATAAGATTAAGCTAGTGGGGACGTGGAGATTACATGCGGCTTGGTTTGGCAACTAGCGTTACTAGTTGTTACAGGTCAATTTTATCTTCTTATATTATAATTTTTTTTAATTTTTAAAGGTAAAAATATCAAATCATTTTTAATTAAAAATTTACTTAAAAAATCACATTTTTTCTTCTTAAATACAAAATTAACTGATTTATTTTAAGTTAATTATTAATTAACTAAAAATAAGACAATTATTTTCCTCCCAAGTGGAGCCGAAAATCTGACCCCACAAAGCCCAAATCTTAGAAAGATTCCACTTTCTTTTGCCCGTAGGTCTCTTTTTACGCCCTTCGGTTGGACTCGCCCAAAAAAGGACTCCCCATTGTTGGAAGATTTTGGTTGTTTCGAGAACTATTCTTTAGGGTTTGTTAGAGTTATTTTAGCTAGTTTGAATTAGTCTTGGTAGTTAGCTAAATAAGTGCTTAGTGAGCTGAAATTTCGTCATATCTATTACTTGTATGGCTTTATAAAAGCCTGTTTTATTCTTTAATAAACTGTACTCCAGTTATTTTGTGTTATCTTCTGCAGTATTTCTTAACACATAACATTTTGTATCAGAACCCCCACTGGGCTTGTAGAGACTAGAGAGAAGCAGCAGTCTTCAAGTGAGCAGATACTGAGAGAATGAACGACGACAAGACTCTAACGCAGATCCCTCACTTCGACGGTCACTACGACCATTGGAGTGAATTGATGGAGAACCTGCTTAGAGCAAAAGGTCTGTGGAGTTTGGTGGAAAATGGCTTCGAAAAGCCAGTAGACAAGACGAAGCTGACGGAGGCACAGCAAGCGTTGCTCGATGATGCCAACACCAAGGATTATCAGGTCAAACATTATCTTTTCCAGGCACTTGATCGTACTGTCTTCGAACAAATCCTGGACCGTCGTACAGCCAAGAGTGTTTGGGATTCGATGAAACGGAAATTTGGGGGAAATGACAAGGTAAAGAAATCTCTTCTTAATTCACTAAGAAGGGAATTCGAGGTTCTATCAATGAAGGAAGATGAAATCATCACTGAGTATTTTGCAAGAGTGATGACCGTTTCTAACAAGATGCGGAGCAATGGAGAAGATATGTCTGATTCAAAGATTGTTGAGAAAATTCTACGAACTCTAACAGAAAAGTTCACATATGTTGTGGTGTCCATCGAAGAATCAAAGAATACTGATGACATGTCCATTGATGAATTGCAGAGTTCATTAGTGGTACATGAACAGAAGTTTCGAAGGATGTGTAGTGCGGATGAGGATCAAGTTCTGAAGATAGATTCAGGGTCTGGAACAAGGGGTAGAGGAAGATCATCTAGAGGCAGAGGACGAGGAAGAGGAGGAACAACCTTCAACAAGGCAACTGTTGAATGTTATAAATGCCACAATTTAGGACATTTTCAGTATGAATGTCCAAGATGGAATAAGGAAGCAAATTATGCAGAGGTAGAAGAGGAAGATGAAGATGAGTTGCTGTTAATGGCATATGAGGAGCTCCATGAAGACAAGAGAAGTGATGTGTGGTTTTTAGATTCAGGATGCTCAAGCCACATGTGTGGGAATCAGGGTATGTTTTCAAGCTTAGATACAACTTTCTCTCATACTGTCAAGCTTGGAAACAATACAAAATTGAAGGTGATTGGAAAGGGAGTTGTGAAGCTGGTTTTGGAAGGCATCAGTTATGTTATTGGTAATGTGTATTATGTGCCGGAACTCAAAAACAATCTTTTGAGTGTGGGTGAGTTGCAAGAAAAGGGATTGGAACCGCTGTTCAAAGATGGTGTGTGTAGCATTTATCATCCACAGAAAGGAAAAATGGCGGAATCCATCATGACTGCAAACAGGATGTTTAAGTTGATTGTTGATTCACCCATCACAGTAAAGGAAGAAAAGTGTCTGCAGATCAGTACCACAGATCAGTCCAAGCTCTGGCATCATCGCTATGGTCACCTTAGCTACAAAGGTCTGCGTACATTACAAGGTAAAGAAATGGTTGTTGGTTTGCCGTTAATTGTAGATACAGATGTCATTTGTGATGCATGTATGAAAGGCAAGCAACACCGGATTCCCATTCCCAAGAGGAGCCACTGGAGAGCAACAGAGAGATTACAATTAGTTCATGTAGATCTCTGCGGCCCAATTACACCTGCCTCTAGCAGCCACAAGAGGTACCTATTGTGTTTCATTAATGACTTTTCTCGAAAGACATGGATTTATTTTCTTTCAGAAAAGTCAGAAACCTTTTATCACTTTAAACGTTTCAAGACTCTTGTAGAAACAGAGATTGGAATGTCTATTAAGTGCTTGAGAACAGATAGGGGAGGGGAGTTCAATTCTGCAGAACTCAATGATTTTTGTAAGTAACAAGGCGTGAAGAGACAACTGACAACAGCCTACACTCCACAACAAAACGGAGTGGCCGAGCGCAAAAATCGCACAGTGATGAATTTAGTGAGGGCCATGCTATCAGAAAAGAAAGTACCTAAAATCTTTTGGGCAGAAGCTGCTAGGTGGGCGATTTATGTCTTGATTCGATCGCCTACTTTAGCTGTGAAAGATGTGACTCTGGAAGAAGCATGGAGTAAAAAAAAACCTTCAGTGGAGCATTTTCGAGTGTTTGGTTGTGTGGGACATGTCCACATACCAGATGCTAAGAGAACAAAGCTTGAAGATAAAAGTGTGAATTGTGTACTACTCGGGGTCAGTGACGAATCTAAGGGGTACAGAATGTATGATCCAGTTGCAAAGAAAATTATTGTGAGCCGTGATGTGGTTTTTGATGAAGACCGTGTGTGGAATTGGGCTGCAGATTATGAAAAGGAGCAGCTGATGGATTTGGAATGGGAAGACAACACTGAAATAATTGCATATGAAAAAGGAGAAGCAGTAGAAGATGCAAATGAAGTACCAATTGCTGAAGAGAATTTGACAGCAAGGGAGGGCAGAATTCGACATCCACCAGTTTGGATGACGGATTACACATCTGGTGAAGGATTGTCAGAAGATGATGAAGTAAACATGACAAGCATAGCACATATAATGTCATCTGATCCTACAAGCTTTGAGGATGCAGTTAAAAGCTCAAAATGGAGGCTGGCCATGGATGAAGAAATCAAATCCATTGAGAAAAATCAGACCTGGCAGTTAGTAGAACTACCCATTGGAGCCAAGAAGATAGGAGTGAAGTGGGTTTACAAAACTAAGCTGAATGAGCTTGGTGAAGTTGACAAATACAAAGCAAGATTGGTAGTAAAAGGTTACTCCCAACAGCATGGAATAGATTATACAGAAGTATATGCACCTGTGGCTAGGATGGATACAGTGAGAATGATCATTGCTTTTGCTGCGCAAAGAGGGTGGAATCTCCACCAATTAGATGTCAAATCTGCATTCTTGCATGGTGAATTGAAGGAAGATGTGTTCGTGGAGCAGCCAAGAGGATATGAAAAGAAAGGAAGTGAACATATGGTCTATAAATTACAAAAGGCTCTTTACGGACTAAAACAAGCACCTAGAGCTTGGTTTAGTCGGATTGAATCCTATTTCATCAAGGAAGGATTCGAAAGGAGTCCTAGTGAGCACACACTTTTCCTTAAAAGAAAAGGAGGTAAAATTCTAATTGTAAGTATTTATGTAGATGATCTGTTGTTCACTAGCGATGATGAGGTGATGCTATGTGAGTTCAAAAATTCAATGAAAAAGCAGTTTGACATAACAGATTTAGGAAATATGAGATTCTTTCTTGGAATTGAGGTGTTGCAAAGGGCTGATGGTGTTTTTATATGCCAAAGAAAATATGCAGCTGAAGTTGTAAGTCGTTTTAGCATGGAAGAAAGCAATTCTGTTCGTAATCCAATTGTTCCTGGCCAAAAGATTGATGCGGATAAAGAAGGAATCAAAGTACATGCAACTCAGTTCAAGCAAATGGTGGGAAGTTTGATGTACCTTACAGCTACTCAACCCGATCTCATGTTTGTTGTGAGTCTTATTAGTCGTTTTATGGCGAATCCTACACAACTACATTTTGCAGCAGCAAAAAGAGTTTTGAGGTACTTAAAAGGAACTATGGATTATGGTGTTTTTTTACAAGAAATGAGGAGCAAGTGAAATGGTGGCTTATACAGATAGTGATTATGCTGGAGACAAGGAGGATAGCAAGAGTACTTCAGGTTATGTGTTCATGATGTGTGGAGGAGCAGTAGCCTGGTCATCAAGAAAACAACCCATAGTCACTTTATCAACCACTGAGGCCGAATTTGTAGCAGCAGCTGCGTGTGCTTGCCAAGCTATTTGGATGAGAAGAATTTTAAAAGAAATTGGTCATGAACAGGCTGATTGTACTACATTAATGTGTGATAATACTTCAACTATAAAGCTGTCCAAGAATCCAGTTTTACATGGCCGTTCGAAGCATATACAAATAAGGTTTCATTTTCTCAGAGATCTTACTAAGGATGGTGTTGTTGAGTTAGTTTACTGTAGGACTCAAGATCAACTTGCAGATTTAATGACTAAGCCCCTCAAGTTAGATGTTTTTGAGAAGTTTCGTGAGAAACTGGGTATGTGTGCTGCTACAGATTTGAACTAATTGCTTAGGCAATGAGTTCAAGGGAGGGATTGTTGGAAGATTTTGGTTGTTTCGAGAACTATTCTTTAGGGTTTGTTAGAGTTATTTTAGCTAGTTTGAATTAGTCTTGGTAGTTAGCTAAATAAGTGCTTAGTGAGCTGAAATTTCGTTATATCTGTTACTTGTATGGCTTTATAAAAACCTGTTTTATTCTTTAATAAACTGTACTCCAGTTGTTTTGTGTTATCTTCTGCAGTATTTCTTAACACATAACACCCATTAATTGACGACGCATGACAAGTTTTGTTCAGGAAGGCCAAATTGCAAGCTGTCAAAAGAGCTATACAAATAGTAGAGAAGCTGCCAGCGTGTGAACCCAGCCCCGGAAGCCCCCCCGGGGGGTTACATCACGGCCCGCTGCCCTCGCACATTGTGGCCGTTCGGCCTTCCGCGTGTGATCCTAGCCGTTCGTTCTTTTTCTTTTTTTTTTTTCAGCCTTCCGCATCAAAGTTAGTCTCTTTTTTTTTTCCAGTTTTCAGAAAAAATAAATTAAAAATGATAAAAAAATAACAACAAAAAAACGATAATATTGTCAAACGGATCTTAAAAAATTAACTTTTTTTACTTTTTTTTTAAACGTAGAAAAAATATTTTTTAATTAATTACACAATTTTTGTTTTAATTTCAGAAAAAATGAATGACAAATAACAACAGAAAAACGACAGCGTTGTCAAACAGGTCTTAAAAAATTAACTTTTTTCTCGTTTTTTTCTTTTTTAAACATAGAAAAAATTAATTTAAGTAATCAATTAAAAAATAAAATTTTTCTATGTTTAAAAAAGAAAAAAAAAAGTTAATTTTTTAAAGCCTGTTTAACAACGCTGTCGTTTTTCTGTTGTTATTTGCCATTTATTTTTTTTTAAATTAAAACAAAAATTATGTAATTAATTAAAAAATATTTTTTCTATGTTTAAAAAAAAGTAAAAAAAGTTAATTTTTTAATGTCCGTTTGACAACATTGTCATTTTTTTGTTGTTATTTTTTTAATCATTTTTAATTTATTTTTTCTGAAAACTGAAAAAAAAAAAAAGAGACTAACGTTGGTGCGGAAGACTGAAAAAAAAAAAAGAAAAAGAACGAACGGCTAAGATCACACGTGGAAGACCCAACGACCACTATATGCGAGAGCAGCGGGGCTAACATCGCGCGTGCCAGGCCCCCGCTTCCCCCACGCCCCGCCCCCACCCACCCACCCACCCACTCACCCAACTAAAAAACTAGACTTAACGGTGACTTTGATTTATACATATATATATATATATATATATAAAATTCCCCCCCGGGTGACGCCTAACAGTATTTACTTAGAAGCCGTTTCGATTTATAAATATTGAAATAAAATATAATTTTAGTTATTTTTTTTGACATCTAAGGTGTAAATCACAAATTATAAAAAATTAAAAAAAATAATTCTATTTAAAAGAATATTCGTTCGTTTAAATGGATTTGAGCAGATATTTTTTTATTTTTTTGTCAAAACTTTTTAAATTTGTTAAAATGTTATTAAATTTTATAAAAATTTATTGAATTTGTAAATATATGTAAATTTATAGAGATTGACTTAGTTTGAAATAAAACAAATTTTGTAAAATTTTTCAGAATTTTTTTTTAATTTTTTCGGTATTCCAAACGAATCCTTATTAGGGGAATTAAGGTGTGGATTTTACAGTGCATTGCACACGTTAATAATGGAGATCAGTTTAATTTGACAGACTGTAGCTCCGTTAATATACATATACATATACATATACATATACATATATATGCAATCATCGTGATCAACAAGTGAACGTATTTGAAAATGACTTCCCACAGTGGCTATTAAATGGTAATTTCGTCTTTGTACATTATATATTGTTGTACGTGAGTGAGAGGGACTACCACAATTGAAAATAGCTTCCCACCACGTCATGTATTCTAATTTTTGAACTTTTTTTTTTTTTTTTTTACTTATTATAATTTTTTTTTTTTTTTTTACATTGTTAGAGTTTTAAGTGAATTATTTTATTGTGTGGGCTCCATTATTTTGTTCATATGAATACAAAGATTTACAGCACTTAATTAATAGATTATTTTTCTTAAGTAACTGGATAAATGATGTCTGCAGCAAGCAAGTCTTTTAATTTGGTACACTTCACTTCTTGCACTCAATTGGGATTTAGACAGATTTGGCTTTTAAAATTCCCAACTGTGAGACAGAGGTTGGTTCTTTTTTTTTTTTGGCTAATTATACTTATATATAGTACATTTTGTAATTTATCTAAATTTCACTTCTATTTCACTTTACTCTCGTATTTTAATCTAATTATTTTTTTAACAATAATTGACAGAAAAGATAATGTAAAATTGAATCAAAGTACAGACAGTAAAGTGGTACAATTTAGAGTGCGTTTAGAGTGAGATAAAATAAAATAATTTGTGAGTGTGAAATTAAAAATAAACAACTTTTAAAAAAATTTTCAGAATATTTCAACAATTTTTAACAAATCAAACATACCCTTAATGTACATATGTAGACAAACATGAGATTGAGAATAAAATGTAGAAAATGTTTGATTTATTAAAAAATATCAAAAAATTTTAATTTTTACCAACTTATTCTAATTAAATTTTGTTACGTATTACGTTTAGTCTAATTTTTTTTTTCTTTGCCATTGAAACACCGCTTTAAGTGTAATTTATGTAAATTTTTAATATAGTCATGGACTACTTTTACTAGGAACTTTTTAACCTCTTCCAAGAGGTAAGGGAATCTAGGGAACTACTGGTTGGTTTGCCATTGGATTCTCTTAACGTGGAAGGGCAGATCCCTACTGCTTGGTTTGCCATTGGAATCTATTACATGGAAGGCGCGGATATGTTAGCTGGCGACATTTAAGTGTGAATTGTTAAATTAAAATCTGACAATTCCACAGAAAAATAAATTCAAATGGTGGAAGTTAAAATATTTTTTGTTGATGTAAATACTTCTTGTCAAAAAATTTAAATTTAGATTTTAATCAGATGAGGAAAAAGAAATACATAACACTATTGGATTAAAGAATATGAGGAAAAACCCAGTGCATAAAACACAGATAAGATTAAAAATAAATAAATAATAAATAATGTTTTGCAGAGACACAGCATAAGTGCAACATATAGATATAGCATATGTATGTAATTAATTGCACAAAGTATGGATTCAGGGTTACCGGAAAAGTGAGACCTGAACTAGAGTGTTCGGCCACCACATGTGCGCCGGCTCCACCACGTACTTCCTCAGCAGTCCCGCCCACCCATATCCCAGAACCTGCAGTACCCAGAACACAAAACCCAAATATTTACCTAAAAAAATGCGAGAAAAACAAAATTACTTTAAAAATGATAATTGATGAAAAGATCGAGATTTTTTTTTTTTTTTTACCTGGGTAGTGATGATGAGGATCCAACCGGCCAGAAACGAGATTTTCCGGCGATAAAACGCTTTGATAATGGTGACAATTCCAACAGCATAGGCTGAGCCGCTGCCGAAAGCACTGCCGGCATTGGCGAAAATGGAGATGAGCACGTGCTCCTTCATGTTGAAGGGTCCCGGGTTGAGAGAGAACAGCCTCGACCCAAACCCCGGTATCCGGAACTTGGTCGTGGGCAGGACGGCGTGCAAGAACCGTCCGATGGGGAGACTGGCGACTAAGACAGTGATTTGGGTTATGATGAGTGGCTCTGTGCGGTAGGAGAAGAATTGGTTGAGGAAGGAGAGAAGGGCACAAGAGAGAATGCCCAAGAACCACATCCGGAAGGTCCATACCGGTATAGTCGGGTCGTCGGTGTTGGTCACGGTTAGCCGGACTTCTTCGACCGGAGAGACATCATCGTCGTCTAAGTCGCCGCCACCGCCGCCGTTGGTGGTGGTGCTGGTGGGATTTGGTGTTTGTACCTCTAGAGTTCGCATGTGGTGATAATTAAAGAGTAGCGAAGAATTGATTGATTTTTTGGGAATGTAGGTGTGGAGTCATTTGTGCGTTTAGTACCTCAACTATTAATAGCAGGCTTGGGCTCGACTGTCTTTGTCCCAATGCTCACTGTGGGGAAAGGCAAGTGGGAGGAGGATGGAGCTGGGAATTGGCAAAGAGTAGATTAGCGTGGGTCCGGGGAATAATAGATTCAATAGGAGGATACTGATTATGTTAATTTTGTGACATCTAATAAATGATCGGTAGAATAAAATTATATTATTAAGATACATTTATATTATTTTAATTCAAGACAAACTTGAATGATTATCAGTTTCGTGACATAACACTCTCTTAGAATATGTTTAGCTGACTGAAACTAATCAAAATATATTTATTTTTACTTATTTTTTGTATTTTTAATTAAATTTTATCACATATCATTTTTATATTAAATTTTTATACTTTTATTATATTTGTGGCCAACCAAT
This sequence comes from Vitellaria paradoxa, assembly GCA_019916065.1. Lineage (NCBI taxonomy): Eukaryota > Viridiplantae > Streptophyta > Magnoliopsida > Ericales > Sapotaceae > Vitellaria > Vitellaria paradoxa. The sequence goes on along the minus strand of CM034238.1, from coordinate 5,094,234 downwards.
AATCTCTTCAATCCAAATAGATTAGCGTGTGTATTTATTATTATTATTATTAATTTATGAATGCAAGTGTAATGTTTTCATTTTTTAAGCAAACTCCACATGCCATTCTTATTATGTGTGTGTTTAGAGTGATAAAAAGTAAGAAAAAATGAGATAAATGGGGTGTTTTGAGGCCCAAAAAAACTCAAAAGTTGAGGTTGATGTGATGTAAAAATTATATGTGGCAAATTTTGATTGAAAAGATTTGAAAACTTTTAAAATTTTTTGAGATTTTTTGAGATGCCAAACACTCTCAAAGTGAGAAAAGTTGTGAGTTCGTAATACGTGTAGTGAGAGAAAAAAGTTGATGTGACAAAAAGTTTATAGAGGTTTATAGAATTTTTTAGAATTTTTTAGAGTTTCAAACGGTGCCTATATATATTAAAATATAAGCTAATGGAATTAATAAATTAATATAAAATCATAAATAAAAATAAGAAACATTAGAATGATAATTAGAGAATGTGCAGTATAATAAGTAAATAAGTATTTTTATGTATTTTTGCTAGCAAATATGAAAAAAATTATCTGTACTAGACTCTCCAAAACTACAGCTATTTTTGCTCCTGTTACAATAACTCTTCATTTTTGCCGAGTTACTGTTCACCAGTTAAACAATTGTTTATTATTTGTTGAAGAAAACAATGGCATTTATATTGAAAAAGACAACGGGCTCCAATTTTGAAAAATTAATTTTTTAATAGACAATTGGTAAAATACCTAATATTTGTGTGACTTGAAAAAGAAAAATTACTAGCTAAACTCAAAATATGTACTGTTTACTAGATAATTTAGCTATCAATGGGTGCACTTGATCTTATGTCGAGAAATATAGAAATCATATTAAAATATGATTTCATGGTGACGTATTGATTGCACATATTAACTTTTTATAAAAGATGGGGAAAGGGAAGATTTATCGAAGAACCAGAATTTCGGAAAAGATTCCAAACTACATGTGAACCGGCCGGGTCATAGACTGATAGGCAACTGTCAATTTTCTAATCAAGTCGCCGGATTGAGATTCGCAGGCAGCGTTTGGAAATCAAGAATGTCCGGTCAGCAATACGACGCGCGGACGCACATTGGGACTGACTCGGATTATGGTTCAAGTAATGTGTGTCTAATTTTTTTTAATTTAATTTACCTTAAATTTTTATATTTCAAACTATTTTATTTTTAAACTATTTATTTAACTTAAATTTTTATAAGCGAGTCCACTACGTTTTTAAACTCTTTATTTAATTCAATCAAATTCCAAATCTTATCTCTGCCAAAGTCGCTCATTACGGAGTGCGGCACGATCACAAGTCCATTTACAGCAAACCAAGACCAGGACATCTCAAATGACTTTGCCCGACACCCGAGTGGGACCTACAAGTGGGCCATGACACCGTAATTTATTGGGAAAAAGGGGGTCACGAATGCTACACCACAAACGTGGCATTGATTAATCTGCCAGTTTAGATACATTCATAATATTTTTATTTAAAATGTATAAATATATTTATATTATTAAATTTTAATTCGGTAATTCTGATTGTCAGCCATGTTACTATATCAATTACTCCAAATCCAATTTATTGATCATCTAAATTTTTCCTCCTCTTTTTTTTTACGGTTGGCTGTTAATATTTTGATAGTTCTTAATTTTTTTATTTATTTGAAATGACGAAAAATAATTTTTTATTTTTAAATTTTGTAATAAAAAAAGAATAAATATATCAAATTAACAAAAAGATTTAAAAACTAAATGCTAAAAAAAAAAATCTCTTCCCAAATTAATTCTAACATCCAATTGTTCAAATTCTGCTTTCGGCTTTTACGGTAACTGTTAATAGGCTTTCACAACACACAAAAAATAGCTACTTACTTTTTTTTTTTGGGTAATTAAAACTAGTTACTTCTTTTTTTCAGTGTAAAATGATTATTTATTTATTTATTTTTATACAAAGCAGTCTATCACAAAACGTTAATGAATGAAATTGCCAAAAAAAAAAAGAAAAAGAAAAAAACTATCTATGAGAAAGTTAAATTATTTTGCATGCTAAAAATTAAAGAACAAAATAAAATTTTAACAAGTAACTAATAAAAAAAACCCAAATTTTTTATTCCTAAACCAAATAAGCATAATTTTTTTTTTAATGGAAAGTTTTTTTTTCTGAATTTTTTACAACTAATTATTGATTTCGTAAAATTATTTATTATGTTTTATAAATAAATAATTCCAAAAAAATAATGGCAAAATTGTTATTTATACTTAAAAAAGTTTTTTTTTCCCTCAAACACACTAAACAAATTTTTCTTACTTTCTTTTTTGGCTAAAAAAGGGAAAGATTTTTTGAACTTTTTACAGTTATAAATTTATTTTTTATTTTTAATAAATAAATAATTCCAAAAAAATTATTTATTATTTAAAAAAATAGTTTCCAAACTCACCTCCCCCCAAAAAAAAAAAACTAATTAATAAGCCATCAATTGTCAATTCAATGCCAAAGTATTCTCTTTCTTTCTTCTTTTTCCTTTATACCAATCATGTCCAAAAAAGTCAAACTATATTAATTAAATGGGTTCAAGGAGTGTTTGTGGAATGATGTGACATAAAAGTGATAAGTAAAAAATTTTAATTGAAGAAAAGTACAAAAATTAATTAAAATTAATAAATTTTAATAAAATTTGATGTGACCAAACAGACCCCAAATAATTGCATGGTCTGCTTGATCGGACGAGTTTAAATGGAATCATGAGCGTGCAAATCATTTGAATTATAATTGTTAATTAATTTGGATTAAACGGTTCACAATTATTTTAGTACAGAATTATACATCATGTTCCATTATTTAATTTTAAGATAAATTATACGTGTGTGTGTGCGCGTTTATTACACAATTAATTAATTGTAGTTTTTATATTCTTTTGATACAATATCTTATAAGAATTTTTAATGATTGAATAATAATATTTTTTATTTTTATTTTTTATTTTTTGTCATAGTGAAAATACTATACAATTTATGCTCCACACGTGTGTGTAGGTAAGTAAGATAATTATGTGGCCCCTTTCGGAGTGGTCGAGCGGGAGTTTGGGGGCGCCTAAGGGCCTGGACCGCGTACAGTCCCAGATTCGACTCTCCTTCGGGAGGGTGAGTTACCGCTTTGGCGGGTTTCTAACACCTCCTCTCAATCGAGCCGGTCAGTCAGGACTTGCCTAGGTTGGTTTACCACCTCGTGGATCATTGCCGGCTTGGTCCACAAGACGAGCTTTACTCAATACACACTTTCGAATAGCGGCTACAGGCTTCTTCTCGACCCAGAAAAATAAGATAATTATGTGAACAAAATTAAGTCAAGAACTCGATTAAGACATTTGGACGTATGGACTGGGTTTGGCTACTCATTTCCCTGGAAAAGAGTTCCTGGCTCCAAATAAAGGATGACGCGATTGTAAGTTTGAAATATAATTTTAGAAAAGATAAATTATACTTACATTTCTTTAATATTTAGATGGATAATTACGTTTAACTTCGTAACATTTAAAAGTTATATTTATTTTCCATAATTTTTGAATTGTTATTGATATTAATCTCTTTTTGATAAAATTAACCATTAAAACTTAAGAAAAAATGTTAAGATAACTAAAATTTTAAACGTTTTTCCTATTTTATTTATCACTCTTTCACATTTTCGTCTTTTTTTTTTTTACAAAAATTTCTCCAAAAAAAGCAAAAAATAAGTAAAATCAATAGATTTTTGTTTAAAAAAAAATTAATGAGATGTGAGAAAGAGGAAAGTAAAATATGAAAAACACTTTAAATTTTAGTTAATTTGACATTTTTGTTGAGTTTTAACTACTGATTTTACCGAAAAGGGTTCAGCGTTAACGACATCTCAAAATAAAGGAGACAAGTGTAACGTTTAAATGTTGTGAGTGATAAGTTTAATTAGCCAAATGTTAAAAGGAGGTAAGTGTAATTTTTCCTTTTAAAAATTAAAGTTGCATTTTTAACTTTTGAATTCATGTGGAGTTGATAATATTTTTAATTTTTATATTTTTGTTACTCCTGAATTCGTCATGGCTCAAATTCATATTATAGGTCTGGCTCAAATTCATATTATAGGTCTGTTTGACACGATGTAAAACGTTGAAAAATTTTGAAAATCTCTAAAAATTATTCACTTTTTATCTTAAAATTCATAAATTATCTTACTTTTTGTTAGTCAAAACGTCTTTAAGTTTTTCCCAAAATTGCATATATATAATTAACAGATGTGCGCATTTCTAAAACTATTATATAACGGAACACCACGGGATTGTTGGATCTTAAAAACGAATGAAGTCTTAATTATGGTGAGGCTTTTTTAATTTCTTATAATAACTACAATAACCGTTTACAAAATTTTTAAGATAATTAACGTACTCCCAAAATATATCATTACAATAATATTTGTTTTAAAAATCTTAAACAAGTATGATGTCAGTCGAAATTGCATAAGTCATTGATATTTAACATCAAATATATTCCAGTTTAAAAAAAATAAAAAAAAATCAAATATATTCTTTTTACATATTTTTTTATTACTAACATTCACATTAAATTTCTTACAAAAAAATAAAAAATAAAAAGTTCGAACATTTACGCAAATATATCAAATATGTTTTTTTTGTTTTTATCTTTTTAGTAGAAAAATTATAAAAATTAAAAATAATAATCATTGGTTTTTATATTTTTAAATACAAAATTTTTTAATATATTATACGGTCTCCATCTCCTTTTTGGATAATGATGATAATGATGATGATGATAATAATAGCAGAAGTAGTATTTGTCTCGTATTTTGACCCATGCACATAGAATCACAACTATGCATGACACTATACGTATTAGCATTAATTAATAAATCAATTACGGTAGCGTTTTTTTTAAATGATAAAAAATTAATATTCACCGGTAAAAAATAAAATAAAACAGTCCACCTTCGAAATCTCCAAATAATGCAGCTACGCTCCTTGATTACAGACACGTGATTAATTTATATTTACAAAATATTCGATTAAGGTGAAAATATTAACACTCCTTCAAAAATTTCACCTACTCTTTATTATCTTTTTGCTCTTACAAAATTATAATACTAGTCTTGTAATAGAGGTCAATTAATATAAAACACATTAAATACTATAATTACTCTTCTTTTTTATTTATTATTATAAAATTAACATCCTTTACTTTTCACTTTTCTATAACATCCTCCACTTTTTATTAATTTGCATACTAAATTAAAAATTCAATTCTAATTTTATGAAATTGTATGAGAGAGCCTTTTTAATAGTTTTTTTTTAAGTTAGTTTCATAAATATATCTTTTAAATTTATTTTATCAAAAATCAAAGAAGAAAGTAAATAATTATTATTTTTTAATTGATATAAAGCAAAACATCATAATTGTTAATTAATTCATATATTAATGAAAATAACTAAAATAAAAGTAAATTAAATTTAAATTTAAATCTTAACATTCATCTCAAAATCAGCCACTATCAAATCAAAAAAAAAATTGAACTGTTCAAAAGTTTTAACAAAAAACTTTTAATAAATTACCAGCCAAAAAAATAAAAACTACAAATAGGAACTATAAAAAAAAAAAGAAAGAAAAGAAAAAAGAAAAAGGCTTAATATGAGACAAAAAAACCTTAATAATGTAATAGCATATACACCAACAAAAATAAAAAAATTAAAGAAATATTACACACAATTTATTTCATATTACTCTGCCAATAAATCAAACACATAAAAGAAAAATATTAGAAAAAATTTACAGTTACTCTATTATTTGAGAAATTCAGTAATTCATAATAATGTGAAATTTATTCTATGTTACTTAAATGAAAAATTAATAACATTCGAAAGCTCCGTTTCGGCAGAATTCTCTTCCACAATGTTTTGTTTAAAATTTAATGAATTAAAAAAAGATATATACTGGATAAAAGTATACATGAGAATATAAGAATTGTAATTAAAAAAATAAATGAAAAAAAAAGTTGCATAAAAGTGAAGAATAAAATACATTAGTTCTATAATAATAAATAAAAAGAAGATGTTTTATGTTAATTATTTTTTATTAATTATAAGACTAATTTAATAATTTTATAAAAAAAAAAATAATGAAGAACAAGAGAAACTTTCAAAGCTGTGCGAATATCCCACCCACTATATTCTTGTTCGTACATTGGGAGTGCCCCAAAAGTCAATGCAATTATGGTTTGGCTCGCAATTAATTTTGTCCGGGCCAAATTTCAATCACCAGGTTGACATCGGGAGGTTGAATTTGGTATCGGTGCGGTGACAACTTAGTTCTTGTTTGATTTGTTAAAAAATAATAAAAAATTTTATAAATCTTTATTAACTTTATATTATATTAATTTTTTTCTTTCACTACAGGCATTACGAATTTTCAATTTATTTCAATTTCTCTCACTTTTCTTACTTCAAACAAACCCTTAATTTGCGTTGTCGCATTAAATTTTAACGATTTAAATACATTAATAATTTTATAATTGAGAAATATATAAATATATTTGAACTGTTAAATAAAAATTTAATAATTTAGGTCAGATAATCACCCAAATTATATTAAATTTGATGTCAACCTTCGAATTTGTTTACTTTTTTAAATGAACCTTTTAGTAAGCCTAATTTTTGAAATATTAAAAAAGTGAATTTTAAAAATTAAAATTTCTATTTATCAACTTTTAACAAAAAAAATTCCAAAGAAATGTAGTTTCGGATTGGTAATTTTAATTTAATGATTTGAAAAGTTAAAATTTAATATACATAAACTTTTATTACGCCTACCTGATGTAGAACAAATTGAAGTTGATGCATAAAATCAGTTGCACATTCAACAAAAAGCCTCATGTATTTAAAATTTAAAATTTTCCATTCCGTTAAGATGAAATTTTGGTCTAAAACTTAATTTTTTAAACTTTTTTTTTTCATAAAAGGTTAGGGGTGGAAACGAACCGAGCCGTTCGCGAGCTACTCGAGCTCGACTCGAAAAAAGCTCGGCTCGAGCTCGATTCGTGAGTTAAACGAGCTCGAACCGAGCTCGGTTTTTTACTCATTTTGGATTCGAGCTCGAGCTCGAACCTACAGAAACTCGGCTCGAAAGCTCGCGAGTAGGTTCGGTTAGAATATTATATATTTTTTTAATAATATTTTTATATTTTTAATAATATTTTTTAAGTATATTATATTTTAAATCAAAACGACGTCGTTTTGGTTTAATCGAATTATTCGCGAGCCTAATCGAGCCTAACTTCTTCTTTATCGAGCCGAGCTCGAGCCTATATAAAAGCTCGAATCGAGCTCGAGCTCGAGCTCAGTATAAAGAGCTCGAGCTCGAGCATGTTAAAACTCGGCTCGATTCGGCTCGTTTCCACCCCTAATAAAAGTTCATAGATTTTGAATTTTCGTTTTTAAGGTTTAGGGCTTATTTTGTTTGTTTTTCTATTTTTTGTTTTTTATTTTTGTTTTTTATTTTCTATTTTGAACTCATTTTCATTTTATGTTTTTGAGAACAAAGAAAAAGCTAAAAATGCATTTAGTCATTGTGTTTTTAAAATTTATTTTAAAAAACAGAAAATGAGTTTACACATAAAATGAAAAATGACAAAAAGTCATTTTAAGTGTTTTTAATCCAAAATAAGAAAAATTTCAAAATAATGAAAATAGAGTATTTTCTGTTTCTTTATTTTGAGATTTTTAAAACAGAAAACGGAAACTGAAAAAATAAACCAAATGCCACCTTACTCTTTCAGTATTTTAGAATTTGAGCTCATGAAAATAAAAGATTTTTCTTAAAAGTTCATTTTTGTATAATTTTTCTTAAATAATACCCGAATTAATTGTCTTTGATTTCAGAATTGAACCACTTAAGAGACTTTTGTTGCCTTGTAATCTTATTTTATTTTTTGGTTTCATTCCAATTGAGAGGAATAATAGAAAAGCAATATTAATATACTTAGTAGCATGTTTGCTAGTTTGATTTTTGCCCTTTTGGTGTATTTCCATTAAGAAAAGGGGGAAAAAAAAAAAAAAAAAAAACCTCTTTCTTTTGGAAAAATACAACACATTATTATATATCAACACCTAAGGGGAGCAGGGGATGGGGCTCCTAAAATATGAACCTAGGACCATAGCCGGGTTATGGGAAACATTAGGGCCAATCAATTACCCTTTTAAATCTCACCAAGGGGCTTTTTGGAATGTTTAAAAAGTAAATTTTTTTTTTTTTTTCTGTAACTTTATCTGACTGTTGTTATGCGTCACTTTTAGGGAAAAAAAAATTGTCTGTTTAGTAAAAATTTGTAAAAATTAGAATTTTTTTTTTTAGAGAAAGTGAAAAGAAATTAAAAAATGAACTGAAAATTGTTAAAATTTTAATTTTTTTTTAAACGTTGAGCTCCAAATGAGCCCTAAGTAAACTTGAAATATTTTTCATAAAAAAGCCATTATATGATCTAATAACCATTATTTTTTTATTTTTAACAGTCATATTTTCATTTACAATAATATTTTCTAGGCAAAAGCATTTCTACATCCAATAATCACATAATACATGGACATGATATTGTATGTCGCCTTTTCTTCTCTTTCACTAATATATAAAAAATAAAAACTACACACAATAATCATATAATACATAGACACAGTATTTTATGTAACCCTTTTTTTTTTTTCTTTTACTAATATATAAAACATAAAAATTACCAACAATAGTTTAATATGCAAGTTATAACCTTCCGCCAGAACTTCTCTAGAGCTAGCTCTTTAAGGGGTATAAATGCGACGAATGAAGTTACATTCTTAGCAAGTTGTTCACTTTTAATTTAAAAATTTTATTGAATTTGAAATTTTGTTTAATTTTAATTTGCTAAACTTTGAAATTGTGTTTTAAGTAGTTTAATTATATTATGGGTGTGTTTGGAGTGACAAAAAGTGAATTGTAAATCCTTAAATTATATAGTGAGATAAAAAAAGTGAATAACTTTTAAAATTTTTTAACGTTTTTTTTATTATTTTTTAAAGTTTTCTATCACTCTCAACAACAGAGCCTATATAAATTTAAGTTTATTGAATGAATTTTAGTTTAGATCGAGCGATAAATTACGCCTAAACATTACTTGATTTTAATAATAAGTAGGTCGAGTTTTTAACAAATTGAATATATATCAAATCGAATTTGACCTGTTTACTTCGTTTTTACCCCTGAAAATACTTGCCAATTTCTAATTAATGGGCTGCGCTGGGTCAAATTGAGCGAGCCTGGGGCTTTCCCGGGCTGCACCAAACTCAAAACGGTTTTGGGCCAGACAAGCAAGACAAGTTCTCTTTCTCCTCCTCCTTTTTTTTTTTAAGGAGTGACCAACCATATTAATTTTGTCACGAAAAAATAAGATAAGGTGATATTTGATTTATTTTTTATTTTTATTTTATGTGTTAAAAATCTCTAAACGAAGAAATAAAAAATACTCAGTTTTCTTTATTTTGAAATTTTTTTCATTTTAGGTTAAAAACTTTCAAAACGATTTTTTACTATTTTTCATTTTATGTATAAATCTATTTTCTATTTTCTAAAACAAATTTTGAAAACATAAGTAACTAAGTTAGTTTTAAACTATTTTCCTTGTTTTCAAAAATTAAAATAAAAATGAATTTAAAACAGAAAATAGAAAACAAAAATAAAAAATAAAAAATAAAAAAAATAAACTAAATAACACCTAATTATATACGACCCAAATATCTTTGGTCCGAAGGTAAAGTACCCAAAAAAATACGATTATACGAGTACAATGCAAAATTGATGATATTTTAATTTATATCGGGTGCCATTTAGTTTGTATTTCTATTTTGTATTTTCTGGTTTTATTTTCTATTTTATAAGTTTTATATTTTAAAAATTCTAAAATAAGGAAACCAGAAAATGCAACTCAAAACAAGGAAAACAAAAAATACATTTAGTTTAATATTTTCTGTTTTTCATATTTTGAATTTTTCTTTATTTTGGATTGAAAACACTTAAAACAAATTTTTGTCATTTTACATTTCATATGTAAACTTATTTTCTATTTTCTAAATCAGATTTTAAAAATACAAGTGACTAAATGCATTTTAAACTATTTTTCTTATTTTCAAAATTACAAAATAAAAAATATGATCAAAATAAGTATACCAAATGGCACTTTATTTATTTATTTATTATATTAATCAAGTTTTATTATTTTTTATATTTTAATATAAATAAACAAACTAATACAAATTATAAATTTGAGCATAACATAATATGATAATAACTCTTATTTTTTCTATCTTAAATTTAAATCTTCATTACCGAGACATATCGTTGAAGGAATTACACAAAGCCAAATTAATAATAATAATAATAATAATAATAATAATAATAATGATTTAAAAAAATTGATTAACACCGCAGTCCCTTCGACAAAAAGTGAAAAAAGTCAGCAGATTGTAACGGAGCTAAAAACTATGAGAAGCTGCTGCCTAGGGATAGATATGGGACGGGTAGGGGACGGGTATACATATCCCCATATTTAATTTTCAAACTAAAATTAATTTTCATACCCTACTCGATCACCACTGAAAATTTATTTTTACCGCCCATCTCCAACCCAAATGGGGAATGGGGATCCCCATAGGAAAACGGGTACTTGAATTGAAAAAAATATAAAAATATAAAAATACAAAAATTCTAAAATATCACTTATAAAAAAATAGCGCAGAATCCTAATACATATTTAAAAAATCGAAAAATATCACATATATATATATATATATATATATATATAGAAAGCACTTATTAGGTTTCTATTTTCCTACTATATTAATAGGTTCTATGATTCAAAATAGGAAAAGTAAATAAAGAGACATTCATAGTTAGTCTATCTCAATTTATAGTTTCCTTGTAAATTGAAAAATAAAGTAATTTAATAGGAAGCTGATAGATAAAGAAACTTAAAATCTTAATTCCCTACTTTACTGAGAAATTTTTAGTAATAAATATACTAAGAAATTAAATATATATATATATACACGAGAATATGGGGAGGGTCGGGGAATAGGTAGGGTAGGGTACGAAGTGGGGACAGACTTATACCCGTACCCTACCCGATCCTCAAATTTTTTAAAAAAATACCCCCATACCTTACTCGATCTCTAAAAAATCCCTGAATCCCCTACCCATTTGAGACAAGAATCGGATAGAGTACGAATGAGTCAGCTGAGATGACCATCCCTACTGCTGCCCGTGAAATGAGGGAGCGAGGGGAATGAGAACCATGAATACCGGGTCAAAGCTTTGATAGCCTCAGTTTTTGGCGGACCGGCGAAATAGTACGACCGAAACATTGTGTTCTGCCGGCCCACGATATTGTATGGATGAAGAGATTTTTTTTGAAAAATAAGATGACATATTTTATGTTTAAAAAAATTAAATTAACCTCTCTCACTTTTAAATTTTTTTCTTTTTCACAAAGTTATCTTAATTTCATTTGTTGGGCTTGAGGCCCAAATATCCAGCCCAATGAGCTGGCAAAATAGGGCAGCCGCAAGAAGAGAAAAATAAGATATAACGAACAGGAGAGGAAAAGAGAAAAAGAAAAAAGGACTTGTGTGCAGCAAGATTTACAGGATCTTCTTCATTCACCGTCGGATTGGCCTAAAATTTGGTTAGTACATCCCTCTCTTGTGATTCTTATGTTTGGACGGTTGGATTGTTGATTTGGACTTCTAGCAGTGAGAACGGCATTTCCGAACAGAGCAGTTTGGAAGTGCAGAGTTGCAGTTTTTTTGGTGCGCAGTCTTCATCTATTGCACTCATCTCCGTGGTTAACCGTTGGATTGGTTTGGTTTTTGGTCAGATTGTTCAGAACATCTGGTTCTATATTTTAAACGGTTGGATCATCCATATCCATTCCCTGTGGTGAGTTCCGGTTGACCAAACAGTGGTGATCAGAAAATAGGAAAACTTGTTGACTGTTTAGTACCTTTTCTTTAAAGGGTGATATCTCTGCGATCAACCGTTTGATCAAGTTGAAATTTTGACAGAAGGTTTATGACATACGGTTCTTTAACTTGACCGGAGGTATCGTTAATTGGAGATTGCTACAGAGAGATATACAGTCCAAATAGTGCTGCATTTGTGACATCTCTCTCGTTTTACTTTAGTTCATTGTTAAATTGTGATTGTATTCCAATAATTTAATTTCTTGATGTTGCAGCTGTTATTTATCCCTAGGTGAAGCAAGGGATACCTTGTATACTCGCAATTTGATTGATAGTGAAGTTTTTTGGTCAGCCAAGGCCTCGTGATTTTTACTCCTCAATTCGAGAAGGTTTTCCACGTTAAAAATTCAATTGTATCATTGTGCATGCGTGTGGTTATATTCTTTGAATTTCTAATTATTGGCAGCTTATACATTGTGGTGAAATATTTGTCTCCTACAGAATTCATGCACACAGGAGAAATATCTGTTGAATTATTGCCTTTCTCCCATCATCATTTACAACAGTTAAAAAGTCCATAAAATATTATTAATATTAAATATTTTGATACAAATTAATCAAAATTTTCTTACTTATAATATAGGGAATGAAATTGTTTATAACTTGTAATGTGTAACATTTTATATGGAGTTAGTTTTCTCAATTCATAAAAATTCATTTGACATTACCAAAAATTTGTACAATTTTTGGCATTTACATGTCACGTACAATAATTTGTTAAGAAAAATTTAAGAGTAAGAGGTGTAAGAGTAATTTTTTAAACATGAGGAGGTGTTTTTTTACTTTTGAAGAAACTTCAGGAGTAGTTAGCATAATTCATTTTGACTTTAAATATCAAAATTTTTTTTAAAGCAATTTTTTTTTACAATGAGTATTTTTCTAACTCCATTTCCCCAATAAAATATTTGGATGTGTTTGAAACTTAGAATTGTATAAAGAAAAAAAAATTATTTATATGTATTTATTCAAAAAATTTTTGCACGGGTTAAAAAAATTAATTTTTTTAAAACTCTAAGTTTTTTTTTTTATATGTATGAATTTTTTTATTTAGAAGTATTTTTTTTCAATTACTTTTTATGAATGTGAATAAGATGTCTAAAAATTACTTAAAAAAATTAAATTAAATTTTGTTGTAGGTAATTATATGAAATGAAAGTAAGCTAAAAATAATTTTTTTTTTCTTTGTATTTAAACCAAGCATTAGGAAATTCCATATAATAGGGTATGGAATGATCATTTTTTCACCTCTTGTATATTTTCTATTTGCTTTCTTAAATTGGGATTGATGATGCTGTTCACTGGGAGTATCACAGATGGTTCAATCTATACTCAAAATCCTGTCTTGACACCAATGTGGTGCCTGCCAATGACTTTCTAATGATTAAGTTAGCAAACCAATGGATTGAGAAAATGTTTTAGTAGAGTAACAATAAAGCTTAGTTAGAGTGTGTATCTGTATCTGTTTTTTGCACTGGAGGTATACATATATATAAATGGAGGATGAATTTACATGGATTCCATATGTGTGAGCTATACCGAATCCAATTTCTCATTAAATCAAATTGTGCCATGTGTATGCACGGATCCTTACGCAAATATTCCGTAATTAGTTATCCAAACCATTATTGAACAAACAGCGTACTTGTAGGCGGATATCACGGGATATGTCAGAGGACAGTTAATTACATGATTGTGGTGTGAACAATTTAGCTCGACTCAATCGATCAGATGAGAGTCCAATCAGTAGGGTCGGTCAAACTCGCCAGACCGATCTCCCACTATCCGGGATCAACTAAAATGAATCTTTATTGGAATATAACAATTGAAAAATTAACATTTTAAAAGTAAAAACAATAAACAAAAATTTAAAAATAAATATTCCAATACAAAAAGAGATGATTTAGGAAAGCTAATGTGGAGTCAATTGAATAAAAAATTATAAAATAAAGAAATTATATTTTTTAATATATTTTTGAAAATCTATTTAAAAAACTGCTCGAGATGAAATTGGTTGTGAGGAGGCTATCTCGTCCTATATTATCAATATTAGGCGGTTGGCTTCGACTGAAGGATTTCTTTTATTAACTTTTTTTAATTTTAGGATTTAAAAATAAAAAAATTAAACTAAAAATTTGGAAAAAAATAGATCAAACTAAAGTATTTGTTGTAGTGATTTTAGAAAGCTCCAAGCCTCCGACGTGGCATCAGCCATCCATGCATTTATTTGTTTATGTTTTTTTATTTACAACGTATTTTGCATAAACAAATTATTACTAAAAAAATTAATAAAATATATTTAATATTACAAAATTAATTGACATAATAAATCGTCAACGACACTATTTTATTAATAAAATATATTTAATATTATAAAATTAATTGAAATAGTAAATCGTTAATAAATCGATTCTAATAATATAACTTCGGTCTAAAGATATTTATTGGAGAAGAAAAAACAATCATATTTTTCAAGATTGGGCTTTTTTTTAACTAATTCTTTTAGATATTTTTAGGGCAATGTTTGGTAGATAAAAAATGGAGAAAAAAATACAATAAAAGTAAAAAGATGTAATATAAAAGTGATATGTGAAAATTTTTTATCAGAGAAAAGTATAAAAATTAGTTAAAATTAATGATTTTTGGTGAGTTTTGATATGACCAAACAGATCTTAATTTGTTATTTTTTTAGTTAAATATTTTACGTTATCTCAATTATATATATATATATATATATATTATTTTGATCTAAAACTTAATATTTTACGTTATCTCAATTAGATATATATATATATATATATATTATTTTGATCTAAAACTTCGTGAGATTTTGCCGACAGGTAAATCCGGGGACAAATAGCCGGCCGCTGTACCATCCCTCCTAATTGAGAATTGAGTTGCAGGACTCGAAACCGCGTTGTGTATGTAGGAAGCACACCCATTACCGAACGTGACTGCGCCCGGGAGCTATTTTATTATCTTTTTATAGTTTGGTGTTGCTAGTGGTAATTTTCCCAAACCATGAACCATTTTTCTAATCTGTGGTTGGCTTACCTACTGGATTTTCTTTAAGTGATGGTGAGATTTTTAATTCCATAGACAGTTAGTTTGAAGTTTCCAAGTAACTGCTAACGACAAGTTGAACAAGCCTTTTGCCATTCTTTATTGTTTCCCTTCTTCCGGAGTTTTTAATTCTTTTTTTATTTTTATATTTGTTGTTTGAATCTGTATCGATATACAATCTCGGTGATAAACGGCCTTCCATGAATCAAAAAGATCGTTTCTTGAGTTGTGTTTTTATTGATGCTTCTGGCGTGGGTCTTCTTTGTTCTGGAATTGGCTAGCTGGTTTTCAAGGGTTCTCATTTAAGGTGAGCTTTGAAGCCCTTCTTCTTTGTTTTGTTTGTTTGTATGTATTTTGGTTGATGATGCGTTTCGTTTAATTTGAAAAATGTGGGTTTTTTTTTGGGGGGGGGGGGGGGGAGTTCTGTAGATAATGAAAGATTGATATTGTAATGGTGTTTTCCAGGTTCGATTTGTGATGGGTTTGAAATCTTGGTAATTTATTGGTGGGGTTTGATGGGTTTTCTGCTGTTTTGATATTTGGATGACGTGCATTTGGGTTTTTACCATTCATTCTTCTGGTGAATTTGTTTGGTTGGATTGTTATCAATATTGTCCCACTTGATACCGGATTTGATTCAAAAGCGCTTCCAATCTACTGTTTTGGTGTGTAAATATTGAAATTCATTGGTAACTGCAAGTGGGTTTCACATTTGAATTCTGGTCTATTGCATTGGATCTTCTTGTCCTCATTGTAGTTCTTTGAATTGGTGATTGAGAAATTGCAGAGGAAAACTATGGAACTGGGTCGGGAAGAACTAAACTTTGATGGAGGAGCGGAAATGGACAGAGAACGCGCTCCTCTGAAGGAGACCCGTATTTATAGGACAAGTTTTCCTGGAGCTGTGAGACTAAGAGCCTATATTTTTGATGGAGAAGGGAATTATTATAACAAGGAATGGGACCTTTTGGAGGGTAGAGGCAATGAGTTCTGTTGGTACCATGTAGAACTTCCCAAAGGGAACCAAAAACTGTCACAATCTGCCCAATACCTCATTGATGTTCTATGTCCTCCTTTAAAACTGCAGGACATTCTCTCACTAGTCAGCAATGGACCCTTTTGCGGTCACGTAGATGGCGCTCTTGTGTTCAGGGTTAATTCACCTGGCTCTGCCTCTAGCAAATACACATTTAGAATTTCCGCAAGAGTTACTGAAAATTCAGTGATCACAGTCTCTTTGGGCCGTGTCCCCAGATTGGGTTTCTCACCCACGGGTGAGTCTCTTCTTTCGGAGATTCCAAGTGTGGAAAGCCCCAGTTATGTTAGAGGTGAGCAGAAGGAAAAGGGTGGGATTGTGATCGGGGAGCATGTTCTTGAATTTCTATTGACAATGAATCATTCTGAGGAGGCTGATAATCCCGTGCCAAAATCTATCTCGAATCTTGTTGTTCATATCATTGACACACACGTGGATCACCTCCAAGATACTGTGACCAAACTTGAGATTGACCTGGATGCGGTGGAATTTGAGTTGGACAGAGGTAAATTTATTATTATTTCAATCTTAGTTCTGGCTGCTTAACTATTATTTTTCATTTAAGCTTTGTTTTTTTGGTTCATTTATCATATATTTGTAGTCAACTTCTTAGTCTGAAACATAACCACCATTACCATATTAGTTATTGAATGAGGGATGGAGTACAGTGACTGGTGCAGTGTAGTTCCGAAATATATTTGTCAGTTTCAGTTACTTTGTGGTTTAGGATTTTACTATTTTATCTTTAATTTCTATTTTTCTACGCATTAAATTACCTGAAAAGAACATTTGTTCAATGAGGAGATAATAAAACTCAGATTCTAATTCCTTTCCTTTTCCTTGTTTTGGCTATCTCAGTGCACCCACTTTGCTTGGGGGTGGGGGAGGTGGGAAATTAATATTTGGATTCGTATGATGAATTTAGAAGTCCGAAATTGACTTTCATTACTGGTAAAATGATTAAAAAGAAACGCGTAGCTAAGCTGTTGAAGAAAAGAGAAGAAGCTTTGAAGCCACCTTCCTGCAAGCGCATGATGTGTTGTTATTGTGTTATTTTTTGATGGCCGACTTTTCTCCACTTGATTGCAGGTGGTTTTGCTTTGAAAAAGCAAATGCTAGATGATAGGAGATTCCCAAAAATGCATCTTGACCTGCAGCGCCTCCTGCAGGTAGTTTCTTACTCCCATCTACCCCGCCTCCACGGCCTAAAGAAAGGAGCATGATGAAAAAATCCGTAAATTATGGAAACAAAGGCATATAATGGATTAATCAGATCTGTCTTTGATAACTAGCTGTGAGTAGTAAGCAAATAAAAGATAGGCTGAAGTCCACTATTAAACACACATACATACACACACACCCCTTTTATGGTCTTGAAACCAGCCATGAGAAATCTGATCGATTAAGTTCATTCTGTTTTTAAGACCTTTATGAGGTGGTCTTTTTTTCTACTCCTTATCGCACAAAGGAGTGTGACTAACATCTAATAGATCATGTGATTGGAAAACAAAGCATGTAGTATAAATATTACTTTGGTGCTCATACAAGTATATTCCTATTCAAATGCAGGTTATTGCGCACGGGGAACAAGTGTTTCCTCGAGTCAAGGAGAAGTGTTCTTCAAAACATTGGTTTGCTAGTGAAGACATTAGCTCTCTTGATGAGCTAATTGGACGGCTGAGGAGGCTAAAGGAGAATGTCGGGTTCGTAGCCAACCGTGTCAAAGCGATCCAGGCCGGTCTAGATAGCTGGCAGGCTGAACAAATCAACAGAAAACTATATTACCTCTCATTCCTTTCAATTATATTTCTCCCTCTATCCGTAATCACTGGAGGTCAGAATCTTTCTAGAGAGCTATAGTTTTATTCGCTTCGTATCAAATGGACTTTTTTCTACAGGTTGAGCCCAACCACTTTGATGTTTTATGTATCTGAAACAGTGTTTGGGATGAATGTGGGAGGAGTTCCTTGGACAATGCAAAGAAACCCGGAGCTGAAAGATGGTTTCCGCAATGTCATGTTGCTCTGTGTTGCAATGCTACTTCTTGTGCTTCTGTGCTTCATCATTCCTTCTTTTTATACTTGTGTATCTGCTTGGCGGAGGAAAAGAGCTTTGAGGAGAAGCTGCTCTCTTAACAGGAAGTCATTCCTCAAGAGAACCCAAGGAGGGGAAGAAAGAGGAGGTTACCTTCGGCTTTGAGGGGAGAATTAGAGAGGTGATGCTGTTCTCCTGGCACTTTATCTACCTCTCTTCATCTATCCTTATATGTGCAATGGAAAATGATATTCTATTAGAAAATATTACCAGAAATTACAATTGCAATGATATTTTTTAATTAAAGGGGATTTGATGGGTTTTTTTTCTTTTAAATTAATTGGATCACAACTTTGCCACTTCGTTCATTTGTTTTTTCTTTCTTTTTTGGGGAAAAATCTTCTAATTGTATAGCATTATCTCTTTGACTTATGCAACTTAAGTCCGTTTTGGAAAGCTTACATAACTTCTTAACTTTTGGTTACTCAGTTTTTTGGTTTTTTTCTAAAATAATTAAATTTATTCTCTTACATTTTAAATTTCTTTCAAACCATAAAGGGTAACAATGTCAAATAAACCAAAAAAATTAAAAAACTAACTTTTAAATAAGTAGCTCGTAATCAGACATAAAAAAGTTAACTTTTTTTTTTCCCAAGCTAAGCCTTTATTCCATTTGGCAACAAAAAACTGGTGGTTTAGCTGCTAACTACTAGTTTTTTTGGCTTTTTTTTTTTTAAATGACCGAATTTATTTTTTTACATTTTAAACTTCTTTTAAATCTTAAAGAGTAAAAATATCAAATTAACAAAAAGTTAAAAAGCAAGTTACAAAAAGATTAGCTTTTTTTTCTTTCTCAAACATAAAAAAAAAGCTGATTTTTTACTAGCACAAAAAATTAACCAGTTACAGAAAATTAACTTTTTTTCTTCCCAAACTCAACATTATTGTTGAATGATTTTGTCCTCGCGGAAAACTAAATATTCACCCTCTTTTCCTACATTGGGTTTGGCTAAATATTCAAGTTTCCCGTTAATTTTCCTTATTAGGCCTACTCCATAATGAGAACTTCTTCCCATCTAAGTTTGGTGAGAAAATTGAACGTGTATTTGAAGGTTAGAATCTTTCATTAGTTGTAATTTTTTTTGTCTTTCTCCCTGAATTTAGTTCAGAGTTCTTTGCTTTTCTTAACAACGTTCCTTCACGTGAAACCCTATCCTCTACGGTGAAATCATCCACAAAGAATACTGTTCCACAATTCCTCTGCGATCGCTCTCCCAATTCGCCTAGTCAAATGGCGTGTTCGAAGGAAAGGAAAGTAATGCTCTATTATTCCTTCCAGCTCTTTAATTCTCCGCACTGAAAAAGCACGTAGAACTGTATTCCTTCCTATTCTCTACGTCTTCGCACTGGAGGACAAATAATAATAATAATAATAATAATAAAAATAAATAAATAAAGAAGAGAACACGAAATATTTATATTACACTCGCTCCATACTTTTAGGAATACTATGGTTGAATTTTAATTCATTGATTCATATATATTTATATATTTTTTAAGTTAAAAAAATATAAATACATTTAGATTGCAATTCAACAGTCTCCAACCTCTAGTGGCGGAGCCACGTGGTCGAATGGCAATGGCCATTGTCATTGAAACTTGAAAAAAAAATTTTCAAACTACGTGACTTGTAAAAAATGAAAAAAAAAATATTTTTGGAAATCATACACTCATAATCGATTGTCTGTGTCTTATACATCATATACTACTTATACACATGTACAGTCAAAAGTATTCATTGCCTGGCAATTCAACTTTTCGACTATCCTAAACTTGTGAAGAATTATAAGATTGTGTTTGGTATATAGATTTAATAGAGATAAATATTATTTTTGTAAAATTTTATTTAGTTTAATTATATATGTATATTTTATAAAATTACAAATACATTAATATTTTTTTTTCATACACTCATTAAAAATGATTTTTTAAGGAGTGAGATAAAAGAGTGTGAGAGTAAAAATTTAATAGTTATTTTTATAATAGGTCTGTTTAGAATTCTATAAAACTTTACAAATCTCTATAAAATTTAAATTTTTTACTTACTTCATAAATTATGAAATTATAATTTTACAAAATTTCACTAATTTTTACAACTCCAAACACCTTTAATATTTATTTCATGAATTTTTTGCCTTCACTGAAAAATTTACTGGATCCACCGCTACCAACCTCGGTGTCAGCCTTCCCTTTTCATACTTTTATTTGTTCTTAAATCATGATGACGTGTGTATTATTTTATTTTAAAATAAAAAATTTTAAATCAAAGATAATATTTTACTTTTTTTTTCCTTCTTTTTTTCAAGTAAACTTATCTACAAGATAAATGTCAAGTAATAATAAAAAAATTATAGATTTTTTTTCCCTTAACAGTCCAGGTTATGCCATTAATAAAGTTTGCTATTAATTGGGTTGTGTTAGCTTCGTAATTTCAAATGGAAAGGAAGTATTTTTCCTATTATCTATAAAATTATATTAATACGTGAGGTAGGGCTGGATTGGCTAATGTCAACCGTAGTGGGTGATACGTAACTATTTTTTAGAATTTTTTTTTTTAATGTTTCTTGTTTGAAATACAGTTTGGTGTTGCACTGGATTATTTTGTTGTTATTAAAAATATTTAATTTTTTTCTTTTTTTAGTTATTAAGCAATAAATGTAACATTTTCATTAAAAATCTTAGAGATTATTCGCGGTCCAATAAGTTTCCCACTTTTTTTATTTTTGTATTTAATTTTTTGCTTGGAAGATTGACACGTATTACATTTTTTTTTAAATAAATTTATAGTGAATTATTTAACTATTATTGTGAGTATTTAATTTTTTTTTAGTGTTCAAATAAGAAATGTTGTTTTACATTAAAATTATAAACAATTGTTAACAGTCAGATACATATTTTACTTTTTATTTTTATGTTTGGAAAATTGACATGTGTTTGCGTTTTTGTAAGCCTTTTGATTGCATGTTTGAATTTTTTAAATATTTAAATATTATATATTTTTATATTAAATATTATATTATATTTTATATGTACCTATTTTTCATCCACTACAATAAAACCCGGGCATTCATTAGTTAGTTACAATGGGTTGTTTTTTTTTTTGTATGAAGACCAAAGTCAACAAATTAACTCAAAAAGTTAGTCTGCCGACTGAGGTTATATGAAACACACACATACACCTAACCTCTGATTTGGGAGCAAGCCTTTGAAGAGTCTACCAGACATCTCTTTGGGCCTAAGTCCGAACTGTAGAGCAGCCCATTAGAAATAGTGAGGCCTAACACCCAGAAATCGAAATTTATTTTTTTTTTTATGAAAACCAAAATTAA
This sequence comes from Vitellaria paradoxa, assembly GCA_019916065.1. Lineage (NCBI taxonomy): Eukaryota > Viridiplantae > Streptophyta > Magnoliopsida > Ericales > Sapotaceae > Vitellaria > Vitellaria paradoxa. The sequence goes on along the minus strand of CM034238.1, from coordinate 5,072,598 downwards.
CAAACCAAATAAAAAAAATTGATCTGTCGATTAAGATTGAGATTATATGAAACATACACACCTAACTCTCGATGTGGGGCAGTTACAATGGGATGTTAACCATCCATCAATTCTCTGTGCTCTCTCATTATTTGTTTTCCTTTTATATATTTTTTGTCAAATGATAAATTTACACGCATATATATAGTTATAGATATAGCCTATGGGTTACGTCAGCACCATGCAATCTAGAAAAGAGTATGAAAATTAATATCCCTTGAATACAAGTGCATGGCTTTACTACAGCCACTATATTATATATAATATATATTTTTTATAAGTTTTATAACCATAAAAAAAGAGAGTACTTGCTAGAAAACACAAAATACTGAGGGGTCACAGCAACACTCATCCAGGAGGCAACAGCAACACAAAGCTGCAAGGCTGCAATTCACATAATTAGGCTTCGTTTAGAGTAATAAAAAAATTTTAAAAATTCTTATTTTTTATCTCATTATACAAATTATAAACATACAATTTATCTTATTTTATCTCATTTTATTTCACTTTTTATCACTCTAAACACACCATTAATATACCATTAGTATGAGAGTCAAAATCAGAATTTTAATTACAAACATATTTGTGGGCCCAAATATATATAGATATATATATATATATATATATATATATGTATATATAGGTACATATATAAAATAATGACACATATATACGATTACAAATTCACGTAATTAAAATGAAAGTCAAAATCAGAATTTTAATTACAAAGATATCGGTGGATCCATGTAGATATATATTATATATATATATAGAAATATGAATATATAGGCACGTGTATAAAATAATGACACATATATATGCAATTGCCATTTATATCCTCAAGATAATAAAAATTGGCAGCATAGCATGAAAATTCAAGAGTATTGTAAATAATATAAACATAAATTACTGTTTACAGTTTTGAGCTTTTACCTAAATTTTATTTCAGAATTTGACATTTAATTGTAATAATTAAATTAAATGGTCTAAAGTTTAAAACAATTGCGGTTAACATATGTTAACCTTGGTAAATTTCTGAAAATATATCTTTCATTAATTATGGTCATTTATTCATACGCCACATATTCATTTAATAGGATATTTTTTAATAAAAATAATATTAATTTAAAATTTTAAGATTCTCAATTATTACAGTTGAAAAGTTATATCAGCCTAGAATTAGAATTTGATAAAATAAATAAATAAACTAAATAACCTCTCTTTACGCACGCATGCACGCACGCTTTTGATGCATGTTGTTGTTGAATATGCGTGACTCTCGTTTAATTTAAAAGTCGATATATAATATTTATTGTGATTTAAATTAAAGCATAAAATTGTTAAATATATTAAATTTAACTAAATTTATGTTACACATACCATGTAAGTTCATATATGATTGTCTAAAAAACATTATTAAAACAAGACAAATTTAAAACATAAAATATTATTTATTTTATCATAAATATGAGTAAAATATATTTGCATTTATTTATTTGTGTGAAAAATCTTTTTTCCTTAATAAATTTTGAATCATGGGTTAAAATTCAATTAAATTTAACAATTTAATTAATTTGTAATTTACTTCAAATAAAAAAGAGTCATGTATTAATTTTTAAATTAAAAAATTAAAATATAAGTAACCTTAAAACAATTATATGCAAATGTAATGCTCCCTAGGCGTTGTACTAAGCACCATTCTTGCAACGATGAGTTTCCGACTTAAGAGACTATAGTACCCAAAAACGACACTGTTTCAATGTTTTTTTCACTCAAAACGATACTGTTCCATTTAAATTTTATATTCGAATATGAGACTTTAAGTGGAACGGTATCGTTTTGAATGAAAAAATATCGAAACGATGTCGTTTTGAAGGTACTGCAACGACTGCAGTAACCACTTACTACAACCCCTTCTTGTGTGAGTTTGCCGGAATGAAACGGACACCCATACTCATATCAACTCAGTAATATCGTGATAGGAGTGATTAAATCAAAATTTAACAATTTAAACAAATTTACATTTATTTTAAATTAAAAATATATAAATGTGTTTGAAGAGTTAATTTTTGACCTAACAATCCCAATCTTTTTGTCCCAAGCTGGTATATCAGTCCTACCAAATCTTGGTGGGATCCATAAAATAAGTGGTCTTGACCGCTAAGCACAAATAGAATTTCTATGGGTGCGTACCATCCCTCGAGGAAACCAGTCTCTCTTTTGGGTGGTGGAGCAGCTGCATACTGGGGAGGTGCCATCACAGGGGGTCCTTGATAATAACCTGCACAAGAAAAATACCATTTAAATATAACTGGCCATAACTACGAAGTAAACAACCACCATCTCACAAACAGAGAGAGAGAGAGCGAGAGACCTTGAGGAGGGTAAGAATAACCATATTTGGGGTCACTCATCTTTGGAAGAAAGGAGAAGAATAGAAGTAGAGATTTGATTGATTGATACTGGGAGATTGAAATTAGTTAGAGACAAAAAACGAGGGGTTTTCTTAGCCCTATATATACTTAACAAAAGTAGAGAATAGTTGGCAGGGGAGAATAAAGCAAAGAATGCCCTAGAATAAAGCAATATGATTAAGCACATTTCAAATTGATTCCGAGGTCCGTTTCCCACATACCTTTTGGGACTGTCATTCTCTCTCTCTCTCCAGAAAGATTCTTGATTTATTAAAATAATACAAAAAAATTATTTTTTTATTTTATTCTATTAAATTTTAACACATATCACTTTTATATTAATTTTTTATTTTTATTCTTATTCTTTTTCAGTTTGAACCGACCCTTGCCAATTATGGCAAAGCATGAGGGATAAATAGATTCTCCATTGGTTCAAATTGGATTGCTCACCGACTGTTAGGTACAAGCACACAAACTATAGCCATAAGCTTATTAGTAAAAAGAAAAGAACCATAATAAAAGTAAATAAATAATTTTCATTTATTATTACAACAAGAGTAAATTAATGTTTATAAAAATACATTTCTATAAATTGATAAAAATTATAATTTCGTAATTGATGTAATGTGTAAAAAAAATTATAAAAATTTTTGACAAAACATTATTTTCAAAACGGAATTTTAATCTTTACACTAATTTTTTACCGAACATGTTCTTTAATTACAATAATTAACCATATAAAGTTAATATTGCAATAAATTAAATTTTTACGCCGTTGGTTATTACAGTCAGTAGAACAAGTGTTGAAGCTAAATTTCATTTATAAAAAAAAAAAAATGCTTGGTACATATATTTTTAATTTGAATTTTAAATGATGCGACACAAGTGGAATCATGCAAGCCAAAATCCTATAAATGGAGAATCCATTAGACACATCACTGGACCATCAAGGCGAGAAATTAATTAATGCCTCCTGCAGGGTCAAATATTTCTTTCCAGGGTAGACATATCAATGCAAGATATGCTACGTGAGACATCCAATCAAAATAATCCTAAAAGAAAGGGTGATTCGATTGGGAAAAAAAATAGGGAAAAGAAAAAAAAAAGCTGAGAAAAGGAAAAGGAAATTCTGAAAAATATTATTTTTATTCTCCAAATACATATAGTCAGATGATCTGCATTTGATCTAATATTTGTATGATTCTATGTTAATTCTAAAATATCAAAATTGTCCAATTAATTAAGCCCACATATTTTATAAATTATTTTTTTCATTTGTTCTATAATTTACGCACATACAAATAACTAATCAAATTTCTGATATTTAAAACATTCATTATTTATCATATTATATACTTAATTTTTTTTTGAAAGGTAAAGTTTTTTTTTTTTTTAAGGGGTAGGGGGAAGACTCGAACTCAAGTCATGAACGATAGGGATGGGCATGGGGCGAGTAAGGGATGGGTATACGTATCCCCATACCCGATTCGCAAACTAAAATCAATCTCCATACCCTACCCGATCCCCACAGGAGATTTATTTTTATCACCCATCCCCAACCCGAATGGGGAATGGGGATGCTCATAGAGAAACGGGTACCTGAATTGAAAAAAATATAATAATACAAAAATTCTAAAATATGTCTTATAAAAAAATAGAGCAGAATCCTAATACATATTTAAAAAAATCGAAAAATACCATATATATATATATGTAGAAAGCACTTATTAGGTTTCTATTTTCCTACCATATTAATAGGTTCTATGGTTCAAGATAGAAAAAGTAAATAAGGAAACATTCACAGTTAGTTTATCTCAATTTATAGTTTCCTTGTAAATTGAAAAATAAAATAATTTAATAGGAAGCTGATAGATAAAGAAACTCAAAATCTTAATTCCCTACCTTACTGAGAAATTTGTAGTAACAAATATACTAAAAAATTAAATATATACATACACGAGAATATGGGGAGGGTCGGGGAACGGGTAGGGTAAGGTACGGGGATGGGACAGACTTATACCCGTACCCTACCCGATCCCCAAATTTTTTTTAAAAATGCCCCCATGCCCTACCCGATCCCCAAAAAATCTCCGAATCCCCTACCCGTTTGGGACAGGGATCGGGTAGGGTACGAACAGATTAGCCGAGATGACCATCCTTAATGAACGGATAAGAGATGCTCTCAACCACTAAGTTATAGGCCATGCTCATTATATACTTAATTTTATTATTTATATTTTTAAAAATGTAAAATATTTTTAAATAATAAATTATATTTTAATGCCTTTAAGCTGGATTTCAGACACACACAAATTACTTTAAATAATCTACAAATAAATTGAAATTCTAAATTATATATAAGCGAACATTCTGTAGACTTGCGGCTCAATGCCCGGCCCAACTTCCTCGTTCACGTGTGAAGTGAAAAGCAGCCGAAAGAGACTATCGATTTATTCCTTTGTTGTACGAAAAAGGAAGTTTAATTCCATGTTAGACGATATATATATATATATATACACACACATAATATAGAAAAATGGTATGTTTATAATGATTTTTTAAATATTTTTTATAATATTTTAAAACGACGCCGTATTTTAAAAAAATAAAAAAAAACCTCTAAATTTGATACAAAATCTGTAAAAAAAAAAAAAAAAAATTAAAGAATGTACAAAAGAGAGACGAGTTGAATTTGATTGTAAAAAATATATCGGATTTGAATTTTTTTGTTCTTTATTTATTTTTTCCAAAACTGCATAGTTTTAAAATATTATAAAAAATGTTAGAAAAAAATATTATAAATGTAGTATTCCTCTATAATATATGGCCACAACTAGAATAGGAGCATATCACTTTTAACAACAAAAGCAAATAGCTATTTGCTCAAGGACAAGCTGAATAATTAAAAGAAAACAGTTGATTTACTCTTATCTTTTCTTCCACCGCTTAATTTGTCAACGCCTTGCAAAGAGGGGGATTCTGCGCTTTTTGGAATTTTCAATTTGGGAATATAGTTTTTTTTTTTTTTTAAAACAGGGGCTATTTCATTTTTTGTTTTTTTATTAAAATAGTATTTTTTTTATTTTGAAGATTTTTACATATGTTATTCACATTCAAAAAAATTTTCAAAAAAAAAATGAAAGTACTAAAAGATACTAAAAACTAGTTAATTAAGTATTAAAAAAAAAAACTATTGTTGCTTTTTATACTAAAAGCTCCTTTACTAGTTTTATTAATATATATATATATATATATTTAATTTATAATAAAAAATATGAATTACACAACTGAAACTGTCCAAATAAGATTAAAATTTGATAAAAGAAAAATGTGAAAGACAAACTGCTAAACTTAAATGCATGGTAGCCAATTCCTGCGCGCAAGGAATAAGACGATTGACTTTGGGCCTTTTTTTGTGATAGGTAAACTTGGACTTTCTTCGTTGGTTGATTCTTGCAGCCTACTTTTATCCATGAATTTTGACCTAGAAAATGTTTGTACAATGTTCGGGTTATATTTGGGCGTGAGGATTTTGATATAAAAAAACAAAAGAGAAAATATATAAGTTTCAAAAAAAAAAAGAAAAAATATATATAATTTCAAATATTATTGTTATTTGTGTGGATTAAAAAATATATAGAAATAGAAATCATTTATTACTAATTTTGATAGCACAACTTTTAGCAAAAAAAAAAAGTACCAAATTTTGCTCCTCGAGTGTTTAACAAAACACTAATTTTTATCACTTTTCTCCTCTATTACAGTAATTTTTCAATTCCAAAGTTATTAAAAATTACTAAAAGTTACTAAAAATTGCTTAAAATTTTTAAAAATTATCAAAAATTTATTAAACACTTAAAAATTATAGAAACTTACCTAAAATTGTCAAAAATTACTACTTATTCTATTAAATACACAAAAAATTACCATTTACAACTTTTTAAACAAAAAAAAACCACTAAGACTTGTTAAAAATTGTGTCTCGAAACGGGCTCGAGCTTACGAGGAAGTCACACAAGGAGGTGAAGAAAGAGGAGGTTACCTCCGGCGTTAGGGGGAGAAGTAGAGAGGTGGTGCTGTTCTCCTGGTACTTTATCTACCTCTCTTCATCTATCCTTATATGTGCAATGGAAAATGACATTCAACTAGAAAATATTACCAGAAATTACTGTTCTAAAACTCCCAGAATTTAGTACTTTCAGAGTTCAGAGTTCTTTGCTTTTCTTAACAACGTTCCTTCACGTGAAACCCTGTCCTCTACGGTGAGATCGCCCACAGAGAATACTGTTCTACAATCCCTCTGCGATCGCTCCCCCAAATTGCCTGAGTCGCAAGGCGTGTTCGTCGAAGAAGGAAAGGAAAGTAGAACTCTATATTGCTTCCTGTTCTGTACCTCTTCGCACTGAAGAGATTTTTGTCCCTGATTTCCTCTGGTGGGAGTCTACTACTTGAAGCACAATGGGGCGTTGGGATGTACAACTTCTAGTAATTCTAAGTATTTTTTTTATAAAAAAATTATTAGTTATAATTTTTGTTATGTTAAATAAAATAAATAATAATTTTTAATAATTTTTTTAAATGTTTGGTAAAATTTTTAATATTTTTTTCGTATTTTTAGTAATTTTTGACAACTTTTTGTAATTTTTGATAATTTTTAGTGATTTTTGATAATTTGAATGTGTTTGGCAAAAAATTTTAATAACTTTTAATCGAACAATTACTATAACAGAATAAAAAAAGTGATAAAAGTTAATATTTTACCAAATACTAACTTTATAATTTTTGACTAAGTTTTACACAAAATTGTGCATCCGAACGAAAAAAAAATTTATAAAAAATTGATTTAATTACAATATCATCAATCACCACTGCGTCAATATGACTTAATTTTTTAATAAATTATTGTATTCCAATAACATTTTTCTTGACTTTTGGAGTGATAAAAAGTAAGATAATTTGACATGATTTATGAGTTTGTAATTCGTGCAGTGAGATAAAAAGTGAATAATTTTTAAAGATTTTTTTAAAAATTTTTAAGTTTTTAGTAAATTTTTAATATACCAAACCCACCCAATATAATATTTTATATATATATATATATATGTTGGGGTGAACAAGTTTCAAACTTTTACCCTCTAGTGGCACAGCCCCCTTAAAAAGGCTAACATAAAAATATCGAATTGGAGATCGTTAAATTAAAATTTAACAGTTTATAATAAAAATAAATATAAAAATTTTAGGTAAAAATTTTTAAATTTATTTGAATTATGAATCATTCAATTTTTATCGGACGATTCACAATCTTGATATTACATGACTAACATTATTATGTTTACCAATCCTGGCCTTTTTTTTTCACCTTTTAAGTCAAACACTGTTTTATCAATTCTTTTACCTGCCTGAAAAAAAAAAAAAAAAAAAAAAAAACCTGCTGAGCAAGGAAAATTCTAATCTTAGAAAAAATAATAGAAAAAAAAAATCAATCTAGAATACGCGACAGGCCTTTTGAAATTAAATCACGTTGACGGGCGTTTTAAAATAAAATTTTCTAATTTAAATATTAGTATTTTACTCTTTTTTCCCCCAAATAACCTTATCTACAGTTTAAATGTCAAGTAATAAAATCAAAGAACTAATTTTTTTTTTCCTCTCACCGTCCGGGGTTATGCTGTTAATAAAATTTGTTATTAATTGGGTCGTGCTAGCTTCGTAATTTCAAAGGCAAAGGAGCTAGGGGTGATACTGTAGTGGGTGATACGTATTTATTATTTAGGGCCCATCTAGTTTATTTTTTTATTTTTTATTTTTTATTTTTGTTTTTGTTTTTGTTTTTAATTTTCTGTTTTAAGCGCATTTACCATTTTGTCCTTTTAAAAACAAAAAAAATAGGTACAACGTATTTGGTCACTTGTATTTTCAAAATTTATTTTAAAAAACATAAAATGAAAAATGATCAAAAGTCATTTTAAACGTTTTCCACTTAAAACAAAGAAAATCTCAAAATAAGGAAAATAAAATATCTTTTATTTTCTTATTTTGAGCATAAAATAGAAAATAGAAAATTAAACCAAATGCGAACTTAATTTTTTGTTTTTTAATATTATTTTGCTTGAAATATATTTTTTGTATGGTAGTGGATAATTTCGTTGTTGTTAAGGATATTAGATTTTTTTTTTTATGTGATTGAACATTAAATATTATTTTTATATTAGGAACTTAAAAATTATAGATGGTTGGACACGCATCTCATTTTTTTTTTTTATTTAGATAATTGGCACACGTTACATTTATCTTGTTTTATAAATTTGTAGTAGATTATTTTACTGCTGTTGTGGATATTTAAAATTTTTTTTTATAAGTATTTGAATATTAAATGTTATTTTAATGTTTAAGTTCTAAAAAATTATTGGCGGTTAGAAATATGTTGTATGTTTTATTGTATGTTACTTTATTTTTTGTTTGGAAGATTGAGATTTTTTTTTTTTTTTTTTTTTTTTTTGAACAAGGAAGATTGACATGTATACCTATTTATAAGTATATTGATTGGGTATTTAAATTTTCTTAGTAGTTAAACATTATATATTTTTATATTAAATATTATGTTGTATTTTATATATACTAATTTTCCACCCATCATTATTTAAATATATTACTAACATCCACAATAAAACCCGAGTATTCGACTAATTTTTTTTTTTTTAAAATGGGATGAAACCATCCATAAGTTCTCTGTGCTCTCTCATTATTTGCTTTCCTTTTATATATTTTTTGTCAAATGATATATGTAAATTTATATATATATATATATATATATATATATATATATATATATAAATTAATGATGCATTTAAAGTAATAAAAAGTGAGATAAAATAAGATAAAGTAAAATAATTTGTGAGTTCGTAATACGTGTAATGAGATAAAAAATAAATAAATTTTAAAATTTTTAATATTTTTCATTATTTTTTAAGTATTTTTATCATCTAAATAGAGTCTAAATTAACGCCATGTATTTTAGAAAAGAATATATATTAATATCTCTTGAAAACAAGTGCATGGCTTTATTGCAGCCACTATATTATTATTATATATATATTATAAGTTTTATAACCATTAAAAAAAATATTTGTTAGAAAACACAAAATACTGAGGGGTCGTCACAGCAACACTCATCCATTAGGAGACAGCAACACAAAGCTGCAAGGCTGCAACCCACCAAATATAAAAGTCAAAATTAGAATTTTAGTTAGAAAGATATTTTGACCCCGTTTGAAGTAAGAAAAAATAAGATAATTTGAGATAAAATGTGATTTAGGATTGATTTTAGCGCCCTTTTTTTATAAAAAGTTTGAAACCGTGGGAATAATTTTCCAAATCCGTTCTCACGGATTCAAAAAAATTCACAAAAAATAACAACAATGGTACTCGTTTGAAAGCTTTCGACACGAAGAATATAAATATATAAAAAATTTACACATTCAGTTAACCTACTTTCAAATTTTTTATTTTTTTAACGACATATTAGAATTTTTTAAAATTGTAATGACGAAAAAATTAGAGGTAAAAGGATTATTAGATATTTAAAGAGATTTATAAAGATTGTTCATTTGGTCAAACGGAGCCTTTATGAACCCAAGTAGATATAAATAAATATAGAAATATGTGTATATATAAAACAATGACACGTGCGATTACAATTTAAACCCTCAAAGTAATGAAAATTTGCAACATAATATGAAAATACCCAAGAGTATGGGGAATAATATAGAAATAGATTATAGTTTACACTCTTAAACTTTTACCTAAATTTTACTTCAAGTTTTGATATTTAATTGTAATAATTAAATGGTCTAAAGTTTAAATAATTGCGGTTAACGTATTCTAACCTTCGCAAATTTCTAAAAATAAAATTTTCATTAATTGTGGCCATGTATTGATAGAATACATACTCATCTAACAATCCTTAATTGTTACAATTGAAAAATTATATAAGCCCATAAGTAGAATTTGATTCAAAACTCAAAAAAAAAAAAAAAAAAAATCAAGCATGCAAAGTAAAATTTACCTTAATATAAGGTTTTTCCTATAATTAGTAGCGTGTTATTATTTAAAAACTAATAATTTATACTTAGGGTGCGTTTGGTGTACTTAAAAATATTAAAAAATTCTAAAATTTTCTGAAAACCTCTAAAAGTTATTCACTTTTTTATTTCATTGTATGAATTACGAATCCACAAATTATTTCAAATTATCTCACTTTTTGTCATTTCAAATGCCTCTTAATAACTATAATAAGAAAAAAAAAAAAAAAACTTTCTTATATACATAGACATTTGATGTACAATGTTATTGAATATAAAATTTGTAAAATATAGAACTATCAATTTATGATATTTTAAAAAATCTATTAAAAGGATGGAATAATTTCGCTTTTTCCCCTTGTGATTTGATAAAGAATGTATTGACCTCCCTCTAATTTAAAAATTAATACATAAACTCCTTGTAATTTAGACAAAAGTATAAAATTGTCAAAACATATTAAATTTAAATAGATTTATGTCACACATATTATGTATACTCATATATGATCATCTAAAAAAACATTATTAGAAAAACAAAGACAAATTGAGTCGTTTTAAAAATTATATATAATATTGTTTCATTTTAAAATAAATATGAGTACAAAGATATTTTATTTATTTATTTTTGTGAAATTTTTTTTCTTAATAATTTTTAACTCATGAGTTACAAATTTAATTAAATTCAACAAATTCAATTAATTTTACATTTTAATCTAAATTATAAAAAAAATTATGTATTAAATTTTCAATTAAAAAGATAAAGAATAGTTAACCCTAAAAAATTATATGCAAATGTAATGCCCCTAGGCACCGTATTAAGTACAATTCAGTGAGTTTCACGGCATGAAATGGAGGAGGTCAGCTCAGCAATATTGTGATCAGGAATTGTTGAATAAAAATTTAACAACTTAAATAAATTCACGTTTGTTTTGAATTAGAAATACATGAATAACAATGCCGACTTTGTTGACATGCGAGGGCTCCCGAATTCTCATGGGATCCACAAAATAAATAGTTTTGACCGCACTGTCTTTAAGTGTGAATAGAATTTCTCTAGGTGCATGCCATCCGTCGAGGAAACTTTGGGTTTGTGGTGGAGCAGCTGCGCACTGGGGAGGTGCCATCGCAGGGGGTCCTTGATAATAACCTGCACAAGAAAAATATCATTCAAATATAATTGGCCATAACTATGGTGTAAACAACCACCGTATCACAAACGTAGAGAGAGAGAGAGAGAGAGCCTTGATTAGGGTAAGGATAACCATATTTGGGGTCACCCATCTTTCGAAGAAAGGAGGAGTAGAAAAGAAGTAAAGATTTGATTGATTGATACTGAAAGATTGGAATTAGTTATAGAGAAAAGAAGTGGGGGGTTGTTTTAGCCTTACGAGCGTGTTTCATTAGTAAAAAAAAAATATAATAAAAATATAAAAATTTAGTTTAAAAGTAATATGTAGTAAAATTTAATAAAAAAAATTATAATTTTTGATAATTTTTTGATATCTTTTTTTCTACCAAATAATTTCCGTACATATACTGACAAAAGTAGAGAATAGTTGGCAGGGGAGAAGAATAAAGCAAAGAATCCCTAGAATAAGGCAATTTTATTAACACACTACAAAGTGAATCTGAGATGAGGATCTGTTTCCCACATGCCTTTTGGGACGTTTATTCTCTCTCTTTATACACAGAAATATGTTTGATTTATTAAAAAAATAAAAATATATATATATTTTTAATTAAATTTTGACACTTGGCATTTTTACACTAATATTTTTTTTTTCTTACGATTCAAACACAACCATTATCAATTTCAGTTTCAGTTTGAACCGTGCCTTGCCACTCGTGGCAAAGCATGAGGGATGGATAGATTCTCCACTGGTTCAAATTGGATTGCTCATTGAATTTTAGGTACAAGGACACGAACCATTATAGCCAGAAGCTTTGTAAAAAGAAAAGAACCATAATAAAAGTAAAAAAATAATTTTCATTTATTGTTACAACAAGAGTAAATTAGAATTTATAAAGGTGCATTTAGAGTGACCATAAAAAATTAGTTTGAATTGATAAAAATTATAATTTCGTAATTCATACAGTGCGTAAAAAATTAAAATTTTATAAAAATTTATAAAAAATTTTTTTGTAAAATGTTGTGCTCCAAACAAAATTTTAATCTTTATACTAAATTCTCTTCCAGACATGCCCTCTTAATTATAATAATTAACACATAAAATTAACATCGTAATAAATTAAAATCTTAAGCCCTTAGTTATTAGGGTTGTATGATGCTGCAATAGATTTTACACTGTAGGGCTGTAATGAAGGATTCAAGGGTCAGCATTTAATCAAAATTTATTCATGTTGCCAAACAATATTTATTACACAACATTTATTAAATCTTTTGATTAAATTCTGACTCTTGAATCATTCACTGCAACTCTTACAGTGTAATATTCACTGCAATATCCTGAAATCCTAGTTATTACAATCAAGAGAACAAGTACTGAAGCTATATTTGATTTATAAAAAAAGAGAGAGAGAGATAAAAGAAAAGCATGCTTGGTAAATATATTTCGAATTTGAATTTTAAATGATGCAACACTGGAATCATGCAGACCGAAACCCTATAAATGGAGAATCCATTAGACATAGGTGAGAAATTAATGCCTTCAGGGTCAAATATTTCTTTTCACAATAGACATATCAATGCAAGACATGCTATGGGATATCCAATCAAAATCATCCTAAAAGAAAGGGTGATTCGATTAGGAAAAAAAAAAAAACTATAGGAAAAAGAAAAAAAAGAAAAGGAGATGAAAATTTTAGAAAAGGAAAAGGAAATTCTGAAAATACTATTTCTATTCTCCAAATGCATAGTCAGATCCACATTTGATTTAATATTTGTATTATTCTATGTTAATTCTAAAATATCAAATTTGTCCAATTAATTAAGCCCACATATTTTATAAATTATTATTTTTATTTATTCTATAATTTACACAAATGTAAATAACTAATCAAATTTGTAATATCTAAAATATTCATTATTTATCCTATTACATGCAAATTATTTTGAATAATTTAAAAATAAATTCAAAATTTAAAAAGGTGAGCCTATTTGCACTCCACTTTTAGTTTCTTATATTCCAAATAAGTATTATCCATTATGAGAGAAGATAGAGTGTAAAAAATTAAAAGTGAAATTTAAATAGTAATTCTCAATTTAAAATATTTATAAGCGAACATTCTGTAAACTTGCGGCTCAATGTCCGTCCCAACTTCCTTGTTCACACGCGAAGTGAAAAGCGGCCAAAAGACCATCAATTGATTCCTTTGTGGTACCAAGAAAGGGAGTTTAATTCCGTAGAAGAAGATGAAGGTTCATTTAGAGTGATAAAATATGAGATAAAATAAGATAAATTTTGAGTTAGTAATTCATGCATAAAAAGTAAATAATTTTTAAAAAGTTTTAGAGATTACAAACCAAACATATATATATATATATATATTCACAATTACAACAGGGCATCTCACTTTTAGACAGCGTTTAGAGTGGTAAAAAAATAAAACAAAAAAATGATTCGGGGTAACTTTTGACGTTTGATATTTTTGGGGTAACTTTTAACGTTTGATATTTCTAACCTATATCACATTTTTTTGGGATAAAATAGTGTAATTTTTGGATTTTTGAAGTAAAAAATTACAGAGAGAAACTATGGGAATAGTTTTTTGAGTTCATTTCCATGAATTTATGCTAGAATTTTTTGTGAAAGTCGTTAAATTTTTTTTACTTCTGCGTAAAAAAATTGGAAGGAGAAATTGTAAAAGCAGTTTTTTCAATCCGTTCCCACAAATTTATGTTTGATTTGTTGAAAAGTTATTGTGATTTGTGAAAAAATTATTAGAGTTTGTAAAAAAAGTATTGGAGTTTGTAAAAATTTATTGAGATGTGTAGATATATATAAAAACTTATAGAGATTTCATGAAATACGAGGTGGTTAAAATATGTTAGAGAGTATCAGGTTCCGTTTGGGAGCCTATGGTTTTTTTGACTTTTTGGCTTTTCTGCAATGATCAAATTTATCATCTTACATTTTAATTTTCTTTTAAACCTTCAAGGATAAAAACGTTAAATTAACAAAAAGTTAAAAAGTTAGCCACTGAAAGCTAGTTTTTTTTTGATAGATAGCTAGTAGCTAACTATTAAAAAATTAATTTTTTGACTTTCCAAATCAGGTCTGAGAAATTTTCAAAAATTTTTAAAAATTTTTATTAATTTTTAACAAATCAAACACAACCTTAGTAAACAAAAGTAAGTGATTAAAAATTTTTATTGATTTTTAACAAACCAAGCACTGCCTTAGCAAACAAAAGCAAGTGGTTATTTGCTCGCGGACAAGCTGAATAATTGAAAGAAGACAGTTGATTTGCTCTATCTTTTCCTCCACCGCTTAATTTGTCAACGCGGATTCTGCGCTTTTGAAATTTTCAATTAGGGAATATAGGCTTTTTTTTTTTTTTTTGGTTAAAGAAAGGTGGCTAGCTATTTCATCTTTTGTGTTTTTTTATTAAAATTATATATTTTTGTTATTTTGGAGATGTTTAAGTATATTATTTACATTTAAAAAAATTTACAAATTCAAAAAAATTACAAAAAAATACATAAAAGTACTAGAAGATACTAAAAACTAGTTAAGTAAAAAAAAGGATTGTTGCTTTTTATACTAAAAGCTCCTTAACTAGTTTTATCAATAGATTATATATATATATATATATATATATTTTTTTTTAATAAAAAAAATGAGTAACACAGTTGAAAATCAAAAAATAAGATGAAGATTTGATCAAAAAATGTAAGAGACAAACTACTAATTTAAATGGTAGCCAATTCCCGCAAGGAATAAGACGATTGACTTGGATTTTCCCTTTTTTTTGACAGGTAAACTTGGGTTTTCCTCGAAAGTTTATTCCTGCAGACCTTTTTAGTCATGAATATAGGTAAATTATATTTAGATCTTTTTAATATTTTAATAATTACATTTCGACTCTTAATACTTAAAATTAGTAAATATTTTTTTAGTTTGAAATGTTGTTAACTCCTAATCCCCTCCATTAATTTGAAACCTAACTCTGTTAATTTTTTTTATTGAAAATACAATTATACCCCTGAGTCTCTCTCTCTCTTTCTCTGTGATGAAACCAACAAAGAAAATAGGTTAAAGTTAAAATAATAAGTTATGATTAAAATGATTTATTTCATTTGATTAAAATTATTTATTAGTAAATAATAATTACGTATTAAAATAGTTTATTTTATATCTTAAAATAATTTATTTTAGTAAAATTAGAATTAATTATAATTACACATGTGGGGGACTGTGAAGGACCTACTCGTAAGGGATTCTGCCTGTAGGAGAGGGAAGCCGGAGGTGAAGCAAAGAAGCAATGCCTTCCATCCCACATCGCTTAGGCAATAAAAGGAAATGCCATATATGTAATATTCGACATCCATATAAAAACAACGCGTTTTAAAGCCGTAAGGACACTGGATTCAGTGGGAACTCCAGGGTTAAACGTGTTCTAGTGGGGGCGGTATCAGGATGGGTGACCTCTTGGGAAGTAGCTTACCGAGCCCAAAGCGGATAATATTGTATTATGTGGATGCAAGTCGTTACAAATGGTATCAGAGCTAATGTCCAGCCGGAAGTGTGTGATCACGCATGTGAGGCACCTACCTGTGAGGGACTCTGCCTACAAAAAAGTGAAGCAAGAGGCCGCGCGGGGACGCGTGCCCTGTAAGGGGAAAGGATTGTGAATGACCTGCCTATGAGTGATTTTGTTTGCGGGAGAGTGAAATTGGAGGTGAAATAGAGAAGCATTGCCTTCCATCCCACATCACCTAGATGGTGAAAGGAAGTGGCATATATGTAATATTTGATATTCATATAAAAACAACGCGTTTTAAAGTCATGAGGGCATTGGATTCAGTGGGAACTCCAAGACTAAGCGTGCTCCAGTGGGAGCAGTACCAGGATGGGTGACCTCCTGGGACACAGCTTACCGAGCCCAAAACGAACAATATTATACTATGTGGATGTGGGTCATTATAAATGATATCAGAGCTAATGCTCAATCAGAAGTGTGGGATCACGCGTGTAAGGACCTGCTTGTGAGGGACTCTGTCTGCGGCAAAGTGAAACAGAAGGCCACGCAGTAATCAAAATTTATTACTGATGCACCTACAGAACTGAAGGGATGGGATTGGTGAAGCGAAGAGGATAGAGTGAATGAGAAATCTTTGGGAAGGGAATGGGTGTGGAAGAAGATGAATCGAGGAAGTAGAGTTGAGGGTATTTGTTAAAAGATGATGAAGAAGAAAGGTGGATTAAGGAATCAAAAGTGATAATGGGATTTACAGAAATGGAAGAGGTCTGTTCGTTTCGTTAGAGAGAGAGGGGGAGGGGAAGGGAAAATTCAGGGGTATAATTGTCTTTACAATAAAAAATTAACGAAGTTAGGTTTCAAATTAATGAAAGGGGGTTGGGGTTTACAAACATTTCAAACTAAAGAGGTATTTGTTAATTTTAAATATTGAGAAAGTCTAATTATAATTACTTAAATGTTGAAGGGTCCAGGTGTAATTTATCCCATGAATATTGACCTAGAAAAAGTTTGTACGATGCTTGGGTTTTGTTTAGATTGGTAATTTTGATAGAAAAAGTAAAAGAAAAAAGATAATATAAGGAAAAAGAAAAGAAAAAATATATAAAATTTCAAATATATTGTTATTTTTGTGAATTAAAAAATATATAAAAATAGAAATCATTTATTATTAATAAGTTAATTTTCTAATTTAATTATTTTTAATTTTTCAATTTTCATCAAATTTTCTCTACCATTTTTAATATAAAACAAATGCAAGAAATTAATAATATTGAGTCTCCTTCCATTTCTTTTTTTCTTAATAAATTCTTGATCTAAACACATCCTCAATATAGGTTTATTGAAAAATTTATTCTTCTTTTGTGAAAGAAAACTCCATCTAATGTAAATCACTCAAAACTTTACTCAAAAAGTAAATAATAATAAAAACTATTACTCTATTAAAAAACTTCAATATTGCTTAAATAATATAAACGTAATATTTGTATAGTATAAAAACACTTTAATGGGTTTAATTTTAGGATGTATTACTTAAACAATGCAGAAGTGATATTTGCATAATATGAAGACACTTTAATGGGTACGTTTAGTTTTTTCATGTGATATATTCAAAAACACATTACATACAATTGTATAGTATTATAATTACAAAAATTAATATTATAAACACTTGAAAACTTATCATTTTTAATAAAAAAAATACTCATTAGAATGCATCTTATCTATAAAAATATCATTCTCGTTGCCTTCTCTCTCTCTCTCTGGTTATTCTTAGACTCTGTTTGGGAACTTGATTTATTAGCTTATTTGCTTATTTATAAAATGATCAAATTTACTCACTTATATTTTAATTTTTTTTAAACCGTTAAAGACAAAAATATCAAATTAATAAAAATTAAAAAATCATCTACTAAAAAGTTAATTTTTTTTCACTTTCCAAACACCCAGAAAAAAGAAAAAAACAATAAAGCTAGAAGGTAACTAGCTTAGAAAAAATAAAAATAACCTTTTTTAGTTTTTTTTTTTTTTTTTTCACTTACCAAATCAAGCCCTAGCGTTGGAAAGCATTTTCCAAGTGAACAAGTGCGCTCCGACAGAGCCGTCAAGTAGAGAAATTGAGGTGCGAGGTGCTTTGAGTGTGGAATGGGGGGAGAGTGGAGTTGCTATTAATTATTAGGCGGGGAAGAAAATGAAAATTCATGCTTTACACACAAGGGATGGGTGGAGAAGGTGGGGTCCCCGACAATGGCTGTTTGTCTCGCGAGAAAATTTACACCTGTATGGAAAATCAATGGGCCTGTCACTTATCATCTCTCTCTCTCTCTCTCTCTCTCACTCAAAACTATCTAACTCATTTCTCTGCAACTCTTGTCTGTCATCATCTTAATCGAAAGAAAATCGAAATAGTATTATTACAGGATTGATGATATTTCAAGACAACTGATAATAGCACAACAAACTCATGTCCTTCAACAAATGCATACAACACAGAATATGTCTATAAAGCTTAATTCATATATTAATATAACATTATATTATGGGAATATTTATATATATGCCTTATTTATAATCACATGGAAGGTTGTGAAGTCTTCACAATCACCTTCCCCTCCTGATTCAGCACTCCAGCTGGTGGTGCCATCCCCTGATACTGCGGCGGAACAACACCCCCGGGTGCATTATAGAATACCTGCCTCCCCGCACCACTATCGTACGCCATTTGTGTATACCCTGCTTCCACTGTTCCGACTCCACCGGCTGTAGTTGGCCTCACCACTCCGAATCCTTCCGAATATCCGGCCATCTTCGGCGGTAGAGTAGGTGGTGCTACCGCTGTAGATGGTGGGGCAGCCACGGGTTGTACAACATTGTAAACCGGCGGCTGGTCTCGGTAAACCTCCGGTGGCATCCTCTGAACCGCGTAGTAACCCTGACCGGTTGGGCCTGGCACTGGTCTTCCCATCGGCGCATGATACACATTTGTGGGGGCTGGAATCATGTAAACTGAATGTTCAGGTACCGGCGTGGTCGCCGGGTAGACACCACCGGCGACGTGATTCTCAGGCCAGTATCCCGCCGGAGAAGACACAGCCGGCGGTCCAGTCATCGGCGGTACTTTTTCCGGCAATTTCTGCACATAGAAATCGCCGGGATAACCTCCGCCTAAGTTATCATCACTTTTCCTCCTATACGTAGCTTGCTCTTGACCTCCAATATGCAACCTCTGCAAATCCTGGATGTGCCTCTGGATCGGATCTGTAGCAATAACCCGATCCTCCGAAACTGGAGCCGGAATATCACGTTCCGGTATCGGAACGGGTACTTTCGTCGCCACCTGTGGCACACCTCTTTCGAAACCGAACAAGAAGTCGACATTGTTTGGCGGCGCCGCCGTCGATGGCGGAGGAGACGTCTGAATCGGGCCAGAATTCAAAGCATCCACAAGCGTCTCTCGATCAGACCTCGCCTCGCCCGAACCGAAACTCCCGGGTCGCGCAGCCTCCGGTTGATTCGCCGGAAACAAAAACAACCTAAGCCTCGCCGGCTTCGACGAAGCCCGATACAATCGATCATACTCGTGCATCATATGCTCCAAATCGTCATCATTAGTAACCGAGATCAAAGCGTCCAGCTCCTCTCCAGGCAACTGGTACTTGAAGCAAACATCAGCGTCCCAGAGCGCCGACAGTTTAGCCACCAGTGCGGCGAATTTAGTGTTACGATCGACGACCAAAATCTTAGTCTCACCGCCGATGTACGACAACTGATTATCGTGAGGTCTCGGATGTATTTTCCCACCGTAACTGCACATCAACTTCACTTTGTAGTTCGACGGTGGATGCTCTTCCCATGGCGGCGGGTTCTCGAAGTCAATTTCGCGCGACCGCGGCGACGAGTTGCCGGAGTCGGGATAAGAGGTACCGTAGGAGTAGTTCTCCATCGGCGCAATATATCAATCAACAAAAATAACACAGATTCTTCCGACGAAGGGGGGAACTTACTCCATAGATACTGAGAAAAATGGCGAGAACGAAGAGGGCTATGTATTTTGATTGGTTAGGGATTGATCTAGTTACTTCCTCGTTCATATATTTTTCTGTGCTACCGCCTGTTTTATCTCTACGTGGCGACATGTGAGGCAAGTAGTGTGGATTTACCGTGAGTATGGTGAGTGGTGGTAGTAAGTGTAAGGGGTTAGCTGGAATGGGGGCAAGATGGGTGGGGACCACACGTAGCACTGGTTAAAGTTGAAGAGAGAAGATAAAGAAAGTGATGTGTTGACTGGGACCGGATTGGATGAGAGAGAAAGAGAGAGAGAGAGAAAGAGAGAGAGAGAGAAGGGGCATCACTGTACGAGGAGTGCCAAGTGGATTCAAGCAGGTATTGAAAATGTCATGCATTACGTTGATTTTTTCTTTTCGACGGACATTATTATTTGGCGGAAGAAGTGCCTGAATAATTAAAAAAATTAAATTATTTTTTAATTATTTTAGATCGGCTTGATTTGAATTTTAAAAGCGTCAAATTAATTTTTATGAATTCAACTTTAAATTAAACTATTTCGAGACACAAGTAAAAGTGAACAAACTAATTTTTTGTTTAATTTATTTTTATTTTTTTTTACAAAATTTATACTTATATCATAGAACTAAATCGATCAAATGAAATCAATTCGATTTGGTTCAACGATAATTAATTTTATTATAGATTTAAAAATATAAAATTTATTAAAACAAACGAACAGAAAATAATAGAGAAATAGTTATTATTTTTTATTTTTTGAACTTAAGAGAAGAGAAAGAAAATTTTTTTCTCATTTATTTTTCTTTTTATTTTTTAAATAATATTTTGCCATTAATTTGAAAATCAAATACAAGAACATTTTCCTCTTATTGTTCTGTTTGTAAAATTAAATAAAAACCATTTTCTTATAATTTTCAATTTCTTTACTACTTCCAATTTATTTTCTTTGTCTAGCAGACCTTATCATTCGTAAGCTCAACTTAGACGGGCAATGTGAATGCATTCCCCGTTTGAACGGCTACGATGGAAGGATTAAGTTTGTCTAAAATTAGAGTGCGTTTGGCAGTTCAAAAAAAAGAAAAAAAGGCTTAACTTTGGATAGTTTTTTGTGTACGTGTGTGTGTGTGTTTTTTTTTTTTTTTTTGTGCATTTTTTGTGTGTTTGGTTGAACAAAGTGTATTTTTTAGTATTTTTTTAATAATTTTTGTGTGTTTGGTAAATTTTAACTGTAACAAATAAAAAAATGGTAACTTTTAAGTGTTTGGTATTTTTTTATTATAACAAATCAAAAAATAATAACTTTTTGTTTTATTTTTTATTGTAACAAATCAAAAAAATAAAAAAATTAATGATTTTATTAAATACATCAAAAATTATATTTAATATTTTTTTATTAATTTTTGAGTTGTCAAACGAGCCCGGAGTTTTGTTTAAACGGCTACAATCGAAGGACAAGGCTTATTTAAAATTAATATTTTATTTTTTTTTAAAATTATTTTATTATAATTGTTTTCGAATTGAATCTTGTGTATAAATATATAATGACGCAGAAGGGCAACCATCTAACGACTAAAAACGCGGCCTTTTCGACTAAAACACGGCCTTTCTTTTCAGCATTGTTTTGTGAATGGGTAACTAAAAGCACCTCTTGATTGCGCATGAAAATATACAGGGCAAGACATCATGATTGGGGGTGGCACCCAAACAAATTATAGATTTTGGATATGGCAATTTATCATATCTAAATTTTGACTTATTATTGGGTATCTTGCAATTGAAGTCCATTACAATCGGACAAGGCGGTCTGATTTTTCTTTTTTTTTTTTTTTTTGTTCCATACATAAATCAAAGTATTCGAGTTATACCACCGACATACATACCTCAATTAATTTTTAAAATTTTTATTTTTTTTCACATATAAATCAAGTTATTTGGGTCAGATTACGTACATTTTAATTAATTTAAAAAATTTTTAAATTAATAATCGGATAAATCTCTAATAATATCAAGAAAATTCAAAGTGATAATTATTAAGGAGTAAACTTAATATCTAACTAACCCAACTAATGGAGTGTCAAAAATTGATAAAAATTATAAATTCGTAATTCGTACAGTGAGATAAAAAATAAATAACTTTTAAAAACTTTTTATATCTTTTTTGATAAATTTCAAAACTTCAAACGGGCCTAATTATATTGGCAGAGTCCCTGGATTTCACTTCCTAATTATATTCAGGGGGTTCTTGAATTTCACTTGCTGAATTTGTATTTAACTAGTCAAACACGTGTGAAGACCATCTGACAATTAAGTTTAAAATATGAATTTACATTAATTGTAGTAATTGTACCAATGTCTATATATAAAAATTGCAAAGAATATTCAAAATTTTAAATTTTATTTAAAATCCAAAGTGGGGCTAAAGAAAACAAATGCTAACGGGGCGTTTGGTAATAAAATTTTAGCAAAAAAAATCAACTTTTGATTTGTGAGTGTTTGATAAATCACTAATTTTTGTCATTTTTCTACTTTGTTACAATAACTTCTTAACTCAAAAGCTACCAAAAATTGATAAAAATTATTAAAAGTTATAAAAAACTACTAAAAAATACTAAAAGTTACCAAAATTTTACCAACACACTCCAAAGTTACAAAAAAATTACTTAAAATTTATTGAAATTACTACTTGTTACATCAAAAATTATAACTAATAACTTTTAATAAAAAATACAAAAAGTTACTGAAAATTGTGTGGACCCCTAATACTTATTTGATAGTTAGCTAATGACTTAAAAAAGGATGTTTTTCAAGTGTTTATTACCTGTAATGGCCAAAAGACAAACTATACCTCACGCAAAACACACAACTTACAATTGTTCAAAGGCTGTTGGAGCAGAATTAATTAACGAACATTTTGACCTACAGCAACCCAAAAATATTTGCGCAGCAATGAAATGGAAAAGAATGCAATAAAAGATGAGAAGCAAATAGAAATGAAAATAGAATGGTCATTTCATTTAATTGTCTCTATGAAATTCATAATAATAGAATAGAAATTTTTATTTCTATTTGATTACTAAATATAATGAAAAAAAGTAAAATGTGATTAAAAAATTACTAATATCAATTTTTTTAAATTACTAATATCAATTTTTTTAAAACCATAGAAATAAATTTTCTTGATTAGGAATTTTTAAAATTTTTTAAGAATTCCAGAATACGAATATGTGTTGACAATAAGCCAATGGACAAAACTACCATTTTTCAGCCAAAGTTTAGATCAGGATGAAATTTTCGTAATTAATAAGAAATATATCAAGTTATATTTCTCAACTTTTTAGGAATTTCATGATGTAAATGCGGGTTAAAAATGGCCCAAGGGTTAAATATAATTTATTTGTTCAAGACTAGATCAGATTGAAATTTACTTAACTAATAAAAACAAGTCTAGAAATATCTTTTAACTATTTAGGAAGTCTTCAATTTCTTAGCTTCAAATATATATATATATATATATATCTATTTAGGAAGTCTCGAATGTGAATATGGGGAAAAAAAATCCATCAAGGTAAAATGGTTATTCTATAGTTCGAATTTGGATCAAGCCAAAATTTATTAATAATTGAGAAACGTTTTAATAAGCATTTTATAACATTTTTGAATGTCAAAATGTGAATCCCCCCCCCCCAAAAGCTTTAAAAAAAACTTAAATTATCATATGAGTTCAAATCAAGCGAAATTTGCTTAGCTATTAAAAAAAAGGATTGATAAACATTTTTTTAATATTTTGGAAAGTTTAAATTAAAAAAAAAGATTGATAAACATTTTTTTAATATTTTGGAAAGTTTAAATTATGAATTTGAGTTAAAATTAAAAAAAAAACTGATGATCAAGGGTAACACAATCATTTTATAATTTGTGTTTGAATCGATTTGAAATTTATTAAGTTGATACTTGCTAAAAATTACTGTTTCAATCTTTAAAAATGTCCATAATGAGAATCTAAGCCAAAAGAAGCCTAGTGGTAATATAATTATTTTACGAACCAATGTTGAATTAGTCCAAATTTATTAAATTGATATGAAATTTGTTAAGGAATTTTTCTAAACCTTTTATAATGCCTAAAATATAAATAGATAAAAAAATAGGACCAAAGTTTAAAATAATTATTTTAAATTAATGAATGGAATATTTATTCTATTACCTAAATTAAAGAATATCTTTTCTCACTTGACGTGAAAATGACTACTTTCAAGGAATAGGATTCTAATTTTATCTTTTTAATATTAAACGTAAAAATAAATTAAAACAAGATTGAATTTTATTTCATTTTTACGTATTAAATATAATAAAAGTGTTTAATAAAGAGACCCTAAACTAACTAGAAAATAGGCATTATTGTGGCCAATATTTATTGAGATTATAGGACTAATAAATTATGATTATTATTATTGTGCGTGACGCGGTCTTATACCAAAAAAAAAAAAAAAAAAGTTATCACCTATTTTAACTGCTCTAAAAACAAGCTTGCACGGAGTAATATCTAAATTTTATAAAATATATATATATATATATATATATATATATATTTCTTATTTCACTCTGGAGGTGTTTGGTTGATAAAAGTTTGACCAAAAAGTACAATAAAAATATAAAAATTTGATATAAAAGTAATATGTGAAAAATTTTGATTAGAATAAAGTATAAAAAAATTTATAAAAGTTAGTAAATTTTGATTGATTTTCATCAACCAAAAACCTTCTTAACATCGATTGATTTTCCGTGAAAGGTCACGTTAATTATCACCCAACAAACGCATATGCCTCTTGGCCCTATAAAGTCGTTGTTTGGTTTGCTGAATTTCTCCAAAAAATTTTATAAATCTCTATTAATTTTATATCACATTAATTTTTTTCTCATTGCACGCATTACGAATTCTCTCCAAATCATAATTTATCTCACTTTTTTTTACTCCAAACAACTCCAAAATACTTTCTTTTTATTCGGTAATTATTTAAATAATTAAGTGGAGTGATTTTGTAATTGTCCATCATACATAAATAATAAAACAAATGCTACAAAAGACTAACCCGCCGGCGTTCACAAAGGACAATTTAGTGGTGGTTTGCTTTCCACGCTATTGTGGGCTGGAGTCCAGCCCACGTGTGGATATCTATTATTAGGCTTAGTTTGAAAATAAAATAATAATAATTTTTTTGCATTTGAAAAAAAAAATTATTTTTTAACTTTTTGTCCATTTAACATTGTTATCATTTATGGTTTGGAAGAAGTTTAAAAGAAATTAAAATATACAAAAATAATTTTAGTCACTTTTGAGTAATATTCTCAATTGATGTCTTAATCTTGAGTTGTTAGAATGAACTACTCAAGATTTTTATTAAAGGACATAAAGTATTTGAGAAGAGGGTGACAAGTCGAGTCATAATTAAAATTGGGAGAGAAGTGTGCTGTCTTTCACAAAATAAAAAAATTATTATTAATTGAATTAGCTAGATATTAAACTAATAAATATATTTTTTTTACAATTTATTAGTTCAACCAAGGATTCTTAACAACATCCACATATTTAAAAATGTTTCATGTCAAAAAAATATAATTATTAATATATTTTATTATTTATATAATTTATTATATTATATTTTATATTTATTAATATTATTCACAAAAATATTCAACAATGCAATAGGGATGCACCTTACTCCATAAGTAGGTTCAATTTTTATAAGTTTTTTTTTTATATTTAAATATTTTGAGTCTATATTAATTTATTTTTAAAAAAATTGAGTTAATATTAATTTTGTAATAAGATCAACAAAATTATTATAGATATTTTACTAATTTTACCTTCAAAATCATGGAAATCACTTGTTGTCACTTGTCTTAAGGAGGCTTCGCTGTTGGTCGTGCGATCCACGAAATTGGTTTTAAGTTTTATATTAACAAACAAAAAATTGTAATTTTAAATAGGATGAGCTTAATTTCTCTTGTGCTTTACTTTCTTTTTTCATTAATTAAAATTACATAATTGTCCTTCTTTGTTTTAATCATATATTTTGCATAATTATAATGACATAATATCTTTATATACAATTTCAATCAAGGAATAATTATAATATTATAAATAATTTTATTTTATAACAAAAAATATTTTTTAAACAAAATATTAATAAAACAACTTATCAAAAATAATTATCTTTTTAGATTTTTTTGACAAGTGAACAGTAGCTACCTTAATCTCAGAAAAAAAAATCTATTTATAACATGTGACTAATTAATTTTACCATGATAAAAATTTTTACTATAGTTATTTTTTTAAAAAATAAATATTTTATTATAAAAATAAATTAAAATTTTCAAATAATAATACTTATGATCTGTTTGATAATTTTTTCCTTGCTTAAAAGTGAATTCTTTTATACATCATGATTTATTATGTTGGTATTTTTTTTTTTTGAAAAAAAAAAATTCATGTATACCCTTGCTAAATGATTTGAAAGTGATTACAAAAATTTGTAAGAAAAAATAAGCCAAGGTTGTTTGTCCAAAATTTTAAAGGTTCAATATTCATGGAAGTAATTATGTAATTTCAAATTTTACATAAGAATAACCAACTTAAAAAAAAAAAGATAATTTTCTAATTTCACTCAATAAAAAAAAAAAGAACAGTAAAATGGACTGGAAGATGTCATTTGTAAGGTAAAAATACGCTCACTCTTTAACTTATTAGGTTAAATTTGTTGTATTTATATTATATATATTATTTTATGAAGGTAGGATTTTGTAGAATTTTTAAGCTCATATATAAAGCCATTAGTTATGAATTTTGAATATTTAATTATTAAGCATATTTTAGATTTATTTAAATATTCGATGGAGAAAAGCTAATTCGCTTCAGCAATAGATACGAACATCGATTTTAAACATTATATTTAAATTTCTTAAAGCCATGATATTTCTTAAATGGTAAGAATTATAGGCTTCTGTTTTAGATATCAGATCAGAGTATAACTTAGGTAACGTTTGAAGTGACAAAAAATGAGATAAAAGATTTATTTGACACAATGTAAAACGTTAAAAAATTTTGAAAATTTCTGAAACCTTTAAAAATTATTCACTTTTTATTTTGTTTAAATTTCGAATTTATAAATTATCTCAAATTATCTTATGCTATTTTATTTTTTGTCACTTCAAACACTTGTAAAGTAAGATAAAATAAAATAAATTATAAATTTATAATTTATATAATAAAATAAAAAATAAATAATTTTTAAAAAATTTCTAGAATTTTTTTTAATTATTATTTTGAGCAAATTAGCGTTAGAAGGATTGGCTAGCTCCAACAAGTATGATTGCTTTATTAATTAATACAAACGTAATGTCACTTCAGCAATTAATGGGCTTATCATGACTGCTCATAAACCACCAATAAGTTAATGTGAAAGGCCGAAAATGGCTTTAACGTGCACTACACCTTGCGCAACCTTGACGTTACTATTAATATCTTCTCTCCATCATGCGTATACGTTCACATTTATTAAGTGTGTTTGAGATTATATAAAAGTGTATAAAATAAAATAAAATTATAAAAATAAATATCTCGTAATTCGTATAATAAGTGAAGAATTTAAATTTTATTGTCTTATATTTTGTGTTTATAGAGATTTATAAAATTTTATTTAACTCCAAACGGAATATTATTGTCTATTCAATCAACCTCCCAGGAAAAAATAAATAAATAAGTAAATAAAGTAATAAATTTAACGGATAAGATATGCACTGCTGTATAATAGACAGGTTGAATAGCATAACGAATCTTATGGATAAAAAAAGCATAAAGAGAGCTGTATTAATTCAAAAAATTAAACCACTCAGAATAATATATATAAAATTAGGAATAAAAAAATTTATAGATGAAGATATACAAGAGTTCTAACATGATAAGATTTGGTTGAAAGTTTCTTTTTAATTAATTTGTTGAGCTTGAAACCAAGCAGCGAATAACGGATGGTAGAATCTGGCGATGGAAACGAGATTTGTAATATTTATTATTATTTTTTTGTTAGTTAAAGGAAAATCTCTCTCGGGGAGGAGATTTGGTAAGGTAAGCGTCGGAAAAGATGCCTCCCCCTTTAGGAACCCCCGGGGTGGTTCTAACACCGGCTGCCAGCACACGCTGCCCACAAGTTTTTTTTTTTTTTTAATTGTAAACCGGCGGATTGAGGCTGAGTTTGGAGAGAAAAAAAATGGCTAGCTTTTTCTTCAAAGGTTTTTTTTTTTTTTTTTTTTTCAATGTAAACCGGTGGACTGAGGTTTAGTTTGGAGAGAAAAAAAAGTTATTTATTTATTTATTTTTTTTGTAGTTGACTACTAATTGACTATTAAAAAGTTACTTTTTTTGAAATTAATTTTTTTTTTTGTGTTTGAAAAAAAAATTAATTTTTTAATAGTTAACTTTTTAACTTTTTGTTGATTTAATATTTTTACCTTTTAATTTTAATAAAAGTTTAAGATAAAAAAAAATAAATTTGGTCATTTTAGAAAAAGTTAAAAAATTATTAACCGTTAGCCAAGTTACTAACTTTCTTTTTTTTTTTTTGGTCTTAACACTGCCCTCAACATCAATTAACCCAAACATTTTTTTTTATAAGAACCTGGTTCAAATAATAAAAATATTTTTGAGTTATTAAATAATATCTTAATTATATTGAATATTAAAATACTCAATAAAATATTAATATAAATCAAAACACTATGATAAAAATTCAGCTATCAATATAATTTTAAAATATTTTTAAATGAATATTTTTAAAATATTTAAAAAAATTATCAATATAATTTAAAATATTATACTAAAAATTCAACAATTATAAAAATCAGCGTATCTAAAATATTTTCTATTATAAAAAGTAAATTATACTAATAAATTAATTTTCTAATGTTTTAATAATTGTTACTTGAATAAAGCATTGGGATAATTAATATAAAAATAATTATTATAAGTTGACTGAACTGAATTTTTATTTAAAACCTAAATAGTTCCAAATTAAATTTTTAAACAAGTGAGTTCTTTTCATATCATAAAACTTAAACTTAAGTTATTTTTCTTGAAATTTTTAAAAAAAATATTTTCTATTATAAAAAATTAAATTATAATGACAATTTATTTTCTCTTTAAATATTTTAACAAACAAACAAACATTGTTACTTGAATCAATTTTTTTATAATATTTCAAATTATTTTTATAAATTATATTTTTAAAATATTTATTTTTAAATTATATAGATAACTGAGTTTTTGTTATAATATTTTAATTACATTAATAAATTTTATTTATATATATTTTAATATTTAATATAATTAATATATCACCCAATAACTCAAAAATATTTGTATCATATTAATTATCTAATATTTTATAATAATTCAAATAACAATTGTTAAAAAATTTAGAAAAGTAATTTATCAGTATAATTTATTTTTTATAATAAAAATATTTTTATATAGGTTCATTGTGATACATGTAGATACTCTGATTTTTATAATAGTTGAATTTTTAGTATAATATTTTAAATTATATTGATAAATTTATTTTTAAATATTTTACAAATATTCATCTAAAAATAATTTAAAATTATATTGATAACGAAAATTTTATTTTAGTATTTTTAATTTATATTAATAAATTTATTTTGAAATATTTTAATATTAATATATCATCTAATAACTCAAAAATATTTGTATTATTTGAACTGGGTTCTTACAAAGAAAAATATTTGGGTTTATTGATGTTAGAGTTTACAAAAAATATATTATCCAATAACTACTAAGCTCTACCTACTAATTTTTTCACTTTTTCCAAACTATTAAATTTACTCTCGTACATTTTAAATTTCTGTTAAACATTAAAGGACAAAAATGTCAAACTAACATAAAGTTAAAAAGCTAACTACTAAGTACCCATTTGATAAAATTGTTGGTTTTTAATTTTTATGTTCAAAATTTAATTTTTGTGTTCAGTTTTTTATTTTTAATTTTCATTTTCCTAATAGAAAAAAAAACTTGAAAATGCGTTGTTAGTTATTAGTTAGTAGTTATAACTGTTGATTAATTAAATTCAATAAATTTAATTATTTTAATTTTATTGGTAGGTAAGTTTAATTTTATTAAAAAATTAAATATTATAATATACTCAATATAACCCCCTAAAAGGAGAGTACCCCTAAAAAGGGAACAAAATAAAAGACATTCAACCTCATCCATTAAACATTTAATTATACCTAAATCAATTCAAGAATAAAATAAAGACATTAAATACACTATTTACCTTAAAGGAAAGTAAAAATAGCTAGTACTTGTCCTCTAGTTGAGTTAAACTTTTGAATCCTCTTTAACAATAATTTTTTTATTTCCAATTCAAGAACTTAGAGTCACATATTCTTGTTATTTTTATTGAACTATCTCTCCTCCATCGCTAGAGGTTATTGGCATTGTTTTTATTTTAATTATATTAATTAATAATTTAATTTAATAATATAATTATTTAATTAATTAAATTTAATCTAATAATCTGATGATTTAATTAAGTAATTTTATTAATTATATTATTTTTCAAAATAATTTAATTCAATAAAAATAAAATGTATTCAATATAATTGAATCATATTATTTATTAAAATAGTTTATATTAAATTATTTTTATATTAATTTTATTAACTAAATTTAATTAACTAATTAATTTAATTTAAAGTTAGTAAATGTACTTATTTTAATTATATTTTTATTAAAAATAATTTAATTTAATAAAAATAAAATATATTAAATATAATTTGTTATATTATTTATGAAAAATAATTTAATAAAATATTTTATATTAATTTAACTAATTAAATTCAATTATGATTAATATAATGTAGTTAATTAATATATTTAACATGTAATTTAATATATTAAATTAAAATTTGATAAAATTAATTATTAATTAAATTATACTTAATATATTTTTATATAAAAAATGATATATTATTAATTTAATATATTTATTTATTTTTATATATTAATTAAGTATTTTTATAATAAATAATAATACATTTGTGATGACCGTAGATGGGTGAGGGCAATGGCGGCAATGGAAAGCGGTGGCCGGATGTTAGCGACAATCAGCGAACAGTGGTGGTTAATGGTTGTGACCAGTAATAGTTGTGTAAAAAAATAAAATTTGAAAATAAAAACTTGAGAAAACATTTTTTTCATATTTTTATAATTTTTGATAATTTTGAAAACAATTTTCATTTTTTTGAAAATTTTGAAAGTAGTTTGCTTTTTTTTAAAAAATTGAAAACTGAAAATGAATTTGCCAAACGAGTTTTCATGTTCAGTTTAAAAAAAAAGAATGAAATTAAAAATAAAAACTAAAAATAAAATGATTGCCAAACAAGTCCTAAAAAGCTAATTTTTTTTCTTTCTCAAACACAAAAAATTTAACTTCTAATAGTTAGTTAGTAGCCAACTAGAAAAAAAAAATTAATTTTTTTATTTCCAAACTCAACCTTAGTCCGCCGGTTTATATTCAAACAGAAAAGAAAAAAAAAATATATGTATACAAAAAGTTGTGGCCATCATGTGCTGGAAGCGGATTAACATCGTTAATCGATGTTATCCCCTCCCCTTTCCCCCGCTTCCCTCTCTTTAATTTATGATTCTATAAATATATACGTAATAATATTTAGCACATTGATGTCACTGTGTATAAGAAAAAGTGTAAAATATTGTTACATAACATTTTACCGACACAGATGGGTAGGAGATCAAGAAGTATAAAGTATTAGATTTTCTTTCGGATAAGCAACTTTCAATATTTAATATTTACACTAAGTCTTTGCTATAAAATAATGTTTATCATGACTTAATCCTCCTGCTTTTCTGATATTCAACGTGTGGAAAGTAATGCAATCAACATTAGAAAACATCTACCAAAAAAAAAAAAAAAAGAAAAAATTAGAAAACTGTATTAAATGTTTCTTTTATCCTGTTAGACTACATAAAATATCAAAAACGCCATTAACATCTTTAAATATGAAAAACAAACAATCATAGCATTTTTAGATTATAGTCCAATTCCATATACAAAATTGAAACTGATGTTTGAAAACAAAACAAATGATGAAATAAAGTAACAATATTGTGAATTATTTCCTTTGTACATTATTCATTTTTTTAAAAATTTTGAAGATTTTAATTCAAGGGATAGAAATATTTTTGTAAAAAATAAGTTATAATAAAATAATATATTAAATTATTATTAGATTTGTAAAATAATAGAAATTAAAAAAAGTAATTTACTGTCTTATTTGTTTATAAAAATTAATATTTTTATTTTATATATACTAGATATATTATTACTACTTTTATAAACTTTTGTCGAATTTTATCAATTTTCTAGCCAAAATCATCTGAACGGATTATTCGACCACATTTAAACAGGTCCTGTATGTCAGCTTAAAAGTCTGACGCAATATATAAAAACTGTTCGAACGTGAAGCATCTACCTCATTTGAACAATTCTGTTAGAAATTTTAAATTTGTCCTTCAAACGCTAAAAAATAACTAACACATTATACTTCTATTAATTTTTTTTTGTCTTTAAAACACATTTTTTATTATTTTATTTTATTTCATTTTGTATTCGAAACACCCCTCTAGGTCAACTATAAGAGACCAACACCACTAAAAGTGCCAAAATTACAAAAATTGAAAAATTCATCTAAAACCTTAAAGTGTCATTTGGTTTGTATTTTTATTTTTTATTTTTTATTTTATATATTTTATGTTCTGAAAATCTCAAATTAAAGAAAATAAAAAACGTATTTAATTTGATATTTTTAATTTTCTTATTTTGAAATTTTTCTTATTTGAGTTGAAGACGCTCAAAACTACTTTTTGTCACTTTACACTTCATGTGTAAATTCATTTTTTATTTTCTAAAATAGATTTTAAAATGACCAAATACATTAGAGCTATTTTTCTTATTTTTAAAATTATAAATAAAAAATAGATTTAAAACAAATATACCAAATGACACTTAAAAAGAATTAAAAAAAGAAAAGAAAAGAATGAGTCTTTTAGTGATTGTTATGTTAAATATATAGTGATATTGGTAATTGTTTCACTTTAATTTTGGTGCTTATATCTCACACTCTTAACATTGTTAGCAAGATTTTATTATTATAGGAAAATTTACACTTAACATTATCATACTTTACTCGAAATTTTATTTTGTATCATATTTTGCTCATTTAAAAGATTGACGAAAAGTGCTATGTGTTATTAAATTAGAAAAACATAAAATAAAATATAATGATTTAAAATATAAGAAATAAAATGAAATAAATAGAAAATAGAGTATTTAATGTAATTTATCCTGAAATCGCCAACTGTTAAGGCCGAGCAACGAAGGAAACAACTCGGAGGAGCGCCAATGGGCGCCTGGCCTGGTAACAAACGTGCTGGGCGCATTTATGAATAACCCCCTGAAAAATCAAAATTGGTTCCACCAAACTTAACGGCAGCTCACCGAATCGAATCTTCCCGTGGGTCCAATTCGCGGACTGCGCACCCCCTGCGTCTTTTAGCATTTATTTCAAAGCATAACAGTAGGGTGCTTCGGTTTGCTTCGTCAATTCAAAGTTATATTGAGAGAGAGAGTGATCATAGCATAGCGCTCCTTCACACACACACACTCACAGACTCTCTCTCTCTCTAGAAACTTCAGTTTCAGAGGTTCGTGAATCCATTTTTGTTTACCGAACTTTTCGCTGTGTGCGTGTATATTTAATTATATATGTAGAAGTGCTTTTGATTGTTTGTGCATTGGAAATGGAATTTGAATTGACATCTTTTGATGCATTCTCTAGTTTTCAACTGCTCGAATTCCAGTGAGGGATGGGGAAGAAGCGTGTTATGGTGCCGGCCGATGAAGTTGATTTGGCGGCGGTGAAGTATGAGCCTGAAGTGATTCAAGGTATTTGTTTTTTTTTTTATTGCAGTTTCGAGGTTCCCCCCCCCCCCCTCTTGTTTTGGTTGAAATTCAGTGTTTATTGTTGTGGTTTGTGCAATTCACTGTGGAAAGAAGAGGATGATGACGATCGGATTGATAATTGTTTTTGATTTGTTGTTGCGGTTTGCAGCTCCTCATATAGCTGGAGTGTGGCTGAAGTTATTTATTAAGTTAATTGAAGCCCCGTTGGTCGGTTCTTTGATTATATATCACTTGAAGAAGCAGAATAAAATGGTTGAGGTCTGATCATGTGCAAATTTCTCGATTGATACATACGCATACAAAGTTATTTATAAATGTACTTTTGGATATTTTTGTATTAATTATTGATTTTTATTTTTCTGAATTGTTTGTTTGATTTCTCCAGTTATGTCTGTAAGAGCAAGACACTAATTGCTGAAAATTTTGATAATTGACAGATGTTGCGAAATACTGTGATACCAGAGCGGCCAATGTTTAAACCGGAGTTTCCTCCTCAAGGTTCAGTCCTAAAGTTCTTATATATATGTTTTTTCCTTTCCTTCTATAGAAAGGAAAGCTCATGTTCTATACATTGTTGGAATGGGTTGCCCTATGTTAATTCACTGAATTGAAGGAAATTTGGAGCCTAGGTTATCAAGCGATACAATTCATAACTTGTTCAATTTACCTCTCATTCCTGTGGAGCACGGGTGGAACCACTTTTTAGGGTGTGGGGGCACCCGATCCCCTTCGAAAAAAAATAGACAAACATTGTTTATTATATGTAGCTATTTTTGTATCGCTTTATACAATTTTGTTAATCTGTTTGCATATAGTCCTTTATTGTCCACTTGTAATTGTTATTTCTCTGGTGCAGCCACACAAGCAAGACCAATTAATGCCCAAATTACAAAAATGATCAATTTTGCTAAAATAATTTTAGTTCTTTTTAAAATTATCTCACCCAAATTTTATTATATTATCACAATTATTTTTAACAATTTATTATAAAAATATTCTCAATTTCTCTGGAGACAGTATATAATTTTTGCCTCTCTATGACTACGAAGGCTAGTTTCACCGTTTCCATGGAGGATCCCTGTTCACTGGTGAGCAATTACATGCAAAGACAGGCTGCTCAGGCAGTCTTGACATAACGCAATCACATTTGTCCAACACTTTCTAGATGAATGATGTGATTAAGTTGTCCAACTCTTTTTGTTTGAACCCTTTTTTTTTTTTTTTGGTGTCTCACAGAGGTATTATAGTGCATAATCAATGTCAAAGAATTTAGGTAACTAGTTATCTATAATTAAAGGATGTTGATGCTATACATTTCTTGGCCTTTTGTTTTATGCTGAGTGGACATTCTTAGGAAAATGTTGTACCGCAGTGCATAGGAGTCTTGTTTTACAGCAGATTCTGGTGGAGGTAGTAGGTAAGCAGCCCTATCGCTGTTCTTATATGGAGATGCTGATTTCTGAGTTGAATCCTGACCAAAGCTCTGGGGAGGATGAGTATTTATTAATTATATAAGCCATTTTGAGTAGTTTTATTGCTTTGCCTATGAAGGTATAGATAGTGATTGAGGGCAAAGGATGTGTAATAGATATTGAAATTTGATAATTGCAGTGTTAACAGAGTGAAACATAAAATTTAGTGTTAAAATCTTCTGGTTACTAAGATAATGTGATATTTTACATGAGATTTACCCTGATTGTATGATGTAAGTTTAGATCCAGAGCCTGGCGTCGTTGATTTCAAAGAAGATGGAAAACCTGAAGACCGAGTTGGATTGGCCTTGAAGTGTCTCCCACACTATGATGCTGCTACCTGTTGGACTGATGATTCAATTCCGTCCTTCCACTACTGGAAGATACGCGATTATGCATATGCTTACCGGTCTAGGCTGAGAACACCATCTATGGTATCTTAGTACTTGTTGCTAGTTCTTTTTCCTCTTTTCAATTGTTATGATGTATCACACTGTCATCATATAGGTTGCAGAACACATCATTTCAGCCATGGAGGAATACAGCAACAAGAAGCCCCCAGCACCGCTATTGATTTCTTTTGATGCCAATGAAGTAAGAAAGCAAGCTGCAGCTTCTACACAAAGGTTCAAGGGAGGTATTCCTGGTTTTAAATGTGAATTCGTATTTATTTTTTAGTATCAGTTATGTGACCTATTAAAACTGTGTAATATATATGAATGGACACTCTGTTTGAGTGTAAAGTTTTTCTGAACTAAAATTTGGTTATCACTTAGTTCCTCAAGGATTGTGCAGGAAACCCATTGTCAATCTTGGATGGGATTTTTGTGGCAATCAAGGATGATATAGACTGCTATCCCCATCCATCAAAGGGTAAAACATGTTTGAGTTTTCATTTCCGTAATGTTTTGGTAAAACATGTTTGAATTTTCATTTCCATAATTTTTTTCTTAAATAATCAACAAATTTAGCTGAGTATTCTACGATGAACAGGTGCAACAACATGGTTTCATGAGCTGCGCCCTGTTAAAAAAGATGCAGTATGTGTATCAAGGTTACGTAGTTGTGGCGTGATTTTTGTGGGAAAGGCAAATATGCATGAACTAGGCCTGGGAACGACCGGAAATAATCCAAACTATGGGTAAGTTTCCAAGTAGTAGCTGTGTAAAAAAAGAGATAAACATGATCACTAGTAGAAACATGACAAGGTGACCTTAAGAATTATCAATTGAATTATAATGCCAGTGGCCACAAGTGTGCCAACATTGGATCATGGCTGAATTGATATCTGAATGTGTTTATTGGCACATCTGACCTGAGGAGCTTCCTTGTTACATTTCTTAGCTTCTATTGTTTGGTTTGTCACTCTTTTCCATTACGTTGCTTAGGCTGCGTTTAGTTTGTTAAAAAATCTTAAAAATCTCTGAAAACCACTGAAAGTTATTCACTTTTTATCATATTGCAAGAATTACGAACCCACAATTTATCTCATTTTATTTCACCTTTTATCATTCCAAACACACCCTCAATGTTTTTTCCCTATAGATTGCTTACTTGTAATTCCAAGCGAAGCTCATAAAATTCATTTATTTTTGTTTGCCATTTTTTAATTTCAATTCCCCTTTTTCATATTTGATTTTCTGAGCATATATCCTCCTCCCCTCCATGCCCTTCCACCCCCCCTTTCTATTTCTCTCATTATTGCTCTGTGTATTTGAAAAAAAAAAAAAAAAGGAGAAGAAATATTGGGTCGTGGAATGCATTAGAGATAATTAAGTGGATGCTCAACAACAATGAGCCTTGGCAGATGGACCCACATAATAACTGTGCTTGATATGCTAGTAATAAATTTTTAACTTGGGGAAACATCTCAGCTTATGAACTTCTGTTAGCAAAGTATTCTACTTAGATATATCATCAAATCTCTTGCTTCTAATTGCTATTTATAGGATTCAAATGTTTAGCCACTAGTACAGAATGTCTGCGGCCAGCATTTTTAAGTGATTTTTTAGCAGAATAAATATATTGTTTAGAAAGATATGGCCATTCTTATGCTTATCTTATGTGATTCAAACCCTGATTGGGCTTACTTCCCGAACTTTATTTTTGTTTTTCAGTTAAATATTATTACTTGTAAAAGTTATTCATTGGCTTAGGTTCTTTTTTATTTCAAATTTCATTCCTGCACTTAAAAGATCTCACACTAAAGTTTTTTCAGTTTTTCTTATTCTCATTTATTTTCTTCTCTTTTTGAAGACATTCACCTTTTTACATGGTAACTGCATTCTTGCTATTTCCAGCAGTTCTTTTGACTTCTAAATTGCTATCATGGACAATTGACTTCCACAAATCTTTTACCAATAACAGGACAACAAGAAACCCACATGCTCCTGAAAGGTATACAGGTGGATCTTCCTCAGGCCCAGCAGCAATTGTAGCTTCTGGACTTTGTTCAGCTGCACTAGGAACAGATGGTGGAGGTTGAACAAATCTAACATGCTGAGCTTCAACTTATTCATTTTATTGTTCAAGATAACTATTTCAGTATGGTGCTTTATTGATGCCAAATGACAGGTTCAATTCGTATTCCTTCCTCCCTTTGTGGTGTAGTAGGTCTGAAAACAACATATGGACGGACTGACATGAAAGGGTAAATTCTCAGAATCACGCTGTCAAGGATCATACATTACTATTATCTGTTTTACTTGAATGAAATCATTGAAACTATAAGAAGTTAGGGCTTGACTAAATGGCTTGACATCCAATAGGTTGTCTAGGATTTGTATTTCTATTAATAAGATAAATAATATAAAGATTAAAATACCCATGCACTAACTACAGTCTACATTTTTACATGAATAGACTTTAACACCCCTCGTCAAACTAGATCGTAATATCATGTGGTTGAAGCTTGGTACATCCCCTCAAAACTTTAGTAAACAAATTAGTGAGTTGGTTTTAAGACTTAACATGATCAGTCTTGATCACATAATACCATGAAAAGAAGCTAGGGTTTGACTGAATGCCTCGACAATGGGTTGTCTATACTTTTTGTACTAATAGGATGAAGAATATACAGACTAAAATACCTATGCATTAATAGAAACTAATAAAAATAATCATTATACCCATTTACACCCTTGCCCTCTGTCAATCAATTTTCTACATGTTTTTAAGGAAGATTGATTGAATACTGTATGTTCTGCTTGTCATTGTTTTCCCTTTCAATGAATAATATTAACCTTAAAGGCATTACTCATTATTTTTATGAGCTATACGCGTGTATATAACACAAATAATGAGAGGTTTGCAATGCTATGTAGGGCAATACCCCATATATAACGGGAATGAAAATAAAGAACTTCAATATCAAGTTTTGTAGAGTGCGCTACCTTTTGAACCATATGTTTCATCATAAATATTTACTAAGACATTGATTATGTCAGTCTTATTGTTAAACCAATAATTTATCAATTAACTGAAGTAAAATGCAGTCAAGATTGGTTATAAGAGATCTTGTGTAATTCATGATTTAGGAAGGTTACCCAATGCAATATTACTTACAACTAAAGAAAGAGAAAATTTCCTATCTTTTAAATTATGCAGTTTCAGTATAGAAAGCATTTTCTATGTTGATGATGTTTAAACACATGTTGGCAGGCCAGTCATGCTCAGTTTTCATTTTTAATCTTCTGGATGGCTACTCTTGTAGGTCAATATGTGATGCAGGGACTGTGGAAATTATAGGGCCAATTGCTTCAAACATTGAGGATGTGATGCTTGTGTAAGTGGTTCATGTTCATGCATGGCCATTTTACAATAGTGGATTGTTCTTTTTAACTTTTACCTATCTGACATAGCTATTCCCCTGACATCAGTTGAATAGATTGCCTTAAAAGTTTATGCCTTGTGTTTATACCTACTTGTTAAAAAATAAAAAATCCTATCTTTGTACCCAATCTATTCACTACTCTTAACTGTAGTCTATTTCTTCGTTGGTTTGTATGCTAACTTATAGAATCTCTCAATCATTTCGGATGTACTGCAAAAAGAAAAGGTTAAAAGAGAAAAAATCTGTCAGTAGCTTCTAGCTTATAAATTAACAATTTAAAATTTTTTTTTTTAAATAAGTGATGATATCAACAATTTTTTATGGGAAAAAAATATTAGATGCAAGAATAATAAAAAAAAAGGAGGTAAAATGCTTAACTTCATATCTGAAAAGAGAGATAATGTGAAGTCATGAGCAATGAGCATGCATGTGGTGAAATTAAAGTGCTGGTGGTGAATATGATGTGGTGGTTTTTGGTTTGAGTTGTTTAAAGGAGATGCAGACATAGGAGAAGTTGATGTGGTGCTAATGGGTTGGTGTAGGAAAAAGAGAAATAAGGTATTTAATTGTTCAAAAAGAGGCCTATGTGAATCAACTATTTGAGAGAGAAAATAATTATTTAGAGAGGTAGTGGGTTGGTATAGGAAAAAGAGAAATAAGAGTAAATCAAGGAAATAGCCTATTTGCTTGAATAAGGAAGACTGCCTACATTTGATCTTTTTTAGATCCTGCAACGTGGAGCCTTGTCACCAGTTTGCCTTTTTTTTTTTTTTTTAAATAGACGAATTTAGCAAAAGTATTATTTTAATAGCACAATCTTGGAATTGTGATTTTCATCACTGGGGGCAGTCGGGTGATTTGAGGCACTCTCTCAAAGCTATTGTAGTGCTTTTGACATATCTAAGCGGATATTCACCCTTATATGGCTTGTTACATGAGATACAACAACTCATTTTCACATAGTCTAGTAGTCTTGTAGAGAGATGATTTTTTTGGACTAACCTTTGCATGAGGGGGGTTACTATAAATCTAAGAAGCAGGGACTCACCATCAGAGTCTGCAAGTCAGGCTCACCCCAAGAGAATCAAACACGTGTTAGATTCACTTTAAAAAAATTAATTTTTTTAATAATTTCTTTGTTAATTTTTAAGTTGTGGAATTAGTTTATTATTATTTTGGAGGGAATTTAATTATTATGTGACTTCTTTGTTGATTTTTAGGCTGAAATACATGGTTTTTAATTTTGGCTAGTGTTAATACTGCAT
Source organism: Vitellaria paradoxa (assembly GCA_019916065.1). Taxonomy (NCBI): domain Eukaryota; kingdom Viridiplantae; phylum Streptophyta; class Magnoliopsida; order Ericales; family Sapotaceae; genus Vitellaria; species Vitellaria paradoxa. The sequence goes on along the minus strand of CM034238.1, from coordinate 5,031,754 downwards.
TATTTCTATTTTATTTGAATAAAATATTAATATCTAACACTGTATTGTGTCTGGCATTTTTTGAAAAATCACCAAGTTGGTGCCTCCGTGTCATGTAGGTGTTTATACTCCTTAGTTGTAAATACTAGGACCAGATGTGTAGGTATTGTACTTTGGAAAAGCCACTGGCGGAACTTGGTGGAATTTACAACTTTTCTTTTCATGGAACTGTCATCTCCACCGTGTTTGTACTTTTTTGGTCTCTTTCTCAGTCTAGACCTTTTCCTCTCTTTTTTCTTTTTTTATCTCCCTCCAAATTTCTTTTAAGTCATGGTCTGATTGTGCTATAAAAATTGTTTTCCTTTATGCTTCACGCTTAAATGGTAAGGTGTGCCTTCTAGTGTACTGATCCGCAGGTATGACTCCCACAAGATGGCTGCAGTGTAACACTGAAGCCTGATAGTTGCGTGAAAAATCAGCATACTAGGGTCTTGTTCCTCCTCTTGGCAGGTATGCATATTGCATAAGGCACACTGAAGGTGTGGCGTAAGGGTAACAGCATGCTAGCAACTCTCCTTTGGACGTGCTTCCACACTTGTGGCATTTGTTTGTTGGGGGTGTTTGGTTTTTAGGTGGGCATTTGTTGCCTCCATGCCCTCCATATGTTGAATATTGAGGCAACTTGTGGCCAGTGGGTTAGGTAGTTTGGTTTGGTAATCTGAGGTAGAAACGGTTTATTTGGCATTTGTTTGTTGTTCCTTATGGACTTCGGTAATGTTGACTCACCAAGTGAGCTATTGCTTCCATGATGCAGCCAATTTAAGTAAATTGCTTCCATTTTCATATTTGAGTAAATTTTTTCTTTTGTTTTTGTTTGAAGTGACTGGTGTTCTTTGAGCTCTTGCTAGTTAAAACTGGTGTCTTGGTGACAATGAAGTATTTAATATTAAGTGAACAACTACTAGCATGTATAAAGGCTTAGTCCCTTGATTTGCTTTTAATTATTTCCTCAGGTATGCGGCAATTGTGGGCTCCTCTCTTGCTGATAGAATTAGTTTAAGACCGGTAACTATTTCAATTATATTAAATTTTAGCAGAATGAAAATTTGTTGCTACCCTGTCTTAAAGCTCAGATATATCATGTTAATCAACTAAGTAGATGAACCTGTTGTGTTCTAAGCAAGGATCAAAATATCATTTCTTTTCCATGAGATGGTCGAAAAGTGTCCATTTCCTGCGAGACTGGAACAAAACACTTAAATCTAATATTTTCATCAAAACTCTATAAAACACACAACAATACTGTTGACATATATAAGATATAGAAATTTAGAAATTATAATTAGGAAATTATTTTCCTTTTCATTATAAGTTTTCTTATTGTTTCCTATTCCTATTCTAATTTAGTTTCCTATTTCTATTCTGATTCTACTTTGGCACCTCTATAAATAGGGTTGCTATTCTATTGTATTCAATACACACATTAATACAATTCTTTTCTTTTCAATATTTTATTTTTTCTTTTATTTCAACATGGTATCAGAGCCTATAGTTTTTGATCCTGGGTAAACTAAGTATCCAACAACCACGTCTTTGGCCGCCAGTGTTGCCCTTCCTGGCGTCGCCGCTGCCTTTGCTATTCCTCTACCCAATTTCATATCATTTTTTGTTTACTCCTATATCTAGTTTTTTTGGAATTTTTAAATTTCAAGTTTCTCTTTTGGAGATATTTCTTGTTACATTAGTTTTTCTATGGAAGACCTCGATCACTCTGTTGGAGACATGCATATGTTATCTTGCGCTTTTGGCTTTTGAGTTTCACTTTTGGAGATATTTGTTGCTGCTTCAGTTTCTCTATTGAAGACCCCAATCACTCGTTTGGAGACATACACATGCTATCTTGCGCTTTTGGCTTTGCGTATCTTAGCCATTCAACACGTTTCCCCCCCGATCTACGTTTTTTGTGACTTTGAGGCGTGTTAGTAGATTTGGATCTACGTTTTTTTTTGTGACCTCAAGAAGCGTTAGTAGATTTTGCCTCGTGATCTATGTTTTTGTGACCTCGAGGCGCGTTAGTAGATTTGGATCTACGTTTTTTTTGCCTCGAGGCGCGTTAGTAGATTTGGGCTCGTGATCTTATGGCGTCTATTCAAATCTATGTTCATAATCTCTCAAGGCGTGTAATCTCTCAAAGTTACAGTGTATTCGTGACTGCTTTCCAGTTCTTAGTCTCCAAACTCAAGTTGGTATCTAATTTTCCATCTTGAGTTTGAGGGAGGGTGTTGACATATATAAGATATAGAAATTTAGAAATTATAATTAAGAAATTCTTTTCCTTTTCATTATAAGTTTTCTTATTGTTTCCTATTCCTATTCTAATTTAGTTTCCTATTTCTATTCTGATTCTACTTTGGCACCTCTATAAATAGGGTTGCTATTCTATTGTATTCAATACACACATTAATACAATTCTTTTCTTTTCAATATTTTATTTCTTCTTTTATTTCAACAAATACTAACATAAAATACTTAACTAATAAGTTGTTTAATTAATTTATTATTGAGCTTTTGTACATTTGATAGATTTCAATTTGTACTTACTAAAGTTTCTTTATTTTTTTAATATTTTGTGCCACCTTTGAAATGTTTCCGAAACATTTTGAAACGTTTCTGAAGTGTTTCCATTTCCATACTAACCGGAAAAAAAAAAAAAAAAGAAAAGAAAAATTTTGATACTTGGTTCCAAGGATGAAAAAGAGCAATTGGTCTTATATTTACAACATGCTCCATAAGCAATATTGAGAAATTTCAGGAATGTTCTTAGCATACATTTTGGTTATAATCACCCTATCCTATGCAATATATGCATTTTGACTAAATGCCATGTATAATGGATCATGTAAGTACTGAGAGAAAGTTCTTAACTGAAAAAATGCAAACAAATAAGAAAAATAGGCAACAACTACTTAAATTCAATTGAACAAAGAATTAATCCTAAATCAGTTGCGGTCAGCTATATGAATCCTCTTCAAAAAATATGCAACATAAGTATTAAATTCTCTTCCTTCCAGTGCCTTTTTAAGTATCCCATATGTTAACAAAGAACAATTATTTAGACTAAACCAAATCACCTATTTGTTCAGTGATCTTGGCTGAATAACTAGCTTGCACTTTATGACTCGCATTGATATAATATTTTTTTTTATAGAAAAGGGGTAATTTGAGCTTCTAAAAACTCCTCCTTTTCCCATTTCTAAAAGTGGCCTTAAGAAGCTACCTCTTCCACAGTGGAAGTTCCACAGATTGCTTATTCATGTGGAACAATCAGATTATAACATCTCCCTTATATAGGGGTACAAAGCATCGGTCAAGTCGTCAAATCAAACCAAATCGAATTTTTTGATTTGGTTACAATTTGGAAATTTGAAAAAATGGGCAATTCAGTTTGGCTTCTAATTTGAAGAGTCGAGTAACTGAACCAAAGTAGTACTATTAAATATAATATACATTGGGTGTGTTTGGACTGACAAAAAGTGAAATAAAGTGAGATAAGTTATGGGTTCGTAAATCGTGCAGTGAGATAAAAAGTGAATAATTTTTAGAAATTTTTAACGGTTTTCAGAGATTTTTAGCGTTTTATCTCAGGCCAAACACACCCGTTATATGACATTTTAAATAAATATCCCATGAGGCGCCTTGATAGATTGATTAAAGACTCACAGTAGACGAGGTCTTTAAAAAAAAGATAAATAATTTCGTAATTCATTCCACTAAACTGGATTATGGTAGAGTCTTGTCAATGATGGTTTCTAACAGTGTCATTTATGGACATATTTGTTTTTTGTTTTATTGCAATTACGAATCAACAAGACTAATGCTAACTACTTTGGTTTAGCCTCCTATTGCAATATATTGTGGTGCATAATTATCTAGGATTGAATTATCTAGATAAAATATTTTAGCAACTATTTAGCATAAAGCTGTCAAACTAAACCAAAATTAGTGGTTCGGTTTGATTCAGTCACCTTATTTGAATAGTTTGGTTATGATTTCAAAATCTTCCAAACTGCTAACTTGCAGTTCAGCTTAGGTTTTGGTACTAAATGGAATCAAACCCAACTGTGTGCACCCCTCTTTTATCCTTCTTGAACTTTTAAATATTTTATGGTTTCTTCAAAAATCATCTGGGTTGCTGCTTGATTCTTACAACATTATGTGGTTACATTGCTGGCAACACTTCAGTAGAGTTTCTAGAAAACAGTGTCTATTACATTCTTGTTTACTGGAAATTGGTAGCAGATGCCTTCCCTTGAGAACTACAAAGGAGATTGGAGGCTCAACACCCTGTTTTCAGGTTTAGTTGTATGGTAAAAATCTTTGATTTTAGAAGTGGAGGAATACTGCCAACTAGGATGTAGATCTTTTCTTCACATCTTTTGGTTGATGAGAAGAATTGTGGATTAAAAATACTTCTTGTAAAGCAATATAAGGAGAATGATCAGGTGCAACTCAGCAAGAGATTCTTCTCCCTTTGAGAGTGTATTCATTACAGCAAGGAGAATGTAATGTTTCTGTCAGTGTCTTATGAGAGATCTGCCCTCTCATTTGCTTTTACAAGAGATGGAAATGGGGAGGCAAGGTCATTAACAGGGTAAATCTGATGACGTTTCTAATTATATTATGTATTGTCATTGTTGCTACTTTAAGCCTACAAGAAATCTGTGATTGAAAATCCACATCTCTCCCTCTGAGTTTGAGGGGGCTTTTTTGCAATAATCTGTGTAGTTGCTTCTCTTATGTAAAAGTAAACTAGTTACATCAGGCAGAGGATTCATAGGCTATCAGATATAATGTAGAAACTTAATTCTAGGTATGAAAACTTGAAAAGTAAGCTGTAGCATTCCAAATAAATGTTGCAAAAAAATTCTTGAAAGCCAACAATCTTGTTTGTCCTGTCAGCTGTCAGTCAATCTTTGAAGTTCAACTAATTCTATGTAGAGATTGTTGCTTGGCTGCATCCTTAAGATGAGATTGATCAGCATTTAAGATGAGATTGATAAGTTCTAGGTTTCTGCTGGTCATTGAATGACCAATTTGATGAAAATTGAAGAACAACAATCTTGTTTGTCCTGCCAGTCAATCCTTTAAGTTCAACTAATTCCATGTAGAGATTGTCTGCGTCCCATTTAAATGAGATTGATAAGCTCTAGATTTCTGCGGGTTGTTTAATAAGCAATTTGATGACAATTGAAGAAACTATGCCCCTCCTATTGTCTAAATTATTACGGGCTTACAGCTAAGGCCTAAGAGCATGCAATTAATAACTGTAAGAAATGCTTCCCTGTGAAAAGTAGAGAATTGCAGCAGCCCATCAATCAACTTCCTTCTGATTTGACACTTTGATATGCAGAAAAAGCATTAATGTCTGCATCTTCTGAGGAAAACTAGTGATTCATGAGATGCTCGTGAACTAATGATATGAATCTGTGCAAGGTCGATTATTATCCTTTTTCTTTGTTTGGGCAAGATGAAGTCTGTTGACATATATAAAATATAGAAATATAGAAATTATAATTAGGAAATCCTTTTCCTTTTCATTATAGGTTTTCTTATTGTTTCCTATTCTTATTCTAATTTAGTTTCCTATTCCTATTCTGATTCTACATTGGCATCTCTATAAATAAGGTTGCTATTCTATTGTACACAAATACACAATTTAATATACAGAATTTTTCCAGTTTCCTTTTAATTTTTTTTTATTTTCTTAACATGGTATCAGAGCACATGGTTTTTGATCCTGGGTAGACTAGATATCCAACAACCACATCTTTGGCCGCCAGTGTTGCCCTTCCTGGCTGCCGCCGCTGCTCCTCTACCCAATTTCATATTACTTTTGTTTATGCCATATCTGATTTTTTAGAAATTTTTAAATTTCAAATTTCTCTTTTGGAGATATTTGTTGCTGCTTCAGTTTTTCTATTGAAGATCTCGATCACTCTGTTGAAGACATGCACATGCTGTCTTGCGCTTTTGGCTTTGTGTATTTTGGCCATTCAATGCCTTTCCCTTTGTAAGCTCGGTTCGTGATAATCTATGTTTATGATCTTGAGGCATGTTAGTAGATTTGGGTTCGTAATCTACGTTTTTGTGTCCTCGAGGCGCGTTAGTAGATTTGCATCTACGTTTTTTTGTGACCTCGAGACACGTTAGTAGATTTGGATCTACGTTTTTTTGTGACCTCGAGACGCATTAGTAGATTTGGGCTCGTGATCTTACGGCGTCTAATCAAAGCTATGTTCGTGACCTCTCAAGGCGTAAAACTTGCGCGAAGTGATAGGGATGTGCTGACTGCTTTTCAGTTTTTAGTCTCCAAACACAAGTTGGTTTCTAATTTCTCATCTTGAGTTTGAAGGAGGGTGTTGACATATATAAAATATAGAAATTTAGAAATTATAATTAGGAAATACTTTTCTTTTTCATTGTAGGTTTTCTTATTATTTCCTATTTCTATTCTAATTTAGTTTCCTATTCTTATTCTGATTCTACATTGACACCTCTATAAATAGGGTTGCTATTCTATTGTACACAAATACACAATTTAATACAATTTAATATACAGTTTAAATATACAGAATTTTTCCAGTTTCCTTTTATTTCTTTTTATTTTCTTAACAAAGTCAGGAGTAGAGACATCAAATAAACCATGAAGCTTATGAACTCAGGTTAACGGTTTAGGAAGCAATAAATGTATTTTGTTTTGAGAATAGTGATATATACCTCATTGAACAAAGACATTCTTTTACATTTTATGTATCATAAGGATACCTATGTATAGACTTAGCTGTGTGCCTCTTTTTGGTCAAGGTTTTTGTACCCAGCGGCATTTACTTGATGCCTTTTTAATGCAATCTTTCTTATTCATTAAAAAAAAAAATTGAAAAAAAAAATACACACCCTTTTACTTGTCTTATCATTGTTGAAACAAGGTTCCCATGAAGATGACAGTCTTCTTTCATGCATCTAAATTTATCTCGCAATTGCTTACGGCATCATGATTCATTCAATATTCCACCATTTCTATTGATGAGATGATGTAGATTCCTCTACCAAATCCCAAATTATGGAAAATCCCATACCTTTAGATCCTCTTAGTACTTGGGACGCTTTTAATAGAGATTTCAGGCTTCCAAGTGTTAAGGCTGAAATATCCTAATTCTGATTGTCTTGTTTGAAGTATAAATCTCTATCCTTTTTGTTATATATTATTCTACATACTGTTGACACTTTTTATGTAGCCCCTACCCTGCGTGCCAAATTTATCATCATATGAGAGTTCACATGCTTTGGGATCAATGCGAGTAGGAAAGTATACAGAGGTGATCTCTTTCTCCAATTACTGAAGCATGCTCAATGTTGTGATTCTTGTATATCATATTATGTGTATGTGTATTTTCTTGGGCAGTGGTTCAATGACGTACTCTCGATTGATATTTCTAAAAAGTGTGACAACATTCTTAATCTGCTATCAGAAAAGAATGGGTGCAAAGTGAGTACATCACCCCTATTATGTGCCTGTATTGTCTTCTCCATTCACTGTTATTATTCTTGATAATAGCCATATAGAAGAAATATTTGCATTGATATAGGATTAACACATTCATATTGACTCTCCTTTAAATTCAACCTTTTTTATTTGTTTGTAATTGCTTAAGATAGTGGAGATTGTTATACCTGAGCTGGCTGAGATGCGCATGTCTCATCTTGTTTCAATTGGCTCTGAAGCATGGTGCTCACTAACTGCCGAGTGTGAGGATGGGTACGTGTCTCTACCTATTTGGAGGTTGAATTATTTGCATGTCAGATCTTTTTTCCACACCCTTCTTTTCCTCCATCCACATCCTAAGTAAGGAGAAAATATTTAATGGGCATAGCACAGTACGGCATTAGCTTTTGTGGTGAGTAACGTCCAATAACATCCTGTCAAATAGATTAGAAAACATGCCATATCATCTGTAAAAATAACCATTAATATAAGTGACATAATATTATTGGGTGTTGTCCACCACATAAACTGATGATGTAGTAGGCTACACCCACTAAATATTTTCTCCTCATTAAGGGGAAATAGCCTTTTCTCCAAAATGACTCTTGGTACAGCCAAAAAGGCTGTTGAATATTGTGGCCAATTTTTTGTTATTCTTTTGAGGATTATGTCATAATTTGGACAGTGTAGTTTACTCATCTTTCTTTGTATAGGAAAGGCGTGAAATTTACCTATGACACTCGCACTAATCTGGCCCTTTTCCGGTCATTCACAGCTTCAGACTATGTTGCTGCCCAGCGTCTAAGGTGAGGGCAAAATTTTCTAAATGGAAACTGGAAACTTGCAAGTTTGTGGACAAATTTAGATATTACTATTTTGAATTCTTTTTGTTTGGGCTGTTAATAATTGTTAAGCTGTTTGAAGTAAGATATTAACAATTTTATATCTTTAAAACTCAACTCAACAAAGCTTTAGTCCCAAACGAGTTGAGGTCAGCTACATAAATCCTATTTCTTCATTTATTTATGTCACGGTTATATTTTTTTGTAAAGTTATGTAATTAGATATTTTTTCACAATCTTTAAAATGTTGTAAATACTAATTGAGATAACATGTTTATTTTTTCCTTGTTATTTTCTTCACATCTTTAGGAAGAATTCTGGATCCAAAAGCTATTAAGCTAACAAACTAATGGAATTTATGGCTTTGATTGGGTAGATTGAGCACAAACTAATGGAAGATGGACAAATTCTTGTTCCTTAAATTTACTCTGCTGTTAAGTATGGTTAAACCTGTTTGAAGTAGATATATCTTCTTCACAGATTTATTATCTTTAAATATGTTATATGCTTGTCTAAAGTTTTGGTGTTCAAATTTTTCCAATGTTTTTTTTTTTTCATTCACATTGAAAGAATACTGGATCACAAAGCTAACAAACTAATGGAAGATGTAGCATTGAATGAAGGATTTAACATAATGCTATCTTATATATCTAACCACTTATTATTGCTGTAAGGTTTGGGTGACAATGATTATGATAGTAATATTAAAATTTCTGAAGCTCTTCCTAGGTGAAGTTCCTCTTATTGGTCTGTTGATTGTTTTCATGTTTACATAGTTCAAATGTGCAGTTAACAAAAGAAACCTTTTTCCTAGGGGAAAAGAAACCTTTTTCCTAGGGGAAAAAAAAAAGAAGAAAAAAATGAAGTTTGTTAAGGAAGGTGGAATATCTGACAAGTCATTATGACAACAGCATCAATCTAGGTAATGGTTGAGGTATCAATGCAGTGTTAAGGGGTGTAACAGAAATCGGTAATCTAAGCTAGGATTTTTTCCTTTTAAATAGCAAGCCCTTTAATGCTAATAATATTCATGATCATGAGCCAGTCTATAAATGCTAATGCTAATGCTAATGCTAATATAAGTAGGCATTGGGGTTGGCGAAAGGGGTGATTCAATGTGGATTTTTACTGTTGTACTTTGAACCTTTCACAGCTTGTGTCAGATTCAAACTGATACATGGTTATGAGTATAAGCAAATATGATCAAATATCCCTTGTTGAGACAGCTGAATAAACTATGAGAAAAGATGGTGGAATTGAATGTTGTGTGTCTTTCAAAATGACTTAAAATTTGAGCTCATCTCTTGCTATTTTGATACATGAAAGCACAGATCTAGCTTATAGCTTTTCAACGGAAAAATTGGTGAAAAATAATATCCAGAGTGCTGGGTACCTGTCAATTTCTTGTTCTGTAACACCCCACTTCATTGGAACGTACCAAGTTATGCAAGATGGAATGGTGCTGTGACTTTTCAATCCCATAGATATATTAGCCTGTAGTATTGGAACTGTACTGTTATCTAAATATTATGATTATAATTTTTTTTTTTTAAATTTTAACAAGAGGTACCCCCACCTTCAGCAGAACTAATCTTCTAGAGCTCATAACCCCCCTCAACAGAACTAAAAGTGAAGTAATGTGAAGGAGGTTTAAATTGGTGACTTCTACTTCAATTGGTAGAGTCCTCAAACCGAACTACTTATGTGTGGTCAACTACAATGTTTCAAGCATCTAAAATGAAACCTGCCAGTTTAGTTTCTCTACATCCTGTTGTCAAATAGTATTGACCTGTAATATCGGAGGCTGTTTCTTGTATTACATTGTTTTCCTTTTTATGGTTGAAAAGGACTAAAACCCGAGAAGCTAGCTCTTGTACTATTATATTCACCTCAATTATGTGGTTAATAGTTGCTGGTAGATTCACCAGAATGAGTTCAATTTGTATTAACATCCTCTTGTTCAAAGGCATTAATATGCAAGATTAATTGTGATATGGTCTATTTTGTAGACCAGGGCATTTCATTTTGATTTTATGTTGTCGCAGGAGAAGGATAATGTACCACCACATGGAGATCTTCAAGAAGGTTGATGTCATAGTGACCCCAACAACTGGGTACGAGAATCTCACCTCTTCATATAGGCATACTCTGGATTCAAGTTGGCTTTTGTTGCTTCAGATTTTGGCTGTTTCTTTTAAATTCATTTTATTTATCGCTGTTTTGAAGTTTAATATTGTATCTGGTTTCCTCTCTCTCCATCTCTTTCTTTCCTTTTTGTTATAAAATATACTTGAACAGTTTAAATACAATCCTACTGTTGCCTTACCCTGGAACCTAGAAAGTGTTTTTGGTAATTTGTATGTTCCCATTCTCTAACGGAGTAGAACCTTTCTTACTTGTAGAGAGAGACCGGCTAATGGGATTTTCCTGGTCGGATTGCTAATAAATAGCATTGTTCTTATTCCTAAAGGGTATTATACATACGTATGTACTTTTTTTTTTTTTTTAAATTCAACTGGTCTGTGCATCATATACATAAAGGTATTAATGTACCTGTGCATATATGCATAAATGTGTCTATATTATTGGCAAGAATTATTATTTTTATTTATGCAACTCCATTTAATGTTTTTTGCGGTCATTAACCAAAATTTTAAGAAAATTGTAAAAGTGAAATGATATGCTCTCTGTTTTACTAGCATGACAGCACCTATAATACCTCCTAATGCGGACAAATATGGGGAGACAAATTTGCAAGTTTCAGGTGAGTTGGTTATTATTCTCAAGTTAACATGGTACTCTGATAAAATTTTCTATTTTGAATTTGAATGTAGGATCTAAAATTATCTTTCGTAATTACTTTTGTTGATGGACTTCCCATATAATTAAGGTTGCATTTGTATTTATGGATTTGAAATCAAGTGATTTGATGCTTAAGAAAAATTACTCAAATATAAAATTTTTTAATTTAAATATTAATTTCATCATAGATTTGTGTAATTTAATATGATAATTTTGAAATAATTGTAAAAAAAATTAGTTATTTGAATCCTTCATGATAGTAACTTCACCATTTTAAGAATTCACCATTTTGGTAGTGATAATTAGAAAGAATCTATATATTTTTACATAAATTAACAATCTCACTCGTATTTTAATACAATTCAATATCAAAAGTATCGATTTGAAAACCCTAGTTATCTAAACGGGCCTAAGGCCTTTACGTCCCCATTCCTGCCACCTGTTTCTCTCTAGTCATTGGTAGATTGGCAGAGCCTTAAACCAGACTTCTAGCTCCAATTAGGTGATCATAATGCAAAAGAAGGTCAATTTTTGTGGTGCAATTAACTTTTGGACTTTGCACTGTGATATCTCTGCACATTTCTTTAATAGAATTTGGATGATAATGATAAAATTTTAATTTTCACAAATTGAAATCCGTTGAATGATTGTTTCTCCTATTGAATATCAGAAATAAGAAATGTTCAAAAATAAAATAGAAATTGTGTTGTACGCTCGGGCAATTCCAGATCGTAATAAGGTGCGTGGAATCAAATGCCGAGCATCCAATGTCATGATCTGCATTCTGTGTAGTCCTTGTACTTTTGTTTGAAGGACAAGCATGGCGTCTCGCTGACCATTCAATCCACATTATTACTCTTTCGATTTATTTGTTAACCACTCTCTGTTGCATTTGTGAGCTAGTTTTGCCTCTTATTGCTGTTGAGGCTCTACTTTTTTTGGCAGTTTTATATTTATATATTTTTTTTTTTTATTTGTAAAATATATCATATATGGATGCTGTCTTATTTCTTTCATACGATTACTACTTTGCTATGGCCTTTTGGTTTGCAAACTATGTATTTTTTCGTAAATATATCTATATATGTTTATTGTCTTATTTCAGGTAATCTCATGCGGTTTATTATAGCAGCAAATCTTCTCGGACTCCCTGCCATTTCTGTTCCTGTAAGTCATTTTGATCTCTGTTTCTTTTCCAGGTAATTAAACTACAAAGTACTCAAAACAATTTCGAAACCTAGCTTCTGGTATTACAAACTTTTTTTTTTTTTTTCTAACTAATTGAATAAAAATAGGATTGGTAATTAAACTAGTACTCAAACAATTTCAAAACCTAGCTTCTGGTATTACGAACTTTTTCTTCTAGCTAATTGAATAAAAAGAGGATTGCTATGTACTGTCGTGAGTCATGACTTCCCAATCTTGACTCTTAATTTAATAGGGCTTGTGCTGAACTCGCCTTCTCCAAGTGCTTTATTTCCTAATGTTTTTCTTCAAGGTGGGTTTGGATTAAAGATTGGGTGGGTTAAGGGGGGAAAAAGGGAAAGGGAACAGCAAAAGGAAAAATAAATAAATAAAAATAATTTCAGTTATTTAGTGATTTTTAACTTTTAGTAACCAATGGCTAACGGAAGGAGGCAAACTGAAAAAAAAAATCATGGTTAAAGAATTCGATGTTTGTTTTAAAATTTCTTTCATTTTTACCATTATTTAAAGAATTTGACGAGCAAAAAAAGGAGGGAAGAGAAAGAAAAAAATAAAAATGGAAAGAAAATATAAAATTTCTAAATTCATATTTTCATTTGAGTGGATTACAAAATATAGTAAAATTAAAAACATAAATTGATAAATAAACTAAAATTTAAATTTATTTATTTTTAGTTTCTCAAATTTTATTTTTTTCATTTTTCATCACAAATTAAACATGAGAACATGAGAAGTGATTTTAACCCAATTGTTTTTCTGTTCTCTTGACTAATTCTTGATTCAAACACACACTAAGCAAATTGGTTGCGTGATGGCTTCCTACTAGTTTTTGTTAGTTCACCAACAATAGCAATAAAGGTTCTGAATTGAAATTATTTGTTTCTTCTATTCGAACAATTATTTGACCTATTCAATTTCAGGTTGGGTATGATAAACAAGGACTGCCAATAGGTTTACAGCTAATAGGTCGTCCCTGGGGCGAAGCTTCCATTCTACGATTGGCAGCAGCAGCAGAGGTATCAAAACTACAATTTTTACCCACAAAAGCAAAAGCAGAGAGAGCACAATCTCTAAATTAGATATCATCAATGCCTTCATCTATTTACTAACACAAATGTTCATCTTTGACATTTCCAGGAACTCTTTCCCGAACCAAGGAAGAAGCCTCTCTCATTTTATGACATTTTAAGGGGGAATTAATGAACTGAGTTTCAGATAACTCAGCTCACGGTTTATTTGCTTCTGAATCTCTTAAAATTAAATTTTCGAAAGCATCAGAGGCTGTACTTTTATACTCTCTCTCCTATTATGTTTAAGCAATACATTTTGTTGACGCGATTTGAAATAACTTTTAAAATCTGTTTATTTTATTGTACTAAAAATTTCAAACAAACAAATTCTGCATTGTGAGATTTGGTCAATCCAATGATACAAGACCGTTGACTAAAAAACATTTACATCGAAGGTGTTCAGTTCAATGTCGCTAGGTCTTCACCGCAAAAGCAAGTGAATTGGATGTTCTTTACCTATGTAAATCCAGAATCGTGCTTGGCTTTCTTCAAGTTCTTTTCATCAACATCATCTCCAGGGAGATCATTCAAGTTCTTTTCATCAACATCATCTCCAGGGAGATCAGGTCCGTGAGGAATCTTTCCTGGATAATCAGTTGTTGGGGGATCTGATCCTGACATGCTGGAGTACGGAGAAATTTTCAAAATAAGAACCCGGAGACAACCAAGGGGAATTTATATAGCGGGCAATGAGATGAGAAGTGTACCTTTTGTCCACAATGACCATAGACCGAAGCTCACAATTTGCAAAACTGCATATACGTGTTGCAAAATTAAGTAGGCGATGCAATTAAAGTAGTTCATGTGGATGCAGCAAGTCATGGTATCACAGAGAATAGTGGACGCTGAATTTGATAATAGTAGAAAAGAAGGGGAACCAAATGCAAGAAGGTCGAGATATGAGGATGCATAATATAAGGTTTTCAGTCCTTAAATATATATATACACTAGCAATTGTCCATGTCTAAAGGCATAGAAATATAATTTAACGTCTAAATAACTCAAATTTAAATTTATAAAGTAAATTTGCGTAAAACATTGTAAAAATAACTTATAAAAATAAAAATTATTAATCAAAAGAGATTAAAGTATAAAATTTTATTGTTTATTACAAATATTATCACATTTTTTTAAATATTAATTTAAAATCTTTTATTTAAAAAGTATTAAAAAAACGGAAAGAAGGAGAGAAAAAGGAAAATAATCATGATCATTTAACAAATTCAACAGTTAAAAATATCTCAAATTCAAAATTTTAAACTTTCTTATTATATAAATGACACAGTGTGTAAAAGTGTGTGTTATATTTTTTAAAATATTAATTTAAAATCTTTTATATAAAAAGTATTAAAAAATATGAAAAGAGTGAGAGAAAAAGAAAAATAATCTTGGTCATTTAATAAATTCAATAGTTGAAAATATTTTAAATTCAAAATTTTAAACTTTCTTATTATATAAATGACACATAGTATAAAAGTGTATGTTACATTTTTTTAAAACATTAATCTAAAATCTTTTATATAAAAAGTATTAAAAAATATGAGAATAGTGAGAGAAAAAAGAAAAAATAATATTGATCATTTAGCAAATTTAACAGTTGAAAATATTTCAAATTTAAAATTTTAAACTTTTTAATTATATAAATGACACATAGTGTAAAAGTGTATACGTTTAAAATTTAAGTTTTAAGCACATTAATTAAAATTAAAATTTAAATGTTTATTTTTTAATAAAATTTTTAAAAATTTTAAATTTAAATATATTTTTTAAATAAAAAAATTTAGTTGACTTTGTCCAATAGGTATTCATACATTATTTAATAATAATACATAATATAAGTAAAATATAATTTATGTATGTATAATTTTACAAAATATAGTGTGTATAATTATAATATATGTATGTATAATTTTACAAAATATAATATAATTTCAAATTCAAATGACGTGTTTTATTATATACATATATAATAAATAATGATGTGACGAAACTTTAGTAATAACTGAAATAAATGTCAAATCAAAGAATGTGTTTTATTATATATATATATATATATATATCAGATTGACTGCATTATTGAGTTCACAGTTTTGATTTTCAAGAAAAAAGGATAAAAACAGAAGCTTATGGACACCTACTGCTTGCGAATTTCTTTTCTAACCAAAGGGTGGCAGTCATTCCCAAATGCAATAAGCGTGTGAAACAAGAATCCACTGTGTGTGACAATCGCTATCTCCTTCTCTTTCCGCGTCCAAAGCCTGTATAAATTAAAAGAAATTGTCATGAAGAAGATAAATTTTGTTTCGTATCAACAGTTACTACAAATGCAGTTTTGTAGTTGTGCCGCTTGTTCAGTATTTTTATGAACCATTTACTGATGAAATAGATGTCAATGGCAAGTTGAGATGATGTTTTTCTGAAAGATGATTGAAAAGAGTCATTTACACCAGATTATTAAGGGCAATATAAAGATGAGAGTCAAGCTTAGGGAGATGGTCTTATTCAGGTGGTGGTGTTTTTGTGAAAGATGAATTGACGGGAGTCATGCTCAGCAGACTATTAATGCAATATAAAGATTAGAGTCAAGCTAAGGTTACAACTCAGGATGATAAAGGGCGATGCGTTCTTCAGGTGGTGGAAAAGAATCTGCGGGCAGATTGTGCATGGATTTACGCATCAGATGAAATTATAATGTAGAGCAAACGGACAAATTTAGTAGAACAATCTCTACCATCCACGTCAACTCATGGATACTTAAGAATTTAACATTAAAGCATAATAAGATAATAGGGCAATACTCTTGGAGTCACAACGTACCCAAAATTTGTAATTAGTGGGAGTAAAATTATATTTTTAAGGTAAATAGGGGCAAAAGCAAAAGTCCAGTAGGAACAAAAGTTTAATAACAATGAAAAAATTATAATTTAAAAAAAAAACAAAAAACAAAATCAATAGAATTTTGATGTAATTTTCTAAATCAGTAGGGGCAATGGGTCTACCCATGCTCGGAGGTGTTAGTTTCATACACAATATTTGATTCACATTCAGTCGTGGTAAGGCATCTGATTGACCTAGTGTTTTCATGAATACAAGGATATAGCAAGAATCAATAAAATCCAGTTCATAGGCATAAATATCAGAAGGTATTCACCAGTTCATGAACTCCATTCCCCTAGCAGCAAGTTCTTCCCTAGTCTCTCTTACATTGGGCTTCCATAATGTATCCTCGTCACTTTGTATCTAAACAGAAAATCAGAAGGAAATATGAATGCAATAAGACCTAACTTGAATATTTCAGTCAATAGAAATCGTAAGCCATTGAGTACTTGCCAATGAAAAATCAACGGCTGGAAAAAGCCATTGATAGTCACTGATGCTTCTTCTCCTATCACAAGGATGAACACCCTGCATCCATAAGCATAAAAGAGAAATTGGTGAGGCTTCAATTATCAATATGAATGTAAAATGGCATTATGAAATTTATTTTACCAGGTTACAAATCATTCTTTTTCCACAAGAAAGATGCACAACAAATATTAGATTGCCAGATTTAGTAGGAGTTCAAGTAGCTTATGTTTTAACCTGGCAGAATTAATAAAAGTTGAACACTGAACTGCCTTCATGACAAGAAAACTCATGTTTCTGACATTTGCCCAATTGAAAAGCAACCAGTCCTTTTCAACTCACTCAGATTAGGTTACACCACATCAAAGCTTCACGTGGGAGAGAGAGAGAGAGAGAGAGAGAGGAGAGAGCACATCTAGCTATTTCAATATCTAACAAAAGATATCAGCCGAAATTATTACAAATAACATTTGCTTGACCAGATTACTTGTGCAAATGGGTACGAATAAACTTCAATATTATTAGAAGATTATGGGTAATTAGTTAATTATGAAGCTGTTGCAAACTAGCATTTTAGTGCCCTAGATTACTCATGCAACTTGGAGAAAAACATAGTGTTGACAACAATACATTCAAACTTCTCAAAAGTATATGCATTTGAAGAATTAAAAACTGTACCATGTTTGAGTATTAATTTTGCCTTTCCATCCAGTGTTTCCCTTTCTTTAAAGACATGATTATATCATACTTAGTTAGCCATTAATTGTTCAAATTATCATATACATGGTATTATTTCTTCCTTGCATATAGCTTAACTTAAGAGGTTTTGACATGCATGCTCGCCTATATATAGTGCTAAGAAAAATAAAATTTGCAGGGAAAAAAAAAAAAACAACAACAAAAAATTTGTTAGAATTGTAGAAATTTGTGTATTGAATTGATGAATATTATGTACACATCAATGGCTTATATATAGGCATAGAGAGCTAGGGTTACATACTAGTATGGTAAGGAGAATATATACAGGGAATATGAGCAAAGACATGGGAATATACATTATATGGTATATAAATTCTAATAAAATTAAAGACAGACCGATATTGCAATACAATACCTACCAAATGTTCTCGACAAAGTTCTACTGCAATTATAGGTGGGCAATCTAGACTAGAAATTGCAGGACGGTCACTATTTCCTGCATTTGCCACCATTAGGGGTAGTGCCTCCATCCTGTCTGTATAACCTTCACCACCGAATACACCAACAGCTGTTTGTATAGTCCTGCAATCCATAGTAAATGGTCATGAGCCAACGTATGAAATAAATTGCCAAAGCATGCATTACCAGAGAGAGAAATAGAGAAATAGAATCTCAAAATTTAAAATACGCGCAACTCTTATGGATTGAAAGTGAGGTATAAGTAGATCATTGCTACAATCCTTGGTTATTCACCCAACGTATCTGGTCAGTATATTGACTTAGAATTTGGTTGGATTCACCGCAGAAACTTGAATTTCTAAATAACCACTTCTCAGAGTCTTTTGCATCTCGTGGCTGATTTATATGCAGGCAAACAACAGACTTTCCAACTGTCAATAATCCACTTCCATTCATCTGCCATTGAATCATTCAATGTACTAAAGATTTATATTCCACTCACCAAGGATCTGCAGCGTGGTTCTTTTTCCACATTAGTTTTATACAAGAAAAGGACATTCAAACAATAAATGATTACAAAGAATCCATTTGCTCAAATATTGGATACCCTAGCCATTCTAATAGAAAGAAAGCTGCTCCGTTTTTTTTTTTTTTTTTTTTTTTTTTTTTTTTTTTTGGGTACTACAAATATGATAGATCTACGCATCTGATAGACTAACTCTATATTAATCAAAGTTTTTTTTTTTTACTATATAACTTTAAGGAGATTCCATATGGTAATCATGACTGAGTTTTCACTGTAATCCAAAATTTCAAATGATTGGTATCCACTTTTCTTTTCTTTTCTCTCAAAATATATATCATATGTAATCAGTGATATTATATAGGAATAGAATATCATCTATTCTCTTCACTCCATGTATTTCCATCTTCCCCTTTTGAATCAGAATAAATATTATATGCTAACACAATGTAGTAAGCAGTGATATCCAGAATCAGAAAACAATACTTCGTTGAGACCATGTCTATGCAACACATAGAACTTTTTTCTTCCTATCACATTGACGAGAAGTTTTCTATAGAAACGACTATAAGATAAAAATTAGACAATAAATGGCATGCATCAGTACATAGATACACAACAATTAGACATTACTCCATGTTTGACCAATTCCAGTGCATAACCAGAATCAACGTAGTTAGTGCAACCAAGACTCTTCATTCCTCCCCCTCGCTGCAGAACTACATTGCAACTAAACTGACTGAAACCTCATCCATCACATTCATTTAACAATCAAAAGCAATAAAATTAAACAGAGTTCCAGTATTGAATTTACCCCCCCCCCCCCCCCAAAAAAAAAGGCTTATAATCAACGGCAAAGCATTCAAAGCACATAATAGAGAAATCCAATGGAGTGTTCATGCTTCCCAGTTGATCATCTTCCTAAGTCCTAAGCATCAGTTAGGAAAACCAATGTTCAATTGAAAAGTAAAGTCTTGGATGGACGTAGATGCTTAGAAGGCCATCATGTACAAAAGATAAGCAAAGAAGCATCATGGAAGTACTGAAAACCAGAGCCAATACCTTAATAAAGGGGATGTGATGACTAAGTCAATCCTCTTAAAGAGTCCGCATGAGTGAACATGTTTACGCAAATTATCAACCTGTGATAGTAGGGCCAAATTTTCAACAATATTAGACTCAAAGTTCTGCTCAGGACTATATGTATTAGCTACTTGTATAAAACATAAACACGATTGGTTTCCCACCTGCTTCCATCCGAGTGGAGTAAGCTGTGCATCAAAATATTCAGGGGACAGGTATGCTTTATAGTTCTTATCTCCGTCTACATTGTGAATTCCTTGTGCATGCCTCACCTGGTTTTATAAGATGATAATGGCTTGGAAGGAATGAGCAAAAGCCAAGAAAGATGATGCTCTTGAATATCCTTTAGACCAAAGACATAGAAGCTTCAAATCAATGCGGCATAAATTATAGGAATGAAAAATGAATTTTACACCTACAAAGTGAAGAGTTTTGCAACGGTGCAACGGATACAAACTGAGACCTCCACTATTATCCATGCTTAAAACTGCATCAAACAAAAACTAATTTAAAGAGAGGCTAAAAGCAAAATAAGTGGAAAATCTAGTAAGGCATCTCAAAATGATAACTGCAGAGTCACTTCTAGATTTACGAATTCTTACAAAGATGAACTTACGAGAAACTTTAAACGAGATTAAAAATTAAAATTAGTTAGCTAGGATAAAATTCTGATTTACTCGGTGCTTGTCCTCAACAATTTTCCTTGTCCTCAACAATTTTCACACATCTGCTACACATGGATCAAGAACTCTGGAACCCTAAGCTCCAGCTAGTCTTCCTTAAACGTCTCGAACAGTATAGCTTGTGATGTCACATATCATCTCTAATCAGAAGTGAAAAAGTACTCGACATTAGGAGAGATTCCAGTTCACTACATAAAGAGGCAACAAGGATGGCATTCTTGATTGGAAATATAAGCTGCATGTATGAAATTCTAACTAGTCAATGAAGATTTCAAAGAGCATCTATCTTGAAAGTAAAGAATGTTGATGAATAAAAAATGCGGACCGATCGACATTTGCAAATACTTCACAGCATCGTAAATCCTAATTGAAGAAGAAAAAATCAAAATCAAATCATGCAAGATGACAACTAAATCATTCACTTAAGTAACTAAACCAACCTTACAATTTGAGATCCCGATTGTCCAGTAGGAGATCCTGCATTACAGAAACATTTCAAGAAATTGATAGAAATAGGTACATACATTAGATCGAAAATTGACCGTCCCGCGTCCATTATACGGTAAAATTTGAAAAACGAAACGCGAAAGATGCATGCAATTTGAGAAACTTCGATTGCTAGGTTAAAAACCGTGAAATTTGAAATAACTTGTCAAATTGTGTAACGAATTGAGAAATTGTGTAACGAATTGAAAGATTGTAATACCTTTTAAGTAGCGGAGAGAAGACGAGCAACGAGCTGAGAGCCTGAGAGACGAAGTGCTTGAGATTGTGTCAGATGATGAAACGACGACGACAACGCAGAAAAGCTCCAACTGTCCTTGATTTGACCCAGCCAGCTCGATAATGGCGGCGAACAGCGCCAGTGTAACTGTAGCTACTACAAGCGATAATGGCGATATTTATGGAGTTTATGAAGTGCCAGAGAGTCAACGCGCGTATATGTACATGTACAGGATATATATTCGCACATTTTGCTGTTTTCTAACAGGTCGAAGGAAAAGGAAATACACCACCAAGCTTAGTTTTATTACAGGTATGCCATCCGTAACGCGTTATGGCATTTTGGGGAGTTTTTTTTGGTTTTACGGCTGCTGAACAAACTATTAATGAAAAACCGCGGTTTCATACCGCAGTTATTCAGTAAAAATCACTACTTTGACATTTGCTGTTAATGAAAAACTACGGTTTCATACCGCGGTTACTCAGCAAAAATTTGCCCGAAACCTGTATGTGTCTGAGGAACCGCAGAAACGCGATATGAGATCGCGCTTCTTGAAGCAAGCCCCTCCTGTGAACTTAAAAAAGGTTGCTGACATCCTTTAATTTTCTTTCCTTTTTTTTTTAATTTACGTTTTTTTGGATTTTTCACAAAATACTTACAAAAACAAATAATAAAACAAAAGACATGCATAAAAGAAGAGAAATAAGAAAATGTTTTTTCGGATTTTTCAAAAAGTAATAAATTAAACAAAAAAGGGTAAAAATAAATGTGCTTTTCCTTTTTTTTTTAAATACTATATGTCAATTCTAATATTTTGTCTATTTTTGTTACATCATATTAAAATAAATTATTTTATGCAAATATTTTATTATGCTAAAATGATTGTAAACAAATAACTTAATTATATTATATTAATTAAGTTAATATGTAACTAACAAATAACTAAATTAAATTAGTTAATTTAGTTAATAGGAAATATATATCATAAAATTATTTTTAATAAATAATAAAATAAAATGTACTAATTTGATTTAATTTAACAAGTAATTTATTAAGAATTATTTAATGATATATATTTCCTATTAGTTAAATTAACTAATTTATTTTAATTATTTATCATAAATAAATTTGTAATACAATGTGACAAAAATAGACAAACTATTAGAATTGATAAAATGTTTGCAATAGTATTTAAAAAAAAAAAGGAAAAGCACCTTTATTTTTACCCTTTTTTGTTTAATTTATTACTTTTTGAAAAATCCGAAAAAATATTTTCTTATTTCTCTTCTTTTCTGCATGTCTTTTGTTTTATTCTTTGTTTTTGTAAGTATTTTGTGAAAAATCCAAAAAAACGTAAATTAAAAAAAAAAAGAAAGAAAATTAAAGGATGTCAGCAACCTTTTTTAAGTTCACAGGAGGGGCTTTGCTTCAAGAAGCACGATCTCATATCGCGTTTCTGCGGTTCCTCAAACACACACAGGTTTCAGGCAAATTTTTGCTGAGTAACCGCGGTATGAAACCGCGATTTTTCATTAACAGCAAATGCCAAAGTAGTGATTTTTGCTGAATAACCGCGGTATGAAACCGCGGTTTTTCATTAACAGTAAATTTCAAAATAGTTTCCCATCGACAGTAATTGCAGATATAGTTTGTACAGCAGCCGTAAAACCAAAAAAAACTCCATTTTGGGCATCTCCCTTCGTTTTTGCCACATGCCACTCCGTATCATTGTTGGATAAAAATTAAGGCTCGTTTTAATATATTGATATTTCAAATTAATAGATTTAAAATTAAGTTATTTTAAATTATAAATAAATCATAATTATTTTATTTAATAATAGATGAAATATATATGATAATTACTATGGCACCGTTTGGTTTGTAAAAAACTAACAAAAAATTTTATAAATCTTTGTTAACTTTATATCACAACAACTTTTTACTTTCACTGCACATATTACGAACTCTCAATTTATCTTACTTTTTTTACACTCCAAACACACACTATATCTCAAATGGTTGACCTGTTATTATAAAATATTTTTAAATAAATATTTTTTATTATTTTAAATCAATCATTTTAAATTATTTAAATTCAAAACTAAATTACTATATAAACTAATAAAGTTTTATTTAGCAATTCGTCTTGTATGATTACAACCAAATTCTTTAATTTTAAAATAAAATGTTATCTTATATTAAATTCAAATTCTATGATTTTTTTTTTTTTTTGTAATCTTACTCCCATTTAAAAGTAAAACAAGCCCTAATTATTAAAACTTGTCAATATCTATTAATTTAATAAGAGAAAAAAATCAATAGAAAGATAAAATTGTATATTTTAATTGATAGTTGTATAGAAATACAATGGCATTATTTTGTAAACTACACTTTGAGATTATAAAACAAGAATAAACCAGTTTTCTCGAGCAATTTAATTGCTTTATACGATTTTTTCACAAAATTTCATAATATTTGTTTTGTTAGTAGTTCTTGAGCACATTACTAGTATTTTAAAATAAAAAATAAAAAAAAAACTTAAAATAAGAGAACTCATGAAAAATATTTTTTTAAATATTTACATATTTTTAAACATTATTTTGTATTTTTTTAACAAACAAGAATAATATGCTTAAAAAATAACTAAAGTAAAAATAAAATTCAAATTTTAATTAAAAAATCAATAAAATAAAGGGGGAGCCGAAAAAAAAGAGCTTATTAATGTATAACAAAGAAACTCAATAATTTTGTAGGGTTATTTTGTAAATATTTGCTTCTATCTTTAGTAAAAGTCAAAAGTTGAAATTCGAATCACGTAAAAGAGTACAAAAAAATTAATCGGATGAAACAAGGGGCTCTTTTACAATATAAAGAGTTTCGGCGGGCGCACCAGATCCATTTCCGGTTCGACTGTTGCAGTCTTTCCGATCTCACTGATTCCAGAGAACTCACCGTTGTTCCCTTCTACACACACACACACACACATATATACAACAATTGTATGTATATATTCCTCATGACAATGGACGATTAACAATGGCGGCCAAACTTTCCCCAAAACTCTTCACATGGTTTATCTTGCCGACATGCTTACTCTTATTCCTCTACTCTACATTCCTCCCTCTCCACCCTCCCTCTTCAACCAAACCACAACGCTCACAACCAATTCGCCTTTCGCCTCCCTGCAATCTCTTCAATGGCCGTTGGGTCACAGACCCCAATCGCAGGCCCATGTACGACGAGACCTGCGCCTTTCACAGGAACGCTTGGAACTGTTTGAAGCACAAGAGAGAGAACATGAGTCGGATCAATTCCTGGAAATGGGTCCCCGAAAAGTGTGAATTGAAACGGATCGATCCTGTAGGGTTTCTGGGTTTGATGAGAAACAAGAGAATTGCGTTTGTTGGGGACTCCTTGAATGAGAATTTCTTGGCGTCTTTTCTTTGTATTCTTAGGGCTGCTGATTTGGGTGCGAAGAAGTGGAAGCAGAAGGGGGCTTGGAGGGGCGCCTTCTTCCCCAAATTCAATGTCACCGTGGCTTACCATCGAGCTGTTTTGCTTGCCAAATACGAGTAAGAACATTGGAATTTTATCACCACTTGATTAATGGCATATATGTTTGTAATGCTTCTTGATCTGATATGCTAGCTAAGGAAATTTGTCTAGGGATCTTTTTTTTTTTTTTTAAATATAAGCAGGGGTTCAGTATTGAGAACTTAAATAGTCTAGGACCTATCAAGTGCATTCCTACATATTCCATTTTCTCATTGCTGACTTGCTTGATTGTTGGGACGAGTTGATGTTGTGTGGTACACGTACTAATTTATCTCTAAACTTGATAAAGGAATCGCAACTTTTCCTGTTGTTAGTCATTTTATTTTGGGTTTTTTTGCCATTAGTCTACTTCAGCTGGTAATGAGTTCTATTTGCTTTAAGAAAACTTCAAGGTGCTAGTTGACTGGAAAATTTTTAATTTGTTGACTTTCATGAACCAACAAATGCTTTCATTTGTTAGTGTGTTATAACGTTGGTTAAAACAAAGTCAGCATTTATCAACGACTAACCTATTTAACCACTAAGCATCCTCTTTCTGGTAAGTAACTAAATACCCTATTGGCTTATATGCATTCCTTTGATTGTCTAAGTTGTCAAAATGATCTACCAGCAATGTCATCTGAATGTATGACAATCTAATACAACAAATTGATGCCTATTTCTACCTCAATGATTTGGATCATTTATGCAAAGTGAAGCAGGAATAATCTCCTTTTAAGTGTGATTTTCCTTGTTGATTGTGGGTTTGATAGCCTCTGTTTCAATATCTTAGTGTGAGTTGATGTTCTTACCTCATTTTGTAAGTAGCAGCCTCACATCCTCGTGACTGATCTGATAAGGTGGCAGCCAAAACAGTCAGACGTCTCTAATCATGATGGATTGAAGGGAATATATCGAGTGGATGTTGATATTCCAGCAGATGACTGGGCTGACATTGCTGGCTTCTATGATGTGCTTGTTTTTAATACTGGCCACTGGTAATTCCGTCTTCTCTGTTTGCTGATTAACAAAATAGAACTACTACGGATTGAAAACTGTCCTTAGATCAATGATATAAATAGGGGTTCGTTATAAGGAAGGCATATGGTGCTCTGGGGGATTGGGACTAGATGTTGCCTTCCATTTCATTGTTGGAAACTACGGATTTTTCTGTTTGAGTTGTGTACCTTTGTGGGCATGAATACTGAGTTTTGGCTCTTGATAGATAGCTGGAACCTGTCCCCTTTACAAGCTTTATGTTCTGTTGGGGTGGCCACACAAAACCTGGTTTGTCCTGAATAGTTTTTTACTGACTGAAATTAAAGTACGTGCAAAAAGATTTCTTTTCCTAGTTCAACCATTTATGTCCTTTCACCTCAGTGCGCACACACATAGGTGTGCCACTTACAGGAGATAAATGCATAGGCTGGCAAAGATGAAGATAGCAATAATAATAATGGTTTCGCCTCGTAGTGAGAGTATATATCATCCACATTCTGTTCATAATATTCTCTCACTTCAGCAACAGTGGTTGTTGGGTGAGTGGTTCCACATTGTGGTATTTTATATGAATTGAGAATTTACCCATTTATTATTTTTCACTAGGTGGGGCTATGACAAGTTCCCCAATGAGACACCTCTTGTTTTCTACAAGGCTGGGCGACCAATAGTCCCACCCCTACAGATGTTGGATGGACTTAAAGCTGTCCTTGAGAGTATGGTGTCTTACATACAAAAAGAGTTCCCAGGAAAGACACTCAAGTTCTGGCGTTTGCAATCACCAAGACATTTTTATGGTGGCGACTGGAATCAAAATGGTAGTTGCTTGTTAAATGAGCCCCTTGAGGAACCCCAGGTATGAACTGATAATTGCTTTCAGTGCCTCCTCACCAAGTTTCTTTGTTGGTACAACAGAGTTATTGTTCCCCAAAAAAGAGAGGAATTGGAATTTTGACTGCCAGAATGCATTATAATGCTGTTGGAGAAACTCGGGTGAACCAGACAAAGTACTGCTTGGCTGGTCTTTCACCCGAGGTGTGTGTCTCCTTGTTCTTCCCTGATAGTGAGAGAGTCAAAATTAATTGTCAAAAGATGCTTTTGCAATATGAGTGCTCTGTTTGAAATCCAAATTTATTGAAATTTAATGAAAATTTTGCACAGGATGCATTTAAAATATAGGCAAGAGATAAACTAGAACAAATTAATGAAATTTTTTGGTAGGAAGGGCTAGTTCCTTAACAAAGTTATCCCTAAATTTGAAACTCTTTCCTTCCCAAGTACTGGTATTTTTGTGAGTGAAATTAACTCTGAAACCTCGGTTCTGAACAGCTTGACTTGTGGTTTGATCCAAGCAACGATGGAGTGAACAAAGAAGCAAGACAACTGAATTGTCTAATTGAAGACGCATTACGAGGCACTGATATTCAAATACTTGATCTGACTCATTTGAGTGAGTTTAGAGCAGATGCCCATCCAGCAATTTGGCTGGGAAAGAAGAATGCAGTGGAAATCTGGGGTCAGGACTGCATGCATTGGTGCCTACCTGGTGTTCCAGACACATGGGTTGATATCCTGTCACAACTGATCCTTCATAGCTTGGAGACATGGTGATTGCTTCAAGTACATGTTATGAAATTCAATTGAGATTTCCTTCTCATAAAATCATCCAGATCTGGAAATGGAAATCCTGGGGCAGTTTCTGCAAATGTACATGTTAGAGCAAGACCTGAGTGGGTTGGCAAATTGTACAAACACGTTGCAGAAAGTCAAGTTTCTCTATTGATTTGGATACTACTTTCTTTTGGAGGGGAGGGAGAATTTCTGGGTTGGGGGTTTGCTTTTGCAAAGGGTTTGATTTATTGAATATTTGATGACCAGAGTCTTCAAAATTTTCCACTCTTGAGGAAGCAGAAGAGCTGGGTGGAGGGTTAGCTGATACAGAAATGAGCGGGGGATTTGAATTTTGAAGATTGTAATTTTGGAATATTTCATTGTCAACACTTGGTTTTTACATCTTTTGCCTTTTTAGCTTTTGATACTTGCGAATTTCATTGCTTTCTTCCAGTGAGAGAGATTGTATGATTGCATGAAAATGCGGTTACCAGCACCAGCTCCAGCTAGTTAGAATGTTTCTCCCTTTATTTACACAATTGTCCATGAGTTCATTCTCATTTATGAGCATTTGCTGTTGGCTTATTTTGTTGAGTTGTCCAGTTTTGCAGTTCATATCGTTCCATTTTCTGTTTGGGCGGATGGTTGTGGGCGGAGAGTTTATGGAACAGTTGCTGCTCCCATTCTTGGCCTATAGGATAATTCGGATGAGGAATTATGTAGGATTTCGCCAGTGCAGTTGGCATTGGGATTTAATTCCATGATCTATCCACTCACATAATAATAAAGTACTCTCTTAAACCCATGCATCTTCCAAAATTGTCATTTTAAACAACGATTTCAATCACATTTTAAAGGACAATTAAAATCTAATTTGATAAATAAATAAGTATACTACCATCTTAAAAATTTTGTATGTAAACAAATGACACTAAGGGTGTGTTTGATAGTCGGACGAAGAAGGGGTATAGGACAAGCTATCCGTGGGTCCTATTTAATGTTGTGTTTGTTTTATTTTTTTGACCGAGGGACATGAGGATTCGCAAGATGAGTAATCCGGTATTTCGCCGGATGAGGAATATCGCATGAGAGGTGAGATTATTTATCCACCATGGCCGGATTTGCTTCCCTCTAAGATTTAAATGTTCAAAATTATTTCCTATTATATCACATATCAAATCATATCTTTTATCCTACTTTATATCTCACCAACCAAACACTTAACAAATAATCTCGCATAAAAAATTAATCCTATCTTTTATTCAATCCCATATATTATCCTATGGTATTACTTATTTCTCATCATCCAATCCCCTAAAACAAACATAGCTTAAGAGAGAATGAATTTCATTTCACATTTTCTGTTCCAGTGATGTGGAATTAAAAGATTTACATGCAATGGACGAAGCCTCGTAATTATTTTTACCCTCAGGGCCATAAGAATTATCACAATTGGCAGCATGATCTAATTATGGAAAGCAACGTCCTCAAATCCAATCGAGTTTTTAGTATTTTCATTCTTCGTAACTCTTTTTTAACGTGATAAAAATATCTGACCGATGTTTAAATTGCCAAAGAAAAATTTTCTGGAAGGGAGGACTTCTTTAGTTTCGGTACTTCTTTTCCTTGTCCATTTGATTAACAAATTGAATCTGCAAAGAGATCTCAATCAGATGCGAACTCGTACATTTTCTACTGTTGTGTTAATTTTTGTTTTGTTTGAAAAAATTAAAAATAAGAATTGGGGTAGGAAAAGAATTAAAAATAAAACATGGATCAAAGTTATCTTTATTCCATATTAAAAAAAAAAAAAAGTTAAAAAACACAAACAATATATTTACCAAACAAGCCCCTTAGTTTTCTCTTCTTTTGTACATGGCTTACCAAACAACCCCCACGTGGCCAGAAAGGGGAAACTACCATCAAACCCTAGAAGGCTCCTCTGTTCTTTTTGTTTCGTGTTGACTCTCAATCTGAACATTCCAATTCCTTCAAAGCCTCAATTTACCCAAAAACCAATACCAACCCACCAACCACAACCTCAAATGGCTCTTAGGGTTCATCTCCTCTACCCCAAATTCCTCCCACAACCCATCAAAATTTCCCAATCCCATTCCTTCCATCCACATCTCGGCAACACTGCCAAGCTCCAAATCTCATGCACCAGCAGCACCAGTGATTCAGAGCTGGCCTCGGATTTGGCCACAGAGGTGGAGAAGAGGAACACCCATTTGCTGCAGAAAGAGGAGGCACTGAAGAAGAGCAGAGAGCTCTTGTTCACAGAGCTCTGCCAGTACCTTGGGTTGGGACCAGAGGAAACGAGGAAGAAATGGAGGAAAATGGATGGAGAGGAGAAGTGGGTTTTGGTTAAAGGGTTTGTTTCAGAGTGGGGCGTCAATTTCCATCCATTGTCTGCAAGGTCTGTGAGAGAAATGGTCGAAGAACACCTGGCTGAGGACAACTCACCCCCACCTACTTCCCTGTCAAACTTGTTTCCTGGTCTCAAGAAAATTATGGGGTTTGAACCAAACCAATGAAGAAGAAGAAGAAGAAATTCTTGTTGGTTTTTGCAGTATTGGAGATTCCTTGAGTTGAGATAAATATAATTTTTCACAATTTTCCCTGGAAGTCTTTTTCTGTATGGTGTGTGCATATATATTTTGTTTCCATTGGGAATTTAGGAGCTCTCTGGGCTTGAGAAAAAATATTTTAATTTTGGTAGTGTTTGATTTATTTTTTTATTTTTTATTTTTATTTTATGTGTTAAAAATTTTAAAATGAAAAAATATTTTTTATTTTAAGGTTTTTCTTATTTTTATTAAAAATTTTTAAAATAATTTTTTATTATTTTTTATTTTGTATATAAATTTATTTTTTATTTTTAAAAATAAATTTTAAAAATATAAATAAACAAATAAGTTTTGAATTATTTTTCTTATATTCACAAGAACAAAATGAAAAATAAGTTTAAAATTAAAAAAAAATAAAAAAACAGAAAAAAAAAAAAAAAAACAAATGACAACCTCACATTCATTACTTCATAAATTTTATTTCCCCCTTTGGGACAAAACCGTTAACAGTGCATTTTTTTTTTCCTTTATTTACAAGTCTTGTGTCGTCTGTAGAGGGTTAAAAATGTAACAAAACCATTAACTCACCAGACACCGCCTGAATTTGAACCCGTGAATCCCAACTGATCATTAGACGATCAAAGCCGCTATAGAAGAACAGGAGGAGAACGAAGAAATTTCCCGATGATCTTCGCAAATAGCCAAATGGTGAGCCCTGTGATTGGTGACATCTTGAACACACTACTTCTATATCACAGTAAACAGATCACAACTCTGTCCAGCATGCCTTCCAAATATTTACCACGTAATTCTGAAGGTTTCTTTTGAGTTAGGAAAACGAAACAAGTTACTTGAGCAGGGATTGGAAGATTGTGATATTTGAGGTATACAATGATATTTCACCCCATTATGTAATTAAATGCACTAGTTTTCAAATGAATTAATTTGAAAGTACTAATATGATTGAATTTATATATATCATTATCAGGTGTCTTGATATTTATAATAATTTTGATGTTCACAAGAATTTTTAATTGTGAGATTTGTGCTTTTTTATAATCCTTGAATTTTTTATTTTTTATAATTCAATATCCAATTTGAGTTAATTCTTACTGTGTGTTTGACAATTATCGAGTGTTCAATTTTTTATTTTTTTTAATGGCCGTATTTATCGTTTTACATTTTTCACTTTTTTTTTTAAATTATGAAGAAAAAAATATTAAATTAACTAAAAATTAAAACATTAAGTAGTAAAAAATTAAATTTTCTTTTCAAATTTTACATTTCGATTGTATTTAAAGTAATTAAAAATAAGATAAAATGAAATAAATTGTAAATTCGTAAATAGTATAATAAAATAAAAAATAAATACTTTTTAAAATTTTTTAATATTTTTTACTATTTTAAAAATTTTTCGCCGCTTTAAGAAGGCTCCGGATGAAGCCTACGTCAACTAATCACGTACTATGGTCACCGAGAATTTGTAACAAAATTTAAAAAATAAGAGTAATATATATATATAATTTAAAAAGTCACGTGTCATCACACTTTGACTATGATATGATCCACGTAGACGTGCCGTGGGCTTGGTTTTAAAAAATCAGCAGTCAATTGTCAATTATTATCCACTGGCCGTTATTTGCTCTGCGCGTTTTCAATCTCTGAGCTTTGCTGTTGCCTTCCTTCACATACATTCTAATGACCCCCACAGAAAAAAAAAAAAAAAAAAAAAAAAAAAATCCATCTCCCTCTCTAGATATATGTACGTGTGTGTGTATATATATATATATGTATACATAATCCTCTCTCTGAAAGCTCCAAATCCGCAGGACTTCAACGTGTCGTCGTTCCTTTCCTCTCCTTTAGACACCCATCTGTTTTAGCCCAACATTGAAATTTCTATCTGGGCTTTTCACTGTCTTCAACAACAGTTTTTTAGGGTTTTTGGAGAATCAGCCAATGACTTGTTACTTGCCCAAACCAGACATTATTGCTTCATGAACACCATCACTATGTTGGCTTGTTGCCACTGTCCAAAGGTAAGCTTTTCGCTCAACCCAATTTTTGCGGCTATATATATATATATATAGTAAACCACTCTGTCTTCTATTTGGGTTATGAGACAACCAAGAGAAGAGAAGGAAATTAAAGAAAATTGGTCTTTCGTGAGCCTCAAAAGTTTCTGCAATGTTAATTTCTGGGTCAAGAAATAAAGGGATTAGCTCTCTTCAGGTTCAGTTAAGTATGGCCGTGATAGTCAAGTCGACCTGTGATCAGATTTTTGATTTCATTTTTTTTTTTTTCCACATTTTCACTTCATGTCATACATTTGGTTGTTTGCAAATTCACACCAACTTAATCTGTATTTTTAGCTTCTTTTTTTCTTACCCAATTTTTTGAAAGTTCCTTGTAGTGCTTAATCTTATGGACTATTTGATAGAGAGTTGTTGGATTTCAAATTTCCAAGACTGTTGAACTTCATTATATTGGGCCGTCCAACATCTTTGCGCGGTTCATAGCTTCTGGACTTTCCCAAGCTTGTGTCTACATTTTGTTCACAAACAGAAAAATTGAAGTATAGATGTGGCAAATCTTCATATTTGTTTGTCCAAAGTTTGGTGAAAGACAATCCTTGATCCACCCATATTTGTATTTAGTTTTGTTTCAAGCATCAACACCAAATCCAAAATAATCTAAAATGGTTTTGGAGATGAAATAAAGGTAAGGTCAGGTTGCTCTTTCACGACCCAGAGGTTATGGGCTCAATAGTTGAAAGTAGTTCCCAGACCCTGCATAGGCTGGAGCCTCAGTACATTGGGCCACTTTTTTTTTTTTTTTTTTTAATTTTGTATTGTTTTAGAAATAAAATAAAAACTAATTGCCTTGGTTGGGATTTTTAAGTAGTTGTCTTAATTTTGAGTGCAATAGTTATATGTGGAGCCAAAAAAAAAAATGGTCCTTGTATTAGGGTTGGAGATGTCATGCCTTTAGGTTATGTACAGTCTAGAATATTTGTTTGATGTTATGGTGTGACTCACTATTTTGAGGAGTGAGTTAAAAAAAAAATTAATTAAAAGTGCCTTCTTGTTATGTTTTCCACTCGTGGAGGTAAATCATGATCATGATGTTAATCTATCCCACATGTTTGGTTAATTTCAGGGATATGACATTGCCACTCAGACAAGCACTATTAAGGCTGATTCTCATGCACTTTTGCATCTGTCTCGGCATTTTTTCTCTGTGCCACATAACCGACAAATGCGTTTGCCATCTTTCTCCATATATCAGAGGATAAGCCACTCCATTTCTTTTACTGCAAATGTATCCAAGGACCAACCTTTGTTAGCTCCCTTAATTTCCAGTGGAACAGGATTCTACCTCTCCTGTCATAGACAGACCCGGAGGCAGAGATTCCAGACATATGCAGCACTTGATGTTGCAAGTGCTGCTGACGTCATTAATGATTTGGGATTGGATACTTTGACATTATTAGCTGTGACTGTTATAGTTGTTCCAGCTTTCAAGTTCATCAAGGCTAGCCCTGTAAGCATACCTGAGTATTTGAATATTTTGACTCTTGTTTTTGCTGCCTTAGTTGCACGGAGGTCGGAATACTACACACAACACACGAGGAAATAATCTCATTGCAAATTTGTGTACTTGTAGGTGTTTATGTATGATTCCTTTTTGCATGCTAGCATCCATAAATGACACGTAGAGAGAGAAAGAGAGCGCATACATTGTTCTAGTGATTATCTTTATTCTTATTGATAAGTAATTCTTAACATTGTAGTTATGAATACTAATGTCTTCTCAAAAGAGGAAACAAAGTTCACTGTAAGCTGCAATAGTATATGTCTACATGCTTATTGCTTACAATGAATTTTTTAAAGTTAAAGTAATTTCTGTTTATAAAAGAGCCTCTAGATCTGAATGTTACGGAAATTGATCAAGAAAAGGTTTGTATGGGATACATTGCATTAAATGTTTAAGCTCTGCCTATATACACAATTAATCTTCTTGTTATTGATAATGGCAAAATAAGAATTGTTTGGTGGGATTTATTGTTTTCTTTAATATATTTTCTCATCCTCAAATAATAATTAGAAACATGAGGATCTTTTAATGCTTTCAGATTCTTGGTTTCTTCTTCGCGGGAATTGTGCTCAATCAGTTTGGCCTGATCAGGGATCTTTCAGATGTTAAAAATCTGTCTGAATGGGGGATTCTCTTCTTGGTAAGCCTAATCACCTCTCTGTCTCTCTCCAGGTTTAGGTTGGTCAGATGGCCACTAGCTCGTATCCAATGGGGTTGACCCTCTACACTGTTGAACCCAACCTTCCCCTCAAGGCCTAAGCTAAACTTGAGATAAACTAGGTTGCACATTATGTTTCTGTTTTTGCATAGTTTGAAGATTGAGTTTGAACCTTCTGTAATTGATTTGTATGGGTGTATCAGGTTGACGTTGAAACATGTATCGAGTAAGGCAGTCAGTGCGTCATCCATTGATTCTAAATCCAAATTATAATAATATATGCATGAGCATCTTATAGCATTCTCAAAGCATCTTAGGATAATTGTCACAGGAATTTACAAGTCCTTGAGAAATCCTTTAAGAAGCTTAATGTACATATGGAATTTCTAAATACATGGTCGTACAATATTGATATCCTTAGGGAATGCTCAAGTTAAACAGTATCTCAAGGATAATGCAAACAATTTCCGGCGAGGGGGCTTCTTAAGGTTAAGGTCAGACGACAATGAAATCTGCTGCAGTGGAACTTAAGCAGTTGGGATTCCAGACTTTATTAATCCAATGTGAATTTTTAGACACTTTTATTTAGGTTGTCGAGTTCAATGATCTACGTATCCTCTCTTGCAATACAGATAGGGCACTGAGATTCCATACTGAGTGATGAGTCTTGTGAGTCTTTTATAGTTTTATGATCTCGAGTTCGGGAAGATCATTGGCTATCTTTATCGTTAAACAATTAAATTCCTTAAATTAAATTGGCTGTGTAAGATTCATGCGTTTCTTGTATTGAAGGCATCAAGAAGTAAGTTTAGATTGCCAGTCCTCTAGAAAGGTGTATTCTTTTGTTTCTATTTGTTTAGTCCACTTATAATTAGATAGTATAGTTTACTTAAGACGCTTATGACACTCTTATGTCATTTAGCCGGTTAGAATTTGACTAGTGAACTTTTCTTTGCAGCTGTTTGAGATGGGTTTGGAGCTTTCACTTGCACGCTTGAAAGCTCTTGCTAAATTTGCATTTGGCATGGGTTTAACTCAGGTAAATATTTGATGTTATATGTTCTAATTCTCTATTCGTCTTGAGTAGGCATGCAAATCACATGTAAGCTATCCCAACCATGAATAATTTTTCGATAAGTAAAATTTTAGAAGAGAATGATATGCCAGATTTGATATCCTTAAGCATGACTGTTGAACAGCCAATCCATTGCAGTTGTTGCTGAGATATAGATGATTAATTGGAGCTTTCTGGAGGGACTGATCTGAATTTGTGTTGTTTTTTCTTTCTTTTGTGTGTGTGGGGGGGGGGGGATGTTGGGTGTGTGTGTTCTTTTGATCAGAGTAATCTGGGTTTGTACTTATATTTACTGTGTCAACTTTCTGCCTTCTATCTTGTTGGTGTGTGTGTGTGTTTCTTTTGTTCAGAGTAATCTAGGTTTGCATTTATATTTACTGTGTCAACTTTCCGCCTTCTATCTTGTTGCAGGTTGTATTATCCACTCTTGCTTTCACAGCATTTGAGCTTCCCCCAAATGGGGCTATTGGAACACGAATTTTGGAGTTCCTTTTCCACTCAAGGCCTGATTTGGTGAGAAATCTTATTTCTTTATATCATTAGCTCTTGTCCTGAAGTGCACTACCATTGTTGTATCAGTTGGAAATTTGATTTGTGGAGAGAGAAGAACTTGGATCTGCAGATCAGCGCTGCCATGTTGCTTGTGTTTTTTGTAAATCTTAATTATTCTCCCTTACTAGTGACTGGTTTGGAAGGATTATAGGTGAACATCAGAAGCGTTGATGAGGCAATAGTGATTGGTGCTGCTCTGTCTTTGTCTTCTTCAGCTTTTGTTCTCCAGGTATTTTTATTGTAGATATCTATTGGTGACCTTGTAAATTAAGTTATTTGGTTACAATATGCTAGCATTGACCTTGTAAATTTATAGCATGGCATCTCCAACAATTGAACTTCTAATATTTCCTATTTGTCAAAGCATATTCAGTAATATATACTTATTTTGAGATGATAATTTTTTTTTTTTTTGTATTCATATTTTTCTGTTCGTGTTTGGTGGTCTATGGGCTCTATTATATTGTCATGATGAACCTGAGAAAGCAATCTTTGGAAAGTTATTTAAATTTGAGAGTATGCCACCTAATATATTGCTTGTTATATTGGAAGTTGTTACAAGCACTTCACTAGCGAGATTGTTGTTATATCCACTTGGGTTGTAAGTGGAAAATTTATTAGTGGACTAGGCTAGAGTCTTCCCTACCTTAGGTTAGGGTTGTGTGTTGCCCCTAGGGGCGTGTCCTCTCTTTTGGGAGTAGTACTGAGCACAATATATGATATATATATATTTTTGGTTGTAAAAGTAATTGCTTACCTACCACCAAAAAAAAAAAAAAACACTTCACTAGCCTGTGCAAATAAGGGTTTGATAACAATATGGCTGCTGCTCATTTTCCAGTCATCACAATCTTTAGAACAGAACAGAAGTTGCTGTCTTTGCTTTATTTGACAAATAAATAGTTGCTTACCAGCTATTAGAATTTTGAACTGCCTAGGGAAGAACAGCAAAACTATTAAGACATTCATGATTCTTCTAATATAATGGCACCGCAAGCATTTTACAACAACTAGAGGCAAAGGCACATATGTTGTGTATTATTATTCTTCTTAAATTTTTTTCTTCATCAATTCATCTTCTTCTCTCCCTTATTCATATCTCTAAGTTTTTCAGCAAATTCTTTCCCCTTTTTTTTTTAATTAATAGAGTTTATATAGGGAAGTTACAGGAGGTTAAGGAGAGAGGTTGTGGGAGGTTAAAGAAATAAAAGTTAGAGGGTCTTTGGAGAATTTTAATTTATGGGGAACGTTGTAGATTTAGTGAAGACATTAATAACCATGACCTAAGGTGGATGTTGAGTTTGATGGATAAAAGATCTTCAGCATCATGGTTGAAGAATGCTTGGGAGATATTAAGGAAGGTGGACAAGAGGTCAAAAAAATATAACTAGCCAGCTCACAGTTGCCATATTCACATAATCGAGTGACAGAGAGCAGACAAGGATTCTCTGGCTGATTGGGAAAAGGTTTCTAGATACTTGTACATTGGGATTTCTTATTCTTAATTAAAGTGGAAATGAAAGAGGAGTTCTTTGAATTTACACATAGCATCTGTTTCCCATTCATGTGAAATTGGTAATAAATTTTATTGGAGTAAAAATTATATATTACCATTTTATGCTTACCTGTATAGCCTATAGCTTCTTGCAGAAAAGGGTGAGCTTCCAACTAGATTTGGATCAGCAACTTTGGGGATACTACTACTGCAGGTTCTGTTTGACTTCATTATGATTGGAAATATCTTTTTTAAGTTTTCCAATATCATTGGCGATACTATTGTTTTTCTTCTTCATTTTTGTCTTTGAAATGGTTAGGACTTGTCATGCAAAGTGCATCAAAAAGTATAATAATATCAATAAACTTTGCATCCTTGCTGCTTGACATTTGCAGGACATAGCAGTTGTTCCTCTCTTAGTCATACTTCCGGTGTTGGAGAGCCAGGTATATGGAAACTTAGCTGGTCACTTTATTGTAGGGAATATCTTGATGAACTTAAAATGTATGGTTAGAGAGGTCATGTTGGCATCAGAATCTTAGGAAAGACCTGACAATTATTTGATAAATAGCATTGGGAAATTTCACATACTCTCCTTGATGAAGGATATTCAAGGAGCAATATATTTCGAGTATTACTGGGAAAGTGGAAATGTATTTAACTCAGTTAAATATTTCTGCAATCAATTTCAAAAAAAAAAAAAAAAAAGAGTTAAATATTTCTGCAATCATGTAATGATTTTTCATTGTAATTATGATGGCATTATTACTCTTTTTAGCTTTAGTATAGATGCATCTTTAGCTCTATGTTATCTGATTTTTCTTATTACTATTGATGATTAAATGTCATGTTTTCTCCACCCTCTTACCTATCCTCCAGATGATTCCTCATTTTTCAAATTGAAACTTGACTATGCTTTTACTGATTACTCAGTCTGAGAGTAGGTAGATTCTCTTCTATGTAGGTCTAATGGTTGCACAATGAATTTTTCCTACACAAGTTTTAATTTCCTGAGAGGTGTTATATAGAAAGAAATTGAAAAATTAGTTATCTGTCATTAAAGTAGTTAGGCACTATCTGTCATTAAGGTAGGTAGACGCTATCTGTAATCAGTACGGCAATAATTTAGTTACTCAGTGCTTGTTGTCCTTTTCTTTTGGCTTGTCATTCTCTGCAGAATTTGGTGGAGGAGAGTATTTGGCCCATGCTTGCTAAAGAAAGTTTGAAGGCTTTAGGTGGACTAGGTCTGCTTTCTCTTGGAGGAAGATACCTTCTTAGGCAAGTTTTTGAGGTACACATCAATTTATTTAAACAGGAAAATCTCTTAAACTTGTGTTGTCATTTGAGGCATATACTAAATCAAATATATTGTTTTGATAAGTAAAAAAAAATTTAACTCAAATATATGAATTCCAGGTTGTTGCAGAAGCAAGGAGCTCAGAAGCTTTTGTTGCTCTTTGTCTACTGACAGTCGCTGGGACTTCACTTCTAACCCAGAAATTGGGTTTCAGTGACACGGTTTGATATATCTTTCTCATAGATGGGGGATGGCTGATTATTGATGCTGTTCAAGTTTAATATTTTGATTACTGGAATTTGCTTGCAGCTTGGAGCATTTTTGGCTGGGGCATTACTGGCAGAAACAAATTTTCGAACACAAGTTGAAGCTGATATAAGGCCATTTAGAGGCTTGCTTCTCGGGTTATTTTTTGTTACTACGGGTACTTCTATTGACATGCAGGTAATTCCATTCTTCAATTTCATGCATTGCCTTTTAATTATGATGCACTGTATTTATAATTTGCGTTACTTGACAGTGAGATTGCTCAGATTTGTATGGTAACCGATTGCTACATAATGCATTTGCTCATGATGTTTTAAACTAAAGTTTAGCTAAAACACATGTATGTAGGACTGCACTATGATTCAGTGTGTTTTGCCGTTTTGGTAATGGAAGGCTTATGTATTAGTTAATTATATATCAAGAAAAAAAGAAGTTATTGCCAATTGAAAAGGTTGAAGCTTTGTTGCTTTTTGAAGTAATTGATTGCTAATTGTTGTGAAAAAAGTGTGCCTGAAACCTAGACATTAACCATGTAGAAGTTGGATCCCAATTAAATGATGGCGTAGTATGGTTTTGGAGTTGAAAAAGGTGTTTGGAAGATGTGGGCAATCATCTATGACAAATAGCATGGTTGTTTCCTTTGGTAAATTTTTGAGAAATTTTACCTAGACTCCGTTTGTGTCATCTTACTGGATAA
Organism: Vitellaria paradoxa; assembly: GCA_019916065.1. NCBI lineage: Eukaryota > Viridiplantae > Streptophyta > Magnoliopsida > Ericales > Sapotaceae > Vitellaria > Vitellaria paradoxa. Next base: position 4,992,444 of record CM034238.1, on the reverse strand, counting down.
GCATCATTATATTAGTTTTATAAGGTGTTCTTCGTTCGATGCATAAGATCAATACCAAAATATAGAAAAATTAAGAAGATAAGATAAGAAGAGAGCAAATTATGAGCAAAAAGAATGGGTGAAAAGGTGCCAGTTAAGTTATTAGATATATTGCAAAATTTCTCTGTGACATTGTTATTCAACCTCTCGTAAAAATTGATTAGCCATTACGTGAAAGGTCTGCAATTTTGTCTGATAACTATCCTGGAGAATTGGGCCATGGCCTTGTTTTCTATAATTTTAGATAAAAACCCGTGTGATTTTAGAATGGGAACTGTTGGAGCATTCTAAAGTTAATAAAGGCAACATATGGAGACCCAAGAGTATGTGATTTGACCAAAATAATACCTGTACTATAGTCTCTATAACAAATTTGGATTTATCAAACTATGTTGACGCTTAGAAAGTACAACTTACTAATGCATGAAAAAATCTGGCCAGCAGTATACTTTCATATTACTTGTGTTGTGATTCTAAATTAAAGTTGAATTAAACACAAACTAAATTACTTGTGGTCCACTTGTCCTAAGGAGGCCCCATTGAAGTAATGTATAAAGAAATTACAACTTACTAATGTATAAAGAAATTTGTCGTTGTCTTTCAAATGCTTTGCATCAATGGTGTTTGTGTGGGTTTAACTTGTATAGATGAAAATAAGTTCATCCCTTTTCCTTTGCAGCTTCTTTTCCGAGAATGGCCAAATGTACTTTCACTCTTAGCAGGTTTAATTGTTATCAAGACATTAATTATAACATCAATTGGTCCTCGTGTTGGACTAACTGTACAAGAGAGTGTAAGAATAGGATTGCTTCTATCCCAAGGGGGAGAGTTTGGATTTGTAGTTTTTTCTCTAGCAAACCGGTAAGTTTGGTTTAAATTGCTGTGGATGAGTGTGTATTTTCTACCCGATGATTACAATTTTGCCTTTTCTTATATAATTTACACCTTGTAGGCTTGGAGTGCTACCGCTTGAGTTGAACAAACTGCTTATAATTGTTGTTGTGCTGTCAATGGCACTGACACCTCTACTTAATGAAGTTGGAAGAAAGGCTGCTGATTTTATTGGTGAAAAGTTTGACAAAGAGGATGTAAGTAATAATTTTGTCCTATTGTTTGTCGGTCTCAAGTCTTCATTAGAAAAAGAGAAAACAGGGTAACCATAATCAGCAACTGTCAACTGATTTGTTTGGATTAAGTTAATTTTGTTTAACTAAGGCATAAGTGGTCGACGAGGATTAATTGGTTTTATAGTGGAAGTCTAAAATGTTGTTTCATTACCATCAAGGGGTCATGGGTTCTAACCTTGAAAAACCTATTTGTAAGTAGAGGTAAGTTTATGTACATCTAAACCCTCCCCAGATGCTACAACACGATAGTCTTGTGCACTGGGTTGCCTTTTATAATGGAAGTCTCAATGTTAGGAACTTAATTAAATGATTTATCTGAAAAAAAAGCTTCATCATTATTGTGACTTTTAGTAAAGCAACACATGAGACGTCTCAGCATCTCATCTTGGTATCAGGAGAGATCAAGATGAGATTTCATAGTGAGTCAACCCTACACAATCCGGCCATGTTTCGTACCATATCAGACAATATATTGGCGAGATATTGGGAGACAAAAAGATATAGGTCTAATTTGCTTTCATGTCGGGCAGCATATCAACAAGATGGTGGGGAAAAAATGGGGTATTGGCCCAAATTTTCATTTGACCTTTTTGAGCCTGTAGCTTACATGTTGCTTGTTACCATGGTACAGTGCCATGAATGCATAAAAATAAGGTTACTGAGATGGCTGCCATGAACACGGCTTTGAACCTTGTGTATAAATAAATAGTACAACTAAAATATCAAATCTGGAATGGAGGAATGGTTGGTGGTCAGATTAATTATTTTATTTCTGAAAAAACTACCATTGTTTTGACTTTTAGACACATGGTATGTGTGTAAATAGATAATTGAGCCGAAAGATACATATGATAATCAAATTTGTAATTGGCAGAGTTAGTGTTTTAGAGCCCCATGTAGTTTCATGTTTCCTTATGGGGGTGTTTGATGCGATGAAAATCACTGAAAAACTTTGAAAACCTCTAAAATTACACATTTTGCACTTCTTGTACTTTGTGAAATTTTTATAAATTTATATATATCTGCATATCCCAACAACTTTTTACGAACTCTAATAAATTTTTTACAAACTCCAATAACTTTTCTACAAATCCCAAAAACTTTTCAACGACTTTCAATAAATTCGACATAAAACCATTCTGGCGGATCCAAAAAAATCGTTCAGATAGTTTCTCTCTCCAAAAAGCTAACACAAAAGTCAAAAAGTTTTACTTTTCATCTCTGAAAAACATAATTTGGTGGTTGCATGCCAACCGCCAAAAAAATTACCCAAATCACATTTTTCGTTGTTTTTGTTATTTTTTGTTGCTCCAGATGCACCCTATATTGTGGAATTTTGTATTTCGTTAATTTATATAAATACCATGAGAGAGAGATAGGAAAATTAATCTATTCTAATCGATTGACACTAACTATGCTAACAGCATGTTTTGTGTGAAACTGCGGAGATATTAATGGATTTCTATTTAAGTTTGTTTTTTTAACTGTTCTAAATTTGCTGAAATTCGAAATTGAACTCATTACAGAAAACTTCTGACACTCTGAATTTTGATGCTCGTGAACCAGTAGTTATCCTTGGATTTGGGCAAATGGGTCAGGTATAGCAATTCTCATATAAAGAACCATAAATTTGCTGCAGCTGTGGTTTTTTGTCCCAATGCAAATGTTCTTTTTGTCAATCAGGTCCTTGCCAATTTTCTGTCAACACCATTGGCTTCTGAAATAGAAGGTGATCTTCTGGGATGGCCTTATGTGGCTTTTGATACTGAGCCTTCTGTGGTAAAGGTCAGTTTGATTGTCAGTTTGATTTTTATTCATTGTGCTGTCTTGAGAATTCTGAACATAAGATGCATAGATCTGAATCTGAAATTTCCCTTCTTGGTTTCTGAAAATAAGAAAAGATCAGGAGTATGAAGGTGGAAGTTGTCCTCCTAGCTCTAAGGCCTACATACATTATAACAACCTTTGTTATGATGTTGACATTCACTACACAATCTTCTGCTTTTGGGTTTATAGCTGCGTGGCATGAGTAAAAAACACAGTAATCACAAACGTTTTTTTTTTCCTAAGCTAAATGTTCTGCACAGACATTTGCAGATCAAAGCTTCTCATTACATGATAATTCCATATGCTTTCTACGCCAGAACAAAGATTATCTAAGTGATGATATTAGTGTTTTTGGCTATAATTGCAACAGGCATCTAGGAAACTTGGATTTCCAGTCCTCTATGGCGATGCATCACGTCCTGCAGTCCTGCAATCTGCTGGTGTTTCCTCTCCAAAAGCTGTCATGGTAATGTATACGGGGAGAAAGAGGACAATTGAGGCTGTTCAGAGGCTTCGGCTTGCCTTCCCTGCGGTATCCTCAACATACCTTCCATCCAACCCCCACCCCCCAAAAAAAATAAAAGTACTATTTCATCCTGATGTTGAGGCCACACAAAACAGGTGGTCAAACTCTTGATGTAGATCATTAATTAAGGGTCAAGGACGCTGTTTGATGGTTTATCATTAATACATTGATACATTTTGTAATGGGCTTTTGGACTTTTTGTTGAGTGTTATTCAATTTACTTTTAATTTGTTAATCTCCTGGTGAAATTGTACTTTGCAGATCCCAATATATGCCAGAGCTCAGGACATTGCACATCTCTTAGATCTGAAGAAAGCAGGGGTAACAGATGCTATTCTTGAAAACGCAGAGGTATCATAGGATATTGATTATTTTCCTTTCTAGGTCTTACTATGAGATTTTTTTTTTTTCGGAAATATCATCTGAGCACTGTGACTATATCCAATTTGTTCTTGCAGACGAGTTTACAACTTGGCTCTAAGCTTTTGAAGGGACTTGGTGTCATGTCTGACGATGTGACCTTTCTTAGTCAACTTGTTCGGGATTCCATGGAGCTGCAAGCTCAAGAAGCACTTGATAAAAACAGTGATCAAGAAATTGAAGCTATGAAGCCATTCCAGGTTCTGCTAATGCACACATGCTTTATACTCACAAATGCTGTTTATTTTATGTGCTAGGTGTTCTTTTTGCATCAACTTTGTTTGTTTATAGCCACCCATGTAATCTATATAAGCATTTTCTCTGCCAAGTCAATACATCAAGCTTTCCTTTGCTATTGCTATTCTGAACTGCATGAATCACCATGCCGTGTGTTTTGTAATTGCTACAGTTTATATATTACACATTGATGTCTTAACATGCCACGTAAGCAACTGACAGTTTCCTAAATGAAAGAATGATTTTGCTGAATAAGGTAAGAGTTGCGGACTTAACTGGGGCCAGAACAGCCACAACATCAGCTGAAGACAAGCATTCGACTCCGAACCAGATGGAAAGACATGAAGTACTGAGTTTGCAGGAGAATATAGATGAATCTCAGCACGAAGCCGAGCTTCATGAATCCGAAGATTTAGAGGGCAAAGGTGTATTAAACTGTGAATTGAATACAAAGAACAGTTTTCCAGCCAGTAGCAAAGATGCAGAGGGAGAGAGAAATGAGGTCGACCCATCAACCCCTTTTGTAACGAGCCGTGATGAATCTTGAATTGGATTTGTTTATTATTAGTCATTTTTTTTGGGGGTGGTTGGGGGGGGGGGGGGAGTGACTTGGTATTTTGACAATTTTTTGTTTAAAACCATAGCCTTATGTGAGCATTGTTGGTTTTCTTGCTGAGACGCACAAATGAGAGAAGAATAGGTTTTAACTTTGTGAGAAGGTCAAACGGCAGAAAGATACTGAGAATTTCATATCAAGGTCCAAAGTTTTTTGAGAACTACACGTGTATATATAACTGAACTTGGTTAGAATTGTTGTTCAATAAAAATGTGTTACTTTTCCAGATCTACCCGTTCAGCTGAATGAGATGTGCTTCAGCTTGGTTAGAACGTAGAATATACCATTCTCTTCCAAGGCGTGGTTTTGAGGCAATATTTGTTTGTTCATCTTCTTATTCATTTTCTTCTCTTTCATTTTTTTTTTTTTTATTCTTTTTTTTTATTTTTTATTTTGTTTTTTTTTTTTAAGTAAACTGCACTTGATACTCCTTTATTTTACCTTGAATTTCACTTTGGCATGTGCTTTGAGCTATCTCATTTTATTCATATATTTTAATCTAATTCTATTGTGCTCCCTTTATCAAAGTTGTTGGTAGAAATGACATGTGATATTTTTTTCCCTTTTTTTTTTTAAACATAAAAGGATAAAATGGAAGTAAATTAAAGTACTATAAGTACTCTGAGAGATGTAATAATGTGGAATGAGGAATTTGAAATACCATAAAAAGTAATTATTGAAAATCCTTCTTTTAACTCTATTATTTTAATCGTAATTATTAAAAATAGTTCATTTATTATTTCATGAGTTAATTTTGTGTGTTATATTTTAATGCAATTTAATATCACGTGCATGGATTTAAAATATCTAATTATCCAACCGAAATTTATGTATTTTATCTAACTATCGAATTTGCCAAGAGAAATGAAATTATCCACATTTGTTTATTTTTTTTATAATTAGGTAAATAAAAAATAATTTCCTTACTAATATCACGTGTAGTCATTTTTTTTTAATTTTCTGAATTAATAGGAAAATTAAACAATCCAACGCTTTGAATAGGAAGGTACGACTTTATTTTTTATTATTTTGCTCAGCGACGACTATTACACTTGAAATAAAGACAACTTATATAACAATATATTTCATAATTTGACATTTATATATTTTCAGCCATTTGATTTATTTAATGGTTAAGATTATTTATTTTTTTTTTCACTTTAGTTTTTTTTTTTCGATCACTTCACATGAAAACATAATATTTCATTTTTTTCATATTTTTTTAAATATAAAAAAGTTCTTAAAATTAATATTTTAAAAATTTTGATAATATTTGAAATAAATAATAATATTTTACGCATTTATTAAACAATGTACGGATGTCTATTAGATAAAATCAACTAAAATTTTCTATTTTAAAAAAATGATATTTAAACTTTAATTTTCTTTAAAATTTTATTAAAAATACATGTTTAAATTAATATATGTTTAATACTTAAATTTTAAATACATACACTTTTACACTTTTTGTATTATTTATTTATATAATAAAGAAGCCCAAAATTTAGAATTTTGGATATTTTTAACTATTGGATTTGTTTAATGGTTGGGATTATTTTTTTTTTCACTTTAGTTGTTCTTTCTGTTATTTCACATAAAAACATACTCTCTCACTCTTCTCATATCTTTTTGAATACTTTTTATATAAAAGTTTTAAATTAATATTTTCAAAAATATGATAAAATTTTACACATTTATTAAATATTGTATAAATATCTTAATCTCTTTTGATTATTGATTTTTATTTTTACAATTTTTAATGTAAGTTTATTTTATAAATTTAAATTTAAAGTATTTATATGTCAAATTATATTTCTGTACTTTTATGCACGAGTAATTACTAATTACTTTATAAATGCAATCCAACAATTGCCTTAAGAATAAATAAATTTTTGTTTCTTATATTTTAATTTTGTTTCCTTTATATTTCCTTCATGACTATAACTACTAATCATCAATATATAAATAAATAAAATCCAAGGATTAATTTGTAACTATAAAGCGCAAACACTTCAAATGAGTGTTGTATTCATATCCAACGTATATTGGTCATGCATACTCCTCAAATTCTTTAATATAAACGTTGAATCATCATAAGGTATGTTTTATCTCTTTTTAATACTAAGCTACTTAAGAGGTGTTTGGCATGATAGAAAACTTTGAAAATTTTTAAAAGTTATTTACTTTTTATCTCACTCTTCGAATTACAAATTCATAAATTATCTCAATTATCTCATTTTTTGTCATTCCAAATGCCCCCTTAGTGTGCGTTTGGAGTGAAAATTTGGTAAAAAAAAATCTATATATTTTTTAATTTTTTAACATTATCCAACTTTATTCAACTTTTTCTATTCTTCTCTAATTTTTATCAATTTTTACTAACTTTTTTTAATTTTTATCAATTTTTTTTATATTTTTCGAGAAACAATATTAAACACTCAATAGACATCTATTATAACAATAATTTTGTTTCGCACTCCAAAGAAGCACCTATAATATCAATAATTTTATACAAATAATCTAAAATTCCTTTATTTAATTAGATAATTTTATCATTTAATTTTGCGTATTTAGTGAAATTTAAAATACCATAGGATATCGTTGACATTTTAACATTAACAAAATTTGATGAATTAATTTTTTCCCGCCTTTTAATGCTCTACAATTAATCAAGAATTTTATAAAAAAAAGATATTTTAAAATTATATATTTAAATATATACGATCTTAGGTTTATTTAATTTTCGTTATGGTGAAATTAATTTCATTTTATAATTTTCCCAATATTCCTGGCGCGCGCTCAAACTGACCCAGCGAATAATTACATATCACACAAACGCGCATGTATATATACTAATATATATATATATATATATAGAGTTTATGACAGCCTGACAGGATTAGGTTCCTGATGACAATAATTAGAAGGCCCCACAAGGAGTAGTATAAGATATTAGTGTCCTATAAAATCTCAACTAAGTAATCATTCTTTTTATATACGTATAGTTGACGCCAAAGTCGGAGAGTCAAGACTATCAGAGCCTAAACCCAACTGCAAACTTTGGTTTTGGAAGAAACTAAGAACATATATATACAGTTTTTGTATATATATGATGTTGATGGGTAGAAGAGAAGAAGAGTCGAAGCCCTTGGGAGAGCGGAGGTCTAATCGGGCTGTCATTGTGGAGACTGCGGAGATGGGGACAATTCCTAAGGGTAATTCCACTGCATTGTCAGCTCCCAAGAACTCATGGTTCACCCCAAAAAGGTATGTTGCCAATTGCCGTGTGGTTGTTGAGAAAAAAAAATACCAGTGTAAAAAAAGACCCACAAACATTGTACTAGGTTTTACTTTACTGTTTGGGGGCTGAGATAAAAGGAAAAGAAGAAACGTTTTTCAGACTTGGAATCTGTGAAGGAAACGACACAGAAACGCGGCATTTGGTTTTACTTTACTGTTGATTTGTGTGTGTGCGCGCGCGCGCGCGTGTTTTTTTATTACTAGTTTCTTTAAATGTTTCGTTTGATGGATTTGTGACCAAAGGGGAAAATTCAACAAATTTAAGGTAGAATTTTGAAGTTTGGAGATAATTCAATACGGGCTTAATTTGTGGAAGAAAATTTGTTTAATCTTGAGTTTTGAGTTTGTTGTTGAGTTTGATTGTAAAGTCTGGAAACATTGTCCACAAACAATAATTGATCTTTGTTGATTATGATTTTCCTTTTTTTTTTTTTTTTTTTAATTCTGTCTATGCAGGTTACTTGTGATCTTTTCTGTGATTAACTTGTTAAATTATCTGGACCGAGGAGCAATAGGAAGCAATGGTGTAAATGGGAGTCGTGGAACCTGCACAAAAAGTGGTACATGCACTCCTGGCACCGGAATTCAGTAAGTCCCATCTGCAGGGATTTAGTTTCATCTTTATTCTGTTCTTGCTTCTTTTCCATTTTATATTGTTTCTTTTTGCATAGCTACTTGTTTGCTCTGATTCTATAGTACTCTTATGAACATTCCATGGAAGCAAAAATGGTAACTTGTCAGAAAAGTTAAATCGTATTATGCAAGGACGGTAGGAACCCATCCATATAGTGAAGAGTAGATTTTCTTGGCAATTTATTGTGTTAGGTTCGGTGTATCTGGCATCCCTTTCCTCAAAGCCTTTCTCAAATTTATATATTTATTTGATAATTTGTTCTCTCATTAGATTGATACCTGTGATTCTGTATACACTGCATGTGCTTCAAAGTACCCTACAACTTATTACATCTCACAGCTGCATATATATGGCAAAACTGTCCTTTTTCCTTGAAATAGGAGGCTTTCATGCAAAACACAAAAGAGGTGGTTGTTTGTGAATCCATTCTGAATAGATGGGAGTTTTTGCTGACAATGGCAGAAAGTTTTTTGTACCAGAGATTCAGATGCACTACACAACCTTTATGGTTACTTATAAGGACCGGTGATATTTCTGAATCATTCTTATGCCAAAGTTCATTCATGTTTTATTCATTCTTAACTTGTGCAATATCATGGTCATAGATTTGTGTAAATTTGTCCTTTATGATGTTCTTACCTTTGTATTCTGTACCAAATCCTTTGACAACCCTTGTTAGTAAATTTTAAATTATTTAGCCTTTTTGATTTACTTACAGCGGCTTGTTATATGTAGGGGGAATTTTAACTTGAGTAATTTTCAAGATGGTGTTTTATCTTCTGCTTTCACAGTTGGACTTGTTGTTGCATCTCCAATATTCGCATCCTTAGCCAAGAGGTGAGAAATTTATTGCTGTGTGTTGATTGCTAGCTTGCCATCACAACACGGCCTTGATATTTTGAAAAACGAAGAGGAACATGGTTTGAGGCTCAAGTTTCAATCTTTTTACATTAAATTTTGGTATATTATTGTGGAATATAAACACTGGAAAGGTGTCCTATCAATGATGAATGGTTAAAATAATGTCAATTAAGATTGTAAGTAACTAAACGTTATTAATCACAAGACACTGTTTTTAATGACGGTAATGTGATGTATGTAGAAAAAAAAAGGTGGATGGAGCAGCTTTATTATCAAACTCACGATTCTAATTTGTGAAAATTGTTTGCAATTTTTAGTAATTATATTTTTGGAAATTTATTCTTGGTGTCTCGGCTAGGGCTACGATTATCATTGCAGTTAAACTCTTCAGGCATAGCAAGATTATTCTTGTCAATTAATTACCAAAAAAAAAAAAAAAGATTATTCTTGTCAATCATTACATTATGTGGGGTAGCTATTATTTTTTTATTCTATTTTTTCATTTAGGCTTCCGAGATTAGTGTCTGACTCAAGTATTTGATGGAATGTAATCTTCTAGTTGGATTCTTGGCATTTGTTGTCAACTTATTAACAATATTATGTCAACACTCTTCTTACAATATTGGACAATTTCCACCACAAACACTCCCTGAAATTTTATATGCATGAACAAGGTTTTTGGGTTTTTACAGAGGCTTGAAACAATGGTGTGAACTATCGCTCAATGTGCTCATGTTTTGACGGCCAGCTTCCTGTTGGGCTTTTTTATTTTTTTTTTGGTTCTTTTTTTTTGGGGGGGGGGGGGGGCTTATATGATTTGACGTTGATTAATCTTAGTGGAGATTAGGTTTTGTCTCTCGATGGCACTGAAACTTAAAATTCTGGAAAATATTCAACCATAGGCCCTGCAGCATCATTGGTTGCCATGCTATAACCCAGAATTGATGTCTTTCTTTCTATCCCTCTTCTATCCTTTTTAGCTTATCGTAATGGAACACTGAGTTTTTCCTACTAACTTACTGGAAAAAAGCTGTTCAAATAATTATTTTTTCACTTGTGTATGGAATTTTGCAGCGTTAATCCATTCAGGCTTATTGGAGTTGGATTGTCAGTTTGGACTTTTGCGACAGCCGGTTGTGGTTTTTCATTTAATTTTTGGTCCATCACTATCTGCCGCATGTAGGTGTATAACCTAGATTATATTCAAATTGGTGTCTGAAATAAGGATTTGTAGCTTGCTGAAAGCCTTCTTATTTTTTGCTTATGTTCTCTTTAGGCTAGTTGGTGTTGGTGAAGCTTCTTTTATAAGTCTTGCAGCTCCATTCATTGATGATAATGCTCCAGCAGCTCAGGTTTTTGACTTCCTAATATTTACTGCACTTGATATTTGATATATCTATGATCCAGGCTGGCTGCTCGGTAATGTTTGAGATGCAAGATTGTCTTGTAATGTTGCTTAGTGTTACAACATGTGCCACATTGATAAATTCAAATCTCCCAAACTAATATAAGATCTTAATGGGTCTTCCTAGTTGTTACCAAGTGGTTTGATTTTGGATGCTCTGGTATAGTATCAGAGTTGGGTTTGGGAGGAATTTTTTGGTTGTGCACTTCTTGTATTTGGTGCACCCGCCTGTGTCTCTTGTGAGTGGGGATTGCATATGAGGGGGTGTATTACAATATAACCCACATCGATAAAATCACAGTATAAGATTTTAATGGGCCTCTTCTCTCATTATCAATTGCTTTCGAATTGGATGCTGATGCTCTTAAGTTCTTAACACTTAGAACGTTTCTATTCTACTTTGAGACTAGAACATTATGGTAATATGCAAATAGCGAATGAGATACCACCATGGCTCCTTGCCCTCTTTTGCCCACAGTGAACCTCTCTAAGTAGCTATCTTCAACTGCTCTTCCCACCATCTTGTTGAAAATTTCCATGACAAATAAGAATAAGAAGGGGGATAAAGTTTTTTTTTTTTGTTTTTTTACAAATCAAAACGAAAAAAGAAAAAAAAAAAAAAAAAGAAAGAAATTGATTCCTTGCTTTAGGCCTTGCCCTAAAGTTCTAGATGTTTTGGTTGTAATCCAGTCTTACTTCTTGTTTCACTTATATGATGTATATAAAAATTGAATTCATATTATTGTTGGACTCTCTTTGTGACTTTTTCTGATGCTGCGTTATGTCAAATAGTTGTTGCCTCTGCATACGTTTGCCTTCTTACAAATTTTCGACATTTTCGACTTACAACCTGTCCCCGTATCAGAAAACGGCATGGCTCGGAATATTTTACATGTGTATACCTGCTGGAGTTGCATTTGGCTATGTTTATGGTGGATTGGTAAGTATATTTACATTTCTGCTACCTTAACATTGTTTTGTTCAAAGAGTTTTGCATTTTAATAGGTCATTGGATCTATGGCCATATGATAACTCTGGATAACTCTGTGAGTTGTGTATGCAAGCAGTGATTGCATGACTGCTACTTTATCAGTTAACATCTTGTTTTTCTGTCACTTGTTTGGATCTACTTATCTGCTTGAACTGCACATATTGATGCTATTTAAGTAGTGGATCAAGTGCCAATCATTTTTTTTATTTTTGATTTATAGGTTGGGGATCATTTCAGTTGGCGTTATGCTTTTCTTGGGGAAGCCATTTTGATGTTTCCGTTTGCTCTTTTAGGCTTTGTTATGACACCTTTGCAGATGAAAGGTGCATGTCAAGTTTGGTATTGTTTTGATGTTATTTTTTTTAGCTTTTCCAAGCTATCCTAACAACTTGTGAGTACAGGTTTTCCTCACGCTGAATCAAAAAGGGCATCAACAGCTATGGAGACAGCTGTCTCGGAAGTTAAAGGTGCTGCATGTTATGATTACTTTGCATGAGAACTTCTCAGTGTAATTTGCATTTCTTGTTCCTCTTTTCAGTTGAACACGTCATTTTACTGAATGGACCAGTGTGGGAAGGCCAGGTTGATGGCACAGTTAAGAAAATTTACTGTAATCCTGTCTGTATACATGAAGTAAATATCACTGAATGGTTTTGACCATATTCTTCTTGTCAAATAATTACACAGTTTTAAAAGTTTCAATTGATATATTTGAATTCCTAACAACCATTAAGAGACCTTAACCCCTCAAATCTACATGAAATAAGTAATGCTAATAAAGCTTGTAATGATCTCAAGATGGAACTATTTGATATTGTGAAACAACTCTTTTATACACAAGTTTGTTTGGGATTCTAATGATGTGATTTACATTGTTATTGGATTTGAATTGGATGAGGTGTCCAGCCAGTTTGAATAATGAATATTTCTAGAAGAAAATTGAGGTGGCATTGATAGAAGAGAGGTTGAGAAAAGATCGTTTAATATGGTTTGACCATGTCCAATGTAGATCTAGTGCACTAGTTATAGTGATTGGATTCAAGTGGAAGGTGTAAAAAGGGCAAAAAATAGAGACCTAAGATTATATGAACTAAAATTTTGGAAGGATGACCTCATTTTAAATAACCTCATGCAAAACATAACTCTTGATAAAAATGAACGGAGGAAAAGGATTCATGTAACCGATCTCAGTTAGTTTGAGATTAAGGATTTGTTGAGTTGAGGATGACCTTGTATGATTCCATTCGCGTACAATTTGAATCTGAATGTGTTGACAACCAGATATTTGATCTTATTCTGTCAGATGAGAAATAATCAACAAAAAATTTTGAAGATTTGATCCTAAATTAAACTTGCATCACGATAATTTTATGGTTTGCATATTATTTTTTGTGAATTATCCATATTAGAATGCTATAATTGATAAACTATTACATTACACAATTTATACTCTTTTAACATCTTGATGGAGGCAGAATCTTTGCATAATCTGTGTTACATGGGTTTGTTCCTTCTTTGGCTCCTTATTTAATTCTTCTATTTCTAAGAAAATGCATGTAAAATAAGGCTTCTGTTAATCAGATGATTATTGGATCTGGTCACTCTAAACTTGAGGGATCTCTTAGTTAGAATTCAATTGACAGGCATCATTAAGGGTTCATAGCTTCATGCTCCTTTTACCAAATTTGGTTAACTAGGTTGGACTTCAATTAAAACTGAATCCATAGAGAAGGATAGTTCCTCCTCTCTAGTGTTCAACCTTTTCCCTTTGTCAAATGATATATACGCTATTTTATTGAAAGTTAGTTGACATTTGGCGATGGTAGATTTTGAGATTTAGTTTTTTCTTGCCCATAGCAATTCAATTCAATTCAATTCATGTTTTTTTTTTAAAAAATACAGATGATTCAACTAATAAAGGTGGCATGTCATCCATAAAGGAAGAGTTTGTAGATCAAGGCTCGGAAGTACCTTCCAAGTGAGTGCTCTCCTCCTGAGGCTTGTGATCTGTTATTCATGATTTTTTATGGTTAGGCATAAATTTATGCTGCCATCCAAGCAAATGCACTGTATGTTGGAGGATTATGTATTTAAATTTGCTACTGCAACTGCACAGGTTCTATATACAGGAATACTGATTAATTTATTTTTATTGCAGGTCAAAATGTGGATGCATTAATCTGGATCAATTTTCAAGATTTTTTAAGGATATGAAAGTGCTTTTGCTTGACAAGGTTTTTGTTGTAAATGTTCTAGGTATGGACTTCATCACACTGTACATGCAAGCTTTTGTGCTGGTTTCTTGTTATAGAAAGTTTATCATTGGTAAATATTTAGACAGTCTTTACTAATGCACCCATAGACTTGATGACTAAGTTATTTGCTTTACAGTGTTGTCTTGGTAAGTGTAACTACAATTTAGCTATTCATTAAAGAATTCTTATAAACTAGAATGTAATATCTTTAGTTGTGACATTGCTATACTATATTTTGTATATACTAATCCTTCTACTGCAAATGTCTGCTTGCAGGTTACATATCATACAATTTTGTCATAGGTGCATATTCCTATTGGGGCCCGAAAGCTGGTTTTAGTATATATCATATGGTAAGTTTTAGTATACATCTATATTTGACCGTTCCCAAATTCCGCAATGCGAAAGTTTTGTGCACTGAGTTGCCCTTTTTATAATTGATAAGAATACTTTCATGTCACTCTATACATTACAGCCCTACATTTTCCCCACTTTGGCTTGTGTATGCTTATTGCATATTTAAAAAACTCTCAGATAAAATGAAAATAGGCGGAAGAACACTTGACTAACTGCCTTCATTATTTTGTTCATTGTTTGGGTCTTCTGGTAGAGCAACGCAGATATGATTTTTGGAGGGATTACAGTTGGCTGTGGAATATTGGGAACGCTAGCAGGAGGTTATGTCCTGGATAAAATGACTTCCACAATTTCCAATGCTTTTAAGGTAAATACCCTGAATGATGAGGTTTTGGATTGTATTTCTGAATTTTGGATGGTGGTTTAGTGAACTCTTTTCTTTGTCTTAATCCACAAATATTTTTTCTTGTTTCAAATTTCTCTATTTACTTGTGTGATTCATGTCAGCTCACTATTTTATTATTTTATGTCCCCTTTTTACTAGTATCTTTTTGTATTCTTTTAAATTTAACTTCAGGAAAGCCTCTTTACCATGGCATTTACGTCTTTAAACTTTATTTAGTGAATTTCTTACAAACATTAAAGTAGATTCATGAGTGCCTGTTTTCATCTTTAACACATCCATTGGGACCAAGTGAAGCAAAAAGAAGCAAGGTTTATAACCTTCTCATTTTTTGCTAGGCTCCCCGCAGGGAGCTATTGGTTAACAGAAGGGGTTAAAAAAATAAATAAATGGAAAATTCAGAACTACCTCCTAAGAAGAAGATACTAATAAAGAAGAAATTAAATTATGTACTTGTCAATTGTTCTCTATGTGAAAATCTAGCAACTAAATTATCAATAGTATCAAGGGTATGCCCTCTTGATTGTAATTTAGTTTTTTTTTTTTTTTTCACCCCAAAAAAAAATAAATTATCAACAAAATTTTGCCAAATAATGATCTCTACACAATTAGACATAAACAAGTAACAACCATGAATAATTTTTTTCTAAAGGTTACTGCTTACTGATAAAGTGGGAAGTATAAGATTCTTTAAAGCTTTTGTACAAATGATTGGATCAAGTGATTAAATCCCATAACCTATTACTTTCCTGCTATTTTATTGAATCATTTACCGATAAGTAGAAAGATTTCAATTCTGCAGCAGTGCATACTATTATAATCAAAATTCTTGAGGGTTCTGCCTGCATCGTAGTCACAGTAGGAATTTTGACCCGAGTTCAGGACGTGTGAGAGAGTTAATGCTGTATTGGTACAGTCTTGTACGGGAAACCAAATTGTAGTGGCCCATGTAAGTATGATAGTCGAGTGGCATCAGCTTATGTGCCCCAACATTTGAGGGAAAATAGTAGGAATTGGTTTAATGGAATATCCGAGGGGTATTTTTTACGTGTATTCCATGTTCTTATTTTATGAAGTGATATGGCGGTGGGAATCTTGGATTTGCAACTTCTGAAATTAGATTTCTTCACCAACACAATTGGATATTTTTGCTTTGAATCATTCAAATCCTTTTGCACTTTTGCAGCTTCTTTCTGTAGCAACATTGATGGGAGGCGGACTTTGCTTTGCTGCCTTCTGTTTTAAGAGCCAACATGCTTTCCTAGTTCTTTTTGCTATCGGTGAACTACTTGTATTTGCCACTCAGGTAATTTTCTTATTAAAGCAGAGACTTTGTTAGCGTTGTCCATTTGCTATTATAATTGGGCATGTCAAGCTTTTGGTTTATTGTTGAGTTGATTTACTTGATCGCTTCATGAGCACGAGGATAACCATACCAGTAAATGTAAAGCCTATCTGTATTGCTGGTTTTTCCACCAAGTTCTTAACCCGTTGTACAATAATCTGCATCTTCTACTGAACTGAAATGCGTTTGAATTTGAGAAAGAAGATTCGGCCTAGTCTTTAAGGCGGGAAAATGTAATTTGACACTGTTCAACAGGCATAGAAATTGGGTCTACCTTTAATAGTTGCACTTTATTGCATGCTCTTATGCAAAGGTAGATTTGGTCTTATATAAACTTTTAATGGTGCCTTAAATTTCCTGACTCTGATTATGCATTTTTTCCTATTTGTCACAACTTGTCATTTAACCGTGGCTTGTCATATTAGCAAGCAATCCTTTGTTGAAGAGTCCATGGTTGACATGCTAGTATGGTACCATTATGTTGGGAACTGTGGTGGGATTAGTGTTCCTAGGGTGTCACACTCAAACTCTTGAGCCTTCATTCATTATACTCGTTGTTTACTGTGGTTTTCTTCTGAAAATAACAAAGCAAATTGAATGCCTCCCAATTGGATGGTTGGATCTCTCATCTTCCAAAATTTCCTCAAACTGAAGCACTCAATGATTCTTGCAAAACCGAAAATGAAGTAACCAAAAATACCCTCAAACAAATTTAGCAACAGGATTAGAAAAGAGCACGAGAGAACAATATGCCTGCTATTTGTAATCTTTGTCATACTAGGGCCCTCTAAATCATTCTGTTGGCTTCAGCATCTGGGAATTCGGGATGAATGCCATGAACTTGGGGTGAGTAAAGTGCAGTGGCGGATAACATCTGGGAATTAGGGATGAATGTCATGAACTTGGGATAAGGCCACTAAAGTATTGACTTAAGCAATACCGATGATTTCTAAGTAAACAGTAGCTCATATGCAGTTAGTTATGTCTCTCTTTCATTGCTATTGCAGAGGAGGTTTATCTGGCAAGGAAAAAAATTAAAAAAAATTAAAAAAAAAATAACAGCTGGGTGGTGACTGGTGAGTTAACACCAGTATATAGATTGACCAAATTCACCTTTTGTGGACATTTTTGTGGTCTAAAGCGGTAGACACTAATGGAGTTTGCCTTTTTATTTAAAAAAGGAAATCACATATTTTACTTCTTTTGCATCAGTTCGAACTTTTCTGCAATAAAATTGACTTGTAAGATTGCATTTTTCTTTAATGTGGCATTTTGTGCAGCTTGTAGTATTTCTTCGGTTAATTAATGATTTAAAAATACTGCAAATACCTGCAATATACCTCTGTATAATCTGAATAGTCTTATGTTACTTTACTACTAACCTTTCTCGTTGTTAACAACACAATTAAGTATCTACACAAGCCATGAATTTTCTGAAGATTCAATTGATTGTAACATTCTATAAGTTCATTGTTCACTGTTGCAGGCTCCTGTGAATTATGTATGCCTCCATTGCGTTATGCCAAGTATGAGACCACTTTCTATGGCTATGTCGACCGTCGCAATTCACATCTTTGGTGACGTGCCTTCCTCTCCGCTTGTTGGGGTTCTCCAGGTTTGCATAGCTTGCATCGTGAAAACAGCTAAACAAATATTCTTTACATCGTTTGTATACTAATCTATACTTCCCTATCTACTAATCTAGACATGGAACTCCTATAGAATTGCTTTCTTCTATAACGATGCCCCGTTCGATCACTCGATGGCCTAATTTTGACTATTCATCAGGATAATCTTAAAGACTGGAGGAAGACTACTTTGATTCTGACATCCGTTCTGTTTCTGGCAGCTGGAATATGGTTTATAGGTAATGTTCCTTCTTTTTTTTTTTTTCTTTTTTTCTTTTTTTCTTTTTTTGGGGGGGGTAATGCTCTTGCCAACTACTATTCCCGGAATCAGAAACTACATAAATTCAGATTTTTGTGCTTCGTTTCTACTCGCGGATCCACATTATACCAAGTGGGGGCAGCCAATGAAATTTTATTTTTCCCTATTTTCAATAGTATCCCCATATAAGGGGTGTTTGCTGAGTCAAAACTAATTAATACTTATCAATTTTCACCAACTTTTCATGATTTCTTCCAATCAAATTTTACTAGATATCACTTTTACATCAAATCTTTGTATCTTTATTGTACTTTGTGATCAATTTTTTTTTAATCAAACACTCCCGTGATTTTGTTAATCTACCCCCCATTATTTTAACAAATTTATTATTTAAAGGTCCGTCCCTGTTTGATTTGACCTCCAGTTTACAGGCACTAATACTGTCTTTTTTGGCAGGTATCTTTCTTCGCAGTGTGGACAGATTTAATGAAGAGAACAAGCATCCACTCATGACAGCGAAGAAGTCAAACACAGGGAATACTGAAAGAATAACAGAATCTTCCGGTGAACCTTAGATCCTTCCGGAATAAGAAGCTCCTGCTCTGGCTCGGATCATCACAGATTTTCATTCGTGTAAATGCTCCCTCTGACGTTTTTCTTGGTCTGTAAATAATATTCCAAAAGGATACCTTCTCCGAGCAATCTGAAAGAGTCTGATGTAAATGGTTCTTCATTACACACACATGGTAAGAGCAGGAATATGCGGGCACGTAGCTTTAGTACTAGTTTTGTGATTGACAAGTGCAAGCAATATTTTTTTTTTCCCAGAATTTTCTGTAATCTATTGCTGCTAAGTCAAGAAATCTGTCAAATTCTTTCTTTTTTTTTCTCTTTTCTTTTTTAAAAGTGATGGTGCAATTGATTACTAAATTAGAAACATTAGTACTCAAGTATGTTCAGCTTTTGTTTTGAAGTACATGCCATGCTGCCGAAGTTACAATAGTTGTTAGAAAGGTAGTTCACTCAAAGTGCTGCAATATTGGGTCTGATTGCGTGTGTGTGCACGCCGTGCATGTGTGAGAGAGAGAGAAAGAGAGGGATTGAACTGAGAACCGATAAATTTACTGCTGAATTTACGCACCAACCCTAGACCCGGGAGCTTTTCACAAGACCAATAACTAAGTGAGTTCAAACTTAGGCATGTGTGGCTGATTCTCCAGGGTATACACAACTAGAAGATAATTTCAATTGAATACAGAAGCATAATCAAGCTCTTAGGCAAATACACTCCCAACATTTACACATGAAACAAAGACTCCCCAAAAATTTAGCTCATTGGATGGAAAAATTCAATTTGAATTGACCTCAGTCAAATAAATAAAATGTTACCAGTCTTTTCCCCAGAAAAGACACCTGATTTAGCCAGCACTTGCAGCTCCCATTCTACAGTTCACATTTAAACGAGTGACAATTCTCCAGCAGGAATAGATCTCTTGATAAGTCTAGCCCAGGATTCATTAGTCTCACTGATGACCTTAAGAGCATAATCCTGTTCATTCCAAAATTATCAAATAATAAATTGAGGAAAGAACTTCGTCCAGAATATATTCTATGAAAAAATAAAGGAAGATAAAATTAAGATAATATGAACAAATACAATGTGCTTTCTCAAGTGATATATAGTGATATTGTTGCTCCTTTGCAGCTTGGAGGTTGTGGGTTCAATGCTCGAAAACAATTTTTCTAGTTATTAGGAGCAGGACTGTGTACATTATCTCTCCTCATAACATGTGGATTGGCCTGCCCTTTAGATTCTGTTCCCCTCGGTGGTGGGCGCAAAACCAAGCTTGGCCCCTTTTTGCCATTCTGCATGTGAGGTGCATTCAAAATTTTTGGTGGACAATGTGTGCCCCCCCCCCCCTCCTCAAACTTCAACCCTTTAAAATTAATCAAAACCCTTAAAAGGTGTCAAGCTTCTTTGCTGTTGAAGGTGATTCGTTCAAACAGAGGTCCTACCCAAGCAATCTATCATTAGGAATATAAACAGACTAATTACCTTGTTTGCTGCCTTGTTTTCAAGACCAAACTTGTTAGCAGGTTTTCCATCAGGGATCTTGTAGTCTCTAAACCAGTCCCTGATTGCAGTAAGAGTGCCCTGGAGGAAGTTACCCGGTAAGGCTCATACAATTACAAACAACTAATATACACATGGCAAAGTCAGTTATTAAACAGCATAGCAGTTTGTAGAGATTTGGCTCATACAAAAAGTTTCAGTTGATACATATATGGAAGAGACTAAAATTATTGCTGAGTTCAACAAAAAACATACCGGGAAATGCTTCTCAACATCACCCACATCATTTACCAGTGAGGCTCTTGGATCATCCAATGAAATTGCAACTATTTTCCAGTCAAGCTCCCCTTCATCAATCATTGCCAAAGCAGCTAAGGGTTTGACCTTCATAATCTGGCCAATCTTTCCATGATTTTCACCAATCTCAACAACATCAACTACAAAATGAAGAAATCATCTAGGAAAAATCAAATGATATGCCATATATATATTTTGGTAGACAAGAATGTATAGTACAGAATAAAACTAAAAGTTCACTTGATTATTGCCTGGATCATTATCTCCAAGTGCCCCTTCAACTTCTGAGTTTGCAAGTGTTGGGTCTTCCCACGTTTGTGGTAGCATTCCATAATTCCAATTTATATTGTATCTGTGAAAGATAACATAAAATGGTCCAATTTATATTGTATCTGTGAAAGATAACACAAAATGGTTTGGCCACTTGAGCTTTAAGAAACTCAAATTTCAAATTCCCAATATAAAAAATGTTGAAAAGGCATGCTAGAACACAAATTCATAGTATTGTGAAATAGATCAGTGTGATAGAACTGATAAGTTCCCTAGGGAGACTGGGCAATCTGAAAGTAAGAAAATGTTAAACAAGTTGGCTTCAAACTTTGCACATCAACATTTTGGAGGATGGAATGAAAATGATTCAACTCTATTAAACCACAAAAATGAAATGAATTTCAATAAAGCTAGTTCATTTTTCAAAATGATCCTACAAACCAGGCAACGTTGGGAATTTTCTTCAGAAAAGCAAACCTCATTAGGTAAAGCTCACCAAGAATAGCATACAGACGTTATCACTGTTTTGTTCTTGCCTCTAAAAATTCCTAAATGGGACCAGGAACATGCAAATCCCAACATATTCCACATTTTGAGACATCACCATTGACAAATTAAAGCAGTATGTGATAATTCAATTAGATGCTTGTATGCAGAACAAGCTCAACTGCTTGGCTCAAATGAACAAGTTTGACTGCCTGGTTCAAAAGTGTAAAGAACAAAAAGTACACACAAAAAACGAGTTGTGAAAAAGGAAACTGGGAGAAAGAAAAAGGTGAAACAATAGCCCATACAGGGGTAGTTCAATGGTAAGATCTCCACCAATTGAAGTAGTGGTCATCAGTTCGAACTCCCCTGGACATTAACTAGTTTTGGTTGAGTGTGTCAGGAGCTCTAGGGGACTAATCCAACCAAAGCTGAGGATACCTCTAGTATAAATAATATTATTAAAAAAAAAAAAAAACTGAAATAGTACATCTTACGGATAATATCGAAGTTTTCCTTTCTTTGTATCCTGCTTTATTGGAGTATATGGTTCATCGGTAGCAACCTCCATCTTTGCACTTGTCTCTTTGGGTATTTCAATAATAAAATTGAAAACACCATCACCCAAGTGCAATGGTATATCATGCCAGGGAGAAACCTGCATTGTGAGCAAATACTAGCTAATAAATAAATGCCTTTGGAGCAAAGTCGTCCAAATGGGTAGAAAATACCATGTGATATATTAATTGTTTATAAAGCCTAAACAACACCTCTCCTGCATAAATTTCAATATTTTGCAGACTTTAGGGATATGATAAATTCTCAATAAAACCTGAATAGTGAAAAACTGACTCTGAAATGAGACATGCATTTAGTTTTGTCTGTTAATTATTGATTTCATAAACAAGGTCAGAGTGGGAGTACAAGGCACCCACTAACATCATAATTCGAGAGAAGCAGTATTCAGGCAGCTTTAACACTGCTTTTTGGATAAGTATATTGATTCTCATGACTCAAACCTACACCACAATGATAGAGTAAATGAGTTGTTGACATCATATGAATTCATGAACTTAACATTATCCCCCACCAAATCGAGCCTCTATCATGGAATCCTGATTTTTCATTTTTTTTTTGAATTTTCAATTTTCAACTTAATTTTGCATTCTCTGCATTCTAAATCATTTTAGAACAGTAAGTACACAGAGGGCTCACAATTATGTCAAGTACCAAAAGCAACATGACATAGGATTACACTACAACACAATCGCCCACATGGGTAATATCAAGATGCTCTTTCTGTAAGATTCACTATAAACTAAACTAAGCAAGCTGAGGACAGTGTTATATCTATATGTGCTTCAGTATTTGATTTTGTTTCAAAACATTTTTCTCAAGCCCTAATGTTATGCTCACAATGGTTGTTTATAACACTTGTCTAATTACAAAAAATTGTAGCATATAGAATTGAGTTCATGAGCATGGCCCATAAGCATACACACAAGTGTGCACCGGCTCCACCCCATCTCCTCTCTTATGCAGTGAGCAAGTTTGTCGAGATTGAGTTTTGACTGTCATTTCCGGTCTATTTCTTTTTTGTTCATTTATATTTAATGTTTCATCCTTCCCTGTCGGAGATTATTAGTTTTGGAAACTCATTTGGTACATGGGTACGGATCTTGGCCTAGTTCTCCCCCTATATATATATATATATATATCTTGTTCCTCTCTCTTCGTCTAGGTCATACACTGCTACATTCATATACAAATATTCTATAATTTCAGTTGTTCTCTTTTTCTCTCACATTCTAGATCACTCAGAGAGAATTTTCATTTGCTCTTCTTCGTTTTTTTGTGTTCCAAACAAGGGACGATGGGTTAGCTTCCTCTGTACACACACAAAAAATATTTCCAACACAATGATTACTTCGCCAGTCCCTCTCTTACCCAGATTGAATACTCCCAACAATCATCGTTCTCGGTCCATAAACACTTGCAAGCCTTAAACTTCGTGATATTAATTCTCAGTCAAGTATCACCTGGATCTTATTTGCCATGCACAAGAATGCAACAAAAACGTGGCAGTCACAACTAGCAGCATAAGCAATGTGATAAAATTTCAAAGAAAGCTAACAAGCTGAAGATTTAAGTGCTACCAAATTCACTTGATGCTTATTTGGTTGCAGAGAAATAAAGGGAACTGGGGGAAAATCAAAAAATAAAACAAGAGGTAAACTTTGAAACACAGCGGCAATAAATTCATTTTCAGTTCTAACACAGTCGAATGAACACAAAAAGAACTATCAGTATGATTAAGAAAATCATCACGTACAGAACACTCATCGGTCTCACAATTTCAAATGCAAATTCAAATTTTCAAATTGAAAACGTTTTTAAAGTAATTTCAATTTCCGTCACCCAGTTTTTATCAAGAATGCATTTTTCTGGGAAAATATTATAAGAATCAAACACCTAAGGGTTCAAAGCAGATGGATAGAGGGAGAGAGAGACCTTTTTGCCGGAATTGTCGACGAAGAAAACTCGGTAATCAAGGGTTTGGGGTTGGCCTTCTTCCTTGATCTGGATCTCGGGCTTGTGAAGAGCAGTGCAAGTGAGAAACCTTCTACTGGGCACCAACCGGTTGCTGCTGAAGCAAAGGCCTAGACCGTGAGATCCTCTTCGCAGTGGCCCTCTGAAGAGAAACGCAGTGGTAGCGGCGTTGGTTGCTGCTACTGTGGCCATCACTCTAGCTGCCGCCATTGTTGGTTGATTTTGCCAAAGATGAAGTCTCGGAAGTGGAAGACGAAGAAGAAGAAGAAGGAGAGAGTAGCTGGTTATCTCCAACGATGGACCAAATGATTATTGGCTAAGTATTGTTGCAGGGAGTCGAATGGTAGTCTTTATTTGGGCCACGAGTCCAATATTTTTTTCTTTGGAATGGTATGGGCCCAACACTTTGTTTTTCCAGAGGAATGGACCCAAGTGTGTTTTGCACGCCAATATTTTACACGAAACCTTACTCAAACAAAAAATTAAACATTTTTTTTGTAACACGAACTCTCACTAATTTATTATAATTTTTAACAAACTATCTAACCGATAAATAAATCGGAGAGGTATACATTACCCCTCACACACATTTCACTTGAATTAAGAATCGGACCTTTATAGTATTTTATGATAGTACACCCATGAACTACTGGAAATAATTCCAGAGGCAAAAATTAAACATTTATATGTTTAAATTCGTTATACGGTTCTTGTATCAAGCTCTATTTAATATTCCTTTATTAACGAGCCGCATAATATAAAAGAAACTCACTTTTATTCACTTATTTAGTTTATATGCAGAGTTATGAACATACATTTTTATTAACAAAAAAAATCAAGTAAAATATGAACTTATCAATTATATATACGTAACGAATGGGGTTTTCCCCCCCCCCCCAAGATATAGAAGAAAATAAGTAATTTTTAATTATTTTACCTTTCAAATATGGTCATGGGGCCTAATTAATATAAAATTCTCAAATAAAAATTAAAAAAATTATATTGCAACAAATTAAAAAATGTAAACGCTCAATTAAAATTGTAGGAGATTTAGTATAAGTGTACAAAATATAATTTATCCTTTTTTATGTGGCTGACTTTTTTTTTATGAAAATAAATTCTTACAAAAATTTGAGTTTATTATTGACATTATACATGTCTGAATATATATATATATATATACATGCGTAGAAGTTTTGGACCAAAGATTCTACATTTTTGTGAGCTTCATGATTTAGTAGATTAATATATAAGGATGAGAGAGGCACAATTTTTAACGAATTTTGACAACTTTTTACAATTTTTGAGTGTTTGGTAAAATTTTTGGTAATTTTTGACAATTTTAGTAACTTTTAATAATTTTTGAATTGAAAAGCTACTGTAATAGAATAAAAAAAGGAGAAATTTTTAGTGTTTTGCCAAACACCAAATGAGCAAATTTTAATATTTTTTTGCTAAAATTTTCGCTATCAAACACAACACCAGCTACTTGCTTAATTAACCCAATATTAACTGTTCATGATAATTCTTTGGGAAAAATGGATAACAATTCTTTAGGGGTTGAGGTGAAATATTAAAATGAGTTTTCTTTTTCCTTTCTTTACGACAGATAAAAATAAATATTATAAATTACAAGTACAAAATAAAGTAAAATATATGAAATACAATCAGAAAGAATTTTTTTGAAAAGTGCACTATTGGTGGAGAGATTTAACACTAAATTCACAAGGCAATGACTAAATTCACAAGGCAATGACTTTTTGAAAAATTTATATAAGTGAAAAAATCAAATAAATATTTAATTTGAAAAAATTTAGTGAATTATTAAATATAATAAGTCTATTAATCTGAAAAAAAAAATGGGTCTGGCTAGAAAAAATGGGCCTAAGTCGAATGCCTCGTTGACCTTACCAAAGGGCCGGCCATGTTCACAACAAGCCCACTTCTCATTTTTTCTATTTTTATTTTTACTTTTTTTTTTTTTTTTTTGTGAAAGGTACCCTCCTCTTCTCACTCACACCATTTTCACAAATATAATATATTATGCGATATATATATATATATATCAACTCTTCTATGTAGGTAAAGGGGTTTTTTCGCAGAGACGCCCTGAAATTTCAATTTATGAGCACTTATACCCCAAGTAATCTCAAAATTATTAAAAATAGCATAAAGATCGCACTATAATTATAAAATAACATAATAATTTATAATAATTAAAAAAATGTATTGTCACAGAATAAATACTCTACAAATGTACCTTTGATGAATACTCAAAATTTTAATGAATATTCCCCAATTAATATTAGGACACTCAAAACATTATATTACAGGCGTGTTAGGTGTGAGATAAAACGTTAAAAAATTTTTAAAAAATTTTTAAAAATTATTTACTTTTTATCACATTGTACGATTTACAAACCCACAATTTATCTCACTTTTTATCATTCTAAACACACCATGTACACTAATATTTTACACCAAATCTCACTCACACAAAAATTAAATATTTTTTTTTGATAACCTGAAACTCTCACAAATTTGTTACAATGCTCAATGAACTGCCTAATCAATAAGTAAATCGGGGATATGTATGATATTCTTCATGCACATCTCACATTGATTTAAGAATCGAACCGTATGGTATATGAAAAGCATACCAACAAATCACTCAGAATAACTTCAGGGGACAAAATTAAACACTTGTACATTTAAATTCGTTGTATGAATCTTGTATCAAATATAATATATTATGTTATATATATATATATATATATATCAACTCTTCCATACAGGTAAAGGGGTTTTTTTCGTTGAGACGCCCTGAATTTTCAATTTATGAGAACTTAAACCCCATGTAATCTCAAAATTATTAAAAGTAGCACAAAGATCCAGTATAATTATAAAATAACCTAACAATTTATAATAATTAAAAAAATGTATTATCACATAATAAATACTCTACAAATATGCCTTTGACATTGTTTAGACTATGATGCCAGTAGATTCGAATACTCAAATTTTGCATGAATTTTCACCAATTAATATTAGAACACTCAAAACAATATATTACATAAACTCTAAAATTTTTATTGTACAACTGATATTATATAGAGGAAATATTACAAAGAAAGAAGAGAATGCTTGGAAATTTTTGATGCCCATTCCTTATGGAATGAGTTTTTATTTCAGATTTCAAACTTCAAATTTAAAATATCATAAGGTGCGTTTGGTGCACCAAAGTTTGATGAAAACTTCTGAAAATTTTTATAAAATTTTATACATTCCTGCTTTCTTGAAATTCAAAAAACGTTTAATATTTTTCCAAAAAAAAGTCAATAATTAGAAATCGGTTAATCAAATAGTAAAAATTTTTTCGCCATTCTCACCATAGACTCCCAAGCTACCAAATGACACTCACTTTTGATTATTTTTTGTAATGTTTTTAAAATCGTTCCGATGGAATCGCACGGCCAACTTTCGTCCAAACGGTTTCTACAATCCGTTTTGGACGGATTGTAGTGTAAAGAAGTCATGATTGCCTAAAAGTTTGAATCCATTCAAACGGAAATCGAATCCATCGGAACGAAATTTTACTATTTATCTTCAAAAAACGCGATTTGAGCAGTATGTACCAAATACAAAAAGTTTATCTAAACTATATTTTATCTCATTTTTCTGACTTATTGGTGTGCCAAATGCATTCTATATAATAAAAGATAAGAAAATATAAATTTGAAAAAAGAAAAAGACAACAATAATATAATAACTATGTAATCTCTTTTTTTGTTAAAGTTAATTATTTCAGATAGGCTCTTAAGTATGTTGGATAAATTTACAAATCCTTTCTGAAAATATTTTCTTTCTTTTTTGGCGATATCTCGAGCTAGCTGCTTTATTATGTTTCCGTAATGATTTAAATTTTATTAGACTTCCATCATATTCATTGCTCTCTGAGAAATTAATATTTTTGATATGACAAGAATTTTATTAGAACTAATTTAGAATAAAAGAAAAACAATTAAGGAGGAAAAAATTTTCAGCTCAAGATGGTTTGATCATTGCTGTCTATATATACGGTACAAAACTTAAAAATACGTACATCTTCTTTATATATATTTTTTTCATTTTTTATGATTACAATGATCACTTTTATTATAAATAAAATAAAATAGTATAATATGACATGTGATGGAAAAATAATGACGAGAGGACTTTAGAACTTAAATAGCCGTTGTCATCAATTTAAAATCAAAGACATGATCATCATCGTATGATGAATTTTTCTCATAAGTTTTAATTTCTTATTGTCATTCATAACTTTAAATGGAATATTATATATGCAACTAATAGCCTATAAAGGCTTTGTCCCTTAACGCCGACGGTCGAGATAACTATATATATTGTATTTTCTTACACACACACACACACACACATATATATATATATATATGTACATATATATATATGTATATATTTTAATATTTTTTCCATATTTATAATGCAAATTTTAGCATGCAGAATACAATATTTGTGGGCTTTTTTTTTTTTTTAATTGAACATAAAAAGATAACTATAGTTTATTGCAACTTTAATTTAAATAAATATTATATGCTTGGACTTGTTGATTTAAGTGAAATATTATCTTGTTAAAATTTTTAATCGTAAAAGTGCACAAAAATGATATGCCAATCATATTTTTATAATAAAATTCTAATTTAATACTGAGTGATTATTTAAAAATGATTGATTTATAATATATTCACATCATTATAATAAAAAAATTTTTAATTAAAATTTTTGATTACATAACATTATTTTCGTTCTTTTTCCTAGTATTTTCGTTCTTAATATTTCATCATATATATTAGGAAGAAAATTGCACAGTAATTTGGCACTTGATGATATTAAATAAGTTTTATTGTATGAAAAAGCAGGCATCAAGTTGAACTTAAATGACATGTTGAAAAATTATTAGACTTCAAACTTTTTAGTTAATATAGATTTATTGGTAATAATTCGTGTTCATGGGACTCTAAACAAAAATAATATTAAATTTTTATATAATCGAAATCTTGAAAAAAAAGTTCAAATAAAAAAAACTATGACAATCTATAAGTTTTAATTGTTTTTCCTAAAACTTTAAGTTCTAACAGTTATTATATGTGTTTTGATTTCTCTCTATTTAATTAATTCTTGATATGTGCCACGAAAGAAAACACGAATTATGGAGATTTAATTTAAAAAGTTCAACTTTTTAGAAATCATAATTGAGTGAAATTTAAGTTAATAGTTTTGATTTGCATAGGATTTTAACCCTTGAAATATGATGAAATTTAAAATATTCAAACTGTTTTGTGAGATAAATATTAGTGGGATCTATTAAAACAAGAATTGAGTAGGAAATTAAAAATATAAAAATGATCTTAATAGTTGAATAAAAAAATAATTCTTAGTTATTGAATTTTAGTTTGTGAGAGGAATATTTTTGAAAATTGTCCTATTTTATTATATAAATAGAAAGAAAATTTCCTTTAATTTTATTCCATGAAAAAAACTTACTTATTTTGATATCTTTATATATATATATATATATATATATATTTAGTTATATTCAAAAATAAAAATGGTCAAATTGATTTGCAAAGATTATAAAATCTACCTTGTAGACCTAAATTAATACTTTTTTTTGGTAATTAAATTAATACTTTCTATGCCAACGCCACCATACTTGAACATTATTTTATTTTAAAATTATTTATTTTCTTAAATAATATCTTATTTTGGTTAATTTAATAGTCCAAATTTATTTATGTACAACATAATATACAAAATAATCATTTCTGTATTAGTTATATATAATTCAAAAAGAGAAGCCGGACATCAATTTTAATATTAATGCTGTGACATCTTGTTCCAAACTATTAATTTAAAATTTAATGATTTAAATACATATATAAATTTTTAAATAAAAAATATATAAATATATTTAAATAATTAAATTTTAATTTAATAATTTATATGCTGGCTGCGATCAAAATTATTGTCAGTCTTGGATTCTTTATAATTCCATTACCTTGGGCACCAACCAGGCATGAATCCTGGAATGCCATGTCCCAACTCTCATAAGTGCCCTCAAATCTCTCTCTCTCTCTACATTGAAAGCAATGCTGCCACCATTGTTGACACAATTCCCTCCAGTTGGCGTGCCTCTAGAGAGTAGCCTGTCGTGCCTTTCAGTACAGTAGTCACTTCTCTCCATGATACCTACTTAAAAAGTATCAACAGGAATCCAATATCGATTCTCCCAAGCACATATTTTGCCCCACAGTATCATACCTTTGCCGTGAATTATGACAACAGTTTTGCTGTCATATTTTGGCAGCATATATATGTATGTATATATATATATATATATATATATATATTTTTGCTCAAATTTTTTATATATCAATTGTTTGTGAATTTTTGGTAAAAAAAATGAAAAAAATAAAAAGACATGAAAAAAAAAGAGAGTACTAAAATTTTAAAAGTTTTATCCTTCCCAAAATGTGTGAAATGGAGAGAATGAAAAGTGAATTAATGAAACTTTTAAAATATTATATTTGTCCACAAAATAAAGAATAAGAAAAAAATTACAAACTTATTCTAAGACTAAGGCATAGTCTGGGAACTCATGCTAAAAGCATGCTTTTTTTTAGCTTAATGTAGCATGAGTTAATGGTTAAATTTAAAATTACGAAATTACTCTTTTATTGAGTATTTGTGTCTTCAAGCTCAAGGTAATTTTAGAAAATAGTATAAAGTAACGAGGACAAAAATGTAAATATATAAAAAAAGCATGCTTCCCAAATGCAAAAAAAAAAACTTGCTTTTTTTTTTTTTTCAAATTACTAGTTTGCTAAAAAAAAGTAAGTGCTAATAGTTCCCAAACTATGCCTAAATAAATTGAGAACCCTCCAATTACTCAAATGATTTAATGGTAAAATAACAATAACTCTTTCTTTTCCTCCTAAACTCTCACAGATGTTGTCTTATAGCCGAGCTCATCCAATCATCTACATAATTTTGACATTAATAATTCTACCCCACGTGGGTTGTTAATTTATTCCCAAACTATTAAAGATGAAAACAAATAAAAAGAAAGAAGAAATTAAACACTTTTTCCTCCATTGTTGTTTTGCTCAGAGTAGGCCCTCCAAGAATTTTCTAATTCTTTATTCCTTAACCAAACGTGGCCGATAACGACCACTAGAGACCTTCATTTTGTCATACGTAATGCATCATATTCTCCAACAACAATTGGTTATAAAGTTCATATTATTCCAGTGGCAATGGACAAAAGTTCGAAGTTTTCAATTTAGTTATTCGTGGAGAGGACAAATTTTCATTACTACGACAACAACAACAACAATATTCGATCATCAAATTGCTTCAATTTAAGTTCAAAGGGCACATCAAATCACCTAGAGGCAGGAAATGGAAATTTTTTTTTTTTGTTTTGTCAGTTGGGTGTCAAATTAACCCCCTCAAATTTAAGTTCAAAAAACGCATCAAATCGCTAAAGGGCCAGAAAAAAAAAAAAAAAAAAAAAAGGGGCAAGACCCGAAGACAAGAGTGCCATCTTAGAAACCATGATGAGAGCGATGAGAATCGACCAAAGTAATGAAGTGTAGGTTTGAACGTTAGGTGTTAAAACGACAGAAAGTAGGAAGGTCCATACGGTGTATACACACAAGTAGCATACGAACAATTAAACAATTTTTTTTTATTATGCTTAAAATTGATCAATATTATAACAATTAATTACCAAATAACTCTGCTAATTATCACTACACACACACATATATATAAGTATTCTCTTATAAAAATTTGACTAATATATCTTGAGTATACATACTGAAATCTTTACTCTTGTATATATACTCTTTGAAGCCCTAAGTTTTGCCAAAAGCCTCAAAAAGTTGTCAAAATTTGAATCGTTAATTATTTAGTGTGTCTTTTAAAAAGTGTGAGAAAGTTGTAAATTCGAGAAAGTTGGTAAAAATTAGGTAAAATTAGTAAAAATTAGAAAAAGTTAAAAAAATTAAAAATAATTAAAATTTTTTAATAATTTTTTTTGTGTATTTTAGTGTTATAAATGGGTAGTAAGTGTCTCTCTCTCTCTCTTTCACACACACACACACACATATATATATATATATACTAGCGTTGACTCGTGCGATACACTAAATTGTATAATATTTTTTTAAAGATAAAATATAATTTTAAATATATTATAAAATATTTTAATTAAGTTGCATAATTTCATAAAATAATTATTGAGTTATTTTTTATATATTTTTATTTATGTTAAGGTTAGTAAGTTGATAGAATTGATCATAATCGAGTTTTTATATGAATACTAAAAATTTATATTTTATCAAATTTTGATTTGACCCAATCCTAAAATTCTAAATTTATTATAAATTTTATATATTAAATCACAAACTTACCTAATTAACCTAATCTTTTTTTTTATTTCAGATTGTTTGTTAATTTTTATATATGTTTTTATTTTTTTAACTCTTTACTCATTTCGCAAAACTAGCTTGAGCTAGAAATACTATTAATCTTAATTTTTTTAAATTAATTTTTGTCTAGTTTTTAAAAAATAACTCAAACTAAAAAATATTTTTGTTATTTGTATGTTGTACTTTATAAAAATAAATTAAATTCTGAGTGTTATTAATTAGATTTTCAATCGATAATCAACACAGTGAATTTAACTTTAAAATTAAACTTTAAAAAAATTACTTTCTAGTCTAATTAATACTTAAGCATTTTCATACCTTATTAATAGTAGGTATTTTTTCTTTTTGTATTTTAAATTCAAAATATACTAATAGTTTTTATTATAAGAAGAGTTTTTAAATTTAATTAATTTTTTTCTTTCAAGTCTAATTAGTTATTTAAATACGTAAATTTTACGACAATTCTAAACTAATGGGAAGGTGTGCCCATTTTAGAAGTCCATTAACTCATTTCACATTACTTATAATCACATAATACAAACCAAGTGATTATACAAATAAAATAAAAAATGTAATTGTACTCATGCATCTATATGAGATAAAAAGAAGTAAAGATAAAAAAAAAAAGAGTGCTAAAAAATAAAAGAAAGAAAGCATTTCATTCAAAAATTTCTTAAAAAAAAAAAAAAAAACTTAAAAGTAGAATGATAAATAGGGAGGATGCACATATGATTTGGGCTAATGAGATTAAAGAAAAATTACACAACTTTGATATATACATACATAGAAAATATAGATCATTTGTAAAAATAATTCAAATATTGATGATTAATAATTGGTTAAAAATTTATTGATATGACCAATTCAAATTTAGAATTAAAAATTAAAAAGTTTATTCCCAGGCTTAAATAATATTCTAGCATTTTTTTTCTATTTTTAAATTTAAGTATAACAAGAGTTGTTAATATAAGATAAATGATATTTTTTAAATACAATTAATATTTAATAATTTTAAAATCATTTTTCAACCCGAATTAATTGTTTAGCAAATTTTATAATTACAATGAACCAATAGGCAAGTTTCATTTAAAAAAACCATGAGTTTATTTTATATTTATGAAGATCACATGTCCACAGTAGCCATATAGAAAAAAACAAAAAAAAAAAAAAAACAAAAAAAGAGTTGTTGTTATCCGTTGAACAAAAGATAGAAAAAATTTTGTGATGAGAACAAAAAGAATAAAAAGTGAAAAAATTGTATTTGATTCAAAGATTTATAAAAATAAAAAAAATAAAATGGTGAATATGAAGAGTACCATACATGATTTAGTAGTAATTTTTTGATTGAATTCATAAAAATAACTTAAATTTAAAACATTGTTATTAATTTAAAAAATTTGGTCAATCTGATTAATTTAAATTTAAAATTAGAATTTAGAAAAAATCAATTGCAAGACTTAATTTTATTCAAAATTTTGTAAGAATAAAAAAGGTAGAATGATGAACATATAGAGTGTCACATACAATTTGATAATAAATTTTTAATTGGTTTTGTAAAAATAACTCAAATAAAAGAATATTATTACTAATGATATATGCTTTATAAAATAAAACAGATATAATTAATGTGACTAATTTAAATTTAAAAAATTATTTAAAAAAATAATTACTTATGAGCCTAATTAATTTTTAGTAATTTTAAATTTAATAAATACCAAGAGTTTTTGTTATTTATTTAAGCTTTTTGTGTTTGTGTTTTTTAATTTAATTTTTATTTGTGTTTTCAATTTAATTACTAATATAATTAAAAAATATAAATTTTACAACTATTTTGAATTTATAAGCAAGTAGAGTTTTTTTTTTTTTTTGGGTACCCATGAGTTGATTTATGTGAAATTTAAAAGCTACTAAGTCCCTTTTTGGAACCCAAGCAAGTGGGTTCATGTGTTCATTTATATAGAATTTAAAAGTAAGTGGATCCCTTTTTGGAACTATGAGTTCTTTTATATTTATTAAAATCAAATGTCACAATTCTGATCTTTTTATAGCCAAAAGAAAAAATATAGTTGTAGTATTTTATCGATGTGAGATAAAAATTAAAAATTTTGTGAATGAGAATAGAGAAGAAAATAAGAGAAAAGAAAGGAAGTTACAAAAATAATTCAAAATTTTATAAAAAAAAAAAAGTGAAATAGAGCTCAATTAGACCCGGTACATAGAATGAGAGTGAAAGAGAACATGAGAGAGAAACTATATTCTTTTAATATTATAGTATAGATATATATTTGATTGAATCATCAATACACTAACCATGGATGTTATAGATCTCATATTAATCATATCAACACAATGTATTTATCTATTTTTGTTTTAATTTTTGTTTCAATAATGCACTAAAAAAAGATTGTTTAATTTCTTTTATCTATAGTTATAATTGTGGTAATTAACTTGAATTAATGAAACTAGGTTTCAATTTTTGTGTACACTTTGAAAAATTTGCTAACTAAACTAAGGTAGCGCTTAGAGTAATAAAAAATAAGAAAAAAAAAAAAGATAAAACGAGATAAAACATGATTTTAAGTAAATTTTGACATTTGATTTTCTTTCCATACTGTAATTTTTTGGAGAT
Source organism: Vitellaria paradoxa (assembly GCA_019916065.1). Lineage (NCBI taxonomy): Eukaryota > Viridiplantae > Streptophyta > Magnoliopsida > Ericales > Sapotaceae > Vitellaria > Vitellaria paradoxa. The sequence continues at coordinate 4,957,395 of CM034238.1, read as the reverse complement.
AAACAGTGACAATCTATCAGAACGGTTTTCCTAGATCCATTTTAATGGATTCAAAAAATTTCAAAATAATAGTTCTTCTCTCTCTTATTTTTTTTGAACGATTTTTTTTTTTAGATGAACAGTGATAATCCGTTAGAACCATTCTAACGGATTCAAAAAACTCCCAAATAATAGCTTGTTTCTCTCTCTCCAAATCTTATCTTTTTGAGATGAACAGTAATAATCTGTTCGAACGATTTTTTTAAATTCGTTCTAACAAATTCAAAAAATTCCGAAATAATAGTTCGTCTTTCTCCCTCCAAATCTTATCTGTTAGAAGAAAAGAATAAAATGAAACTGTGAAAATTCTGTATATTAATCTGTGTATATATAATAGAATAGCAATCCTATTTATAGAGGTGCTAAAGTAGAATTAGAATAGGAATTAGAAACAAACTCGACTGTTATAAGTCTACTCAAACTATACCACTACCTATCTGACTATTACCAAAATTGTACTTCTAATTATTTAATATACGCTAGCATTATCTTTTTGAGATGAATAGTGGTAATCCATTAAAACGGTTTTTCCAAATCTATTGTAATGGATTCAAACGGTTTCGTGGGTTCAGGCTAAAATAGTATTAGTTCGAAAATTTTTGACTCAGGAAACATGATTGCCAAAAAAAATTTTCGTATTTGATTAAATTTATTCTGAATTTTTTATTTTTTTTAGCAAAATATTGAACTTTTTTTGAAATTAGTAAAAGAGGAAATGTGTAATAAAAAATTTTAATGATTTATAGAGATTGTTGAAGATATATTTTATTTTATTTTGTTTGTTAACACAGTAGACGGTGCCTAAGTAAATTCCAACATTCAAGTTTTTAGTGGGACTATCAAATGTCAAAAGCTTTTAATAACTAAAAAGGTAGATTTATTTAGTCTACACTGCTTCCAAATATTTTTGATGCATGATGATAACATTTCAAAAATTTTGGGAGAATTATAATGATAGATGATATATATGTGTGTGTATGTATATAATATAGATATAACCTGGGGGATTCCAAATTAGATTTCTTTTTTAAAAATTTTCATCCAAACAACATTTCTTTTGTGAAAATGGAAACTACACTTTTACGTATGCGCATTTGACGCATTTTGTATCTCTTTTTATGTTTATGCAATAAATATATATATTAATATACTTGATTTGTACATTTCCAATAGATGTGAAGTGCATTTGTAAATGATGACTGTTGTCTGGAAGAGAATGTTTACTGGTTTTCTAAAGTTTACTTTTTTCTTTTTATTTTCCCAAATTGTACTTAAAAAAAAAAAAGTTCTTACGTATGTAAAATTGATTCATTCAAAAGTTTTTAAGCATTCTTATTTATTTTCGAAAAAAGAAAGCACACTAGTTTAAAGTTAAAAAAAAAAAAGCCTAAAAATTCTTTTTAAAAAATAACTGTTGATTGGAAAAAGCTACTTTTAGATAACAGTTCAATTAATTACTTCAAACAGGTACTAAAGGGCAAAGGTAAAACATGACTAAATCATAATTTGGGAAACAAATATTATTTATTAAATCTTAATTTCAAGAATTCTAAGGTCCTAAACATTAATAGTTCCTTTTTTTTAAATTTCTTTCTCAATTTATAATTGAGATATATAAATTATAAATATATTTAATTAATGAGCGGTGTTTGGTTGACAAAAAATTGAACAAAAAGTACAATAAAAGTAAAAAGATGTGACATAAAAATGAAATGTGAAAAATTTTGATCGGAGAAAAGTATAAAAAATAGTTAAAGTTAGTAAATTTTGGTGATTTTTAGTGATACCAAACAGGACCGTATAATCAATGTACACGTGCCAAAGTCTTGTTTCTGGATGCGCCTCCTCATGAGGTTTCACCAACCCGGCAATTCCCTTCAATGTAGTGTTGAAGTTCGACAAACGCCCTAGCCCACCATCTATTCCATTTTGTGTGTGTGTGTGTGTGTGTGTGTGTGTGTGTGAGATTACTACACATGCAAAATATTTCTTAAGGCACCGTTTGATGTTCCAAGAAACAAAATAAATTTCTAGTAATTTTTGAAGACCATTAAAATTTTCTATTACATATTTACACATTCCTACTTTTATTAATTTTAAAAATTTTCAATATTTTACTAAAAAAATAAAAAATTTGGAAGGAAATTAACTGAGTACGTAAATTTTTTTTTTTACAATCATATTTTTTAAGTCGAAAGCTTTCAAACGAATACTATTATTACTATTTTATAAATTTTTTTTGAATCCGTTAGAACGATTTGAAAAAATCGTTTTAATAATTTTGACGTTGTGCATCTCCAAAGAGACTTTTTAAGTCTGTTAAAATGGATTTGAAAAACTATTCTAACGGTTTATTGCTATCGAGAGAGCGTAGAATTATTGTGCATAATTTTGAGTGTTGATTTTTTGAATCCGTTAGAACAGATTTGGGAAACTGTTTTAACGATTTGCCATTGTTCATATTTACAAAACGCAGTTTGAAGAGAAAACATCAAATGTCAAAATTAACCCAAAATCACAATTTATCTTATTTTTTTTATTTTTTACCACTCCAAACACTACCTAAATAAGAAAGTGATTTCTCTCACATAATTCACAATGGAAATGGCCTTCCTATTTTAGGTGGTTAATGCTAATGCCATACTATGACTAGCTGCCGCAATTCTTTTATTCGTGATATGTTTTTGAGTGCATCCTCAGAAAAGATTCATTATTTTTTTTATTACATCAATATTATTATTACATAATTTTAAATTTAAATTGCGTAAGAACATTTTTATGTACAAGCATGAATGGATGTAAACTATGAGTAATCCAACTACTCTATGTCAGTTGAGCAGTTCTTGGATTCTTTAAAGGAGATTAAGAGTTTGACTTTAAGATTAAGTAATTTTTAGAGGTTCCTATATAAGGTGTAAATATTAAACTTAACTTATTCGTGTAATTGTGAGGTGTTGTGTTGATTTTTGATTTATCCATTGTTACGTGATTCGTTGAGAACTATAATAAATCGATAAATTTTGAATTAAAAAAATATATAAATTATGAGTATATATATATATATATATATATCCACATTATACGTTAAAAAAAAGTTTTAATCAGAATACTTTACCAGAATTATATAAATTTATTATATATCAATTACTCTAAAATGAAAAATTCACTAAAATAATATTTTATTATAAAAATTTCATCCTCACATCATTTTAATACAATTTTCTTATAAAAGGTTTTGATTAAATATCATTTTTCGCAAATTAGTAAGCTAAAGTGATTGCTTTTACTTGAAAGAAAGTGACACAATTCGAACTTTTTTTTTTCTCCGTAAAATATACCCATGCATTGTCAGTATGAGTGCCTGCATGCATGCCGAGGACGGGGACGACCGGGTTGGGCGAGATCGGGGCTTCTTTTCTTGCTCTCTCTGTACTCAACTGTCACTCCGTTTTTCTCCCTCTGTATGTATATATCTCACGGAAACTCGATAACATGAGAGTGAGTTAACTTTTTGTTTCTTTCTCTCCGTATGGTTCTCAGCTCAAATTCGAAATTACAATCTCGCCCTCGCATTCCCACGGTATTACAGGCTAATCCAGTTTCAACGTCATGCAGCTTTGTCTTGACACTTTGGGAGCGGTACCTTGGGGTAGGGGCAATCATGTCATTTCACATATTAGTCAGGCAACTAGGCAGAACTCTTCTTACCTGTTAGATTCTTAGAGGCTACGCTCACTTAGGCTATGCTATTCGGGCCTACGCTGGCTGAGTTTTTTGGGTCCACCACTGTCTGCATGTAATATATATATGTTTAACTATAGTGTGTGAGTATACATACATCTTTGTCACCAGCTAATTAATTTGTCTAAGATGAAATATCATGCATACAAGTATAATACATAATATTAGTAGTATATTTATGTATATGCATGTGTGTGTTAAACTGTGGGGTCATCAAATTAGGGGTGACTTTTTTTCTAGGTGGGATGATTTGTGAATGTGACTGGGAGATTATGGGTGCTGGGTCATTGTCCTAAGCAATAAAGGACTTGGGCGGGGGCGTTTCCATTATAATTTAATCGGGAAAACGTTCAGAAATGTAAATTAAAAAAACAAATAAATAATTGTTTATTTTTGTATTTCTTCAGCTCGAAGCTTCCCGGTGAGATTCTAAATACCAATTTTGTATAAGTAATGATCGTTCAATTGTCTGTGGCCAGTTATCATTATCAGCCGTGAAGAGAGAGAGAGAGAGAGAGAGAGAGAGAGAGAGAGATCTATAGAGAGATAAAGAGAGTGGGGGTGGGAGTGGTGGCTCCAAACCAAATGGTATTAAAGCAACCAGGTATCCAAGACAGAGGGAGTGGACAAGAAAACTAAGCCCAAGGCCATTACTAAAAGGTAAGGGTTTTTCCATACTGACACAAACATACACCCTCTCTCTCTCTTTCTCCTTGAATTATGAGGGTATATTTGAAAGAAGGATTCGCGAACTCATGTGGAACTGTCTACTCTAATTTTAACCTTTCCTCAAGGGTTCGTGAATCCTTCCCAAGTTTCCCAACCAACTTGTGGGGAATTTGTGTCCGGAAGGTTTTGGAAAAGTTTTCCAGAGGGAAGAATATGCAGTTGAAGGGTTTCATTTGTAAGCTTTAAAAAGAGAGAGAGAGAGAGAGAGAGAGATTGAATTCTGTGTTTTTGCTTGTTTATTGAGTTGACCTAATATGATTTGATGACCTTCTTTTCAGTACTTTGCCTTCCCTCTCATGGAGATCTCACACATCAGGGACTTGGCAGAATTTGTAAGACTCTTAATTCTGCATGCATATACTCTCTAAATTTTCTTAATTTTGCTCTTCTTCATTCATATAAAGTTGTCTGTTTAATTTAAAAAAATAATCATACTGGCAAGTTCCTCTTAATTGTAATTGTTATCAATTAATAAACATTAGGTTGGAATGATGAATTTTACTGTAATTTTTGCAAGTTGTATTAACAAAAAGTTAATTGTTGTAATATATATATATATATATAAGTATGTATGTGCTATGACTAAATTAATATGAAGAAAATTAATTTCTTTGCAGGGAATGGATGAAAATGGATTCATTCATCATGACTGGCCGATTAACACCCTTGATGAGCTGAGTGCAGTTTCTGTAGCATCAGCTTCCTTCGAAGAGACTTTACACCACTCTTTTTCGCACCCAATGTTCGACCTTAAACCTTCTCAGCTGGAAACATCGCACCCCCCCTCCGGGGGCGGCGGCGGCGGCATCGACAGGCCCTCGAAAATGATCAGGACTAACAGTTGGACGACTTCCCCTCGAACTCCTCACCACGATCATCATCATATAATATCAAACCCACAAGTTCCTTTTGCCAATTCAAATTATGCGGCTCATCAAGTTGGGATCCTCAAGCCCAAAGAGGACGCAGTGGTGTCTTCTGTTGCTTCCAAGAGCAATATTACTACTTTGCCCTCCGATGCCCTGGCTTCTCATCAAGGTTCGTTTGGTGGTGGAAACCAAAGTTTTGTGTTCAAGGCCTGTGAAGGAGCGAAGAGAATTAAGCAGAACAGTACTAGACTTTCTAACAATCAAGACCACATTATAGCTGAGAGGAAGAGGAGAGAGAAGCTTAGTCAGCGTTTCATAGCTCTATCCGCCATTGTCCCCGGCCTAAAGAAGGTATATTATTATAAATACCGGGTCCGTTTGAAGCACTTCTTTTGTTTATTTATTTATTTTTTGTTTTGTTTTTTTAGTCAAATTTCTATGAAACTTAGATTTTTTACTTACTATATAAATTTGAAAAAAATTTTTTACTTACTATTTAAACAACTCCAGACATTCTTATTATATAAAAAATTCTTAGCTATGCCCCTTTTCAAGTTCGAACACTATAATTGTTGTCTTGAAACAATGCAAGTTCTTCGTCTGTACATTTTGTATAGCTTCAACATTGGGGAGCTCAATCTTGGCCTTCTTCAGATACCCATCATGTGATTTTGACGCATTCTCTTTACGGAAGAAGATTGGTTAAAATTATTAGACAGTTGAAGATCACCCAAAAAAACAAAAAATAAATAATAATAATCTCACAAGTAAATTTTTTAAGGGAAGACAAATTTAAGACACTGGCTTTTCATTAATTTATCAAAATATTGCTAGAATTTTTAGCTAGGATGACTTGATAATTACAATTTTATAATTATAAAACAATCTAATGGGTAAAATTTTTTAGTAATCAATGGTCACGAACTTGTTCGTATCATTTTGATTGATATTTTTGATAGTTTGGCACTGAGTTTGGATAGAAGAACTATAGTAATCAGTGACTAGCTAGCTTTATATTATGGTGTGATTTACAGATGGACAAGGCTTCTGTCCTTGGAGATGCGATCAAGTACTTGAAACAGCTCCAAGAACGAGTGAAGACACTTGAGGAACAGGCTAGGAATAAGTCAATTGAGTCAGTGGTCCTCGTGAAGAAATATGAGCTCCATGTAGATGGGGACACTTCCTCGGACGAGAATTTCTCGGGCAGCTCCTTCGACGAGCCGCTCCCGGAGATCGAAGCAAGGTTTTGTGACAAGAATGTGCTCATAAGGATTCATTGCGAGAGAAGGAAAGGAGTTCTGGAAAAAACAGTAGCTGAAATTGAGAAGCTCCATCTATCAATCCTCAATAGCAGCGTCTTGACTTTTGGAAGTTCCGCCCTAGACATATCCATAATCGCTCAGGTGATTTATAAATCCTAATTAATTCTGGGGTAAATCAAGCCTATCATTCCTATACTTTATCTTTAATCTTACTTTATGATTAGTATTTTAAATTGTTTCATTTTGCGTATATATTTAATTCAATCACATTATTTTGTTATTACATTTCATTAATAAATTTTAAAGAATGAGATAAAATGAAACGATATGGCATGATAAGAAGATTTAAAATATAAATTTTAAAGTAAGCTTGATAGTAAAATATAAGTGTACTAAATATAATTTAACTTTAATTTTAAAAAAGTTATATGTTTTTAGCACAATTTACTAAAGTTTATTGTTTTAGTACGTATATTTTGAATGATATTGACGTGATCCTCTCTTGGATGGCAAAACCCTTAAGAATAAATTTGGGAAGAATATTAAGTGAAAACTCTTTGATTTCGATCTACCCATTGAAACAATTCTTGAACTTTTGCAGATGGAGGTGGAATTCACCATGACAATTAAGGATCTTGTGAAGACCCTACGTGGAGCTCTTAAGCAATTCATGTGAAAGAATCCGGGGGGAAAAAAGGGGAAAAGTTCAGATTGTCTGTTGTTGGAAGCTTAGTAAAAGAAGACTGAGAATAAATGCTTGTTTTTTCAGTCGGGCTGAAACTCTACCATCTTTTTCCCCAGCTTTTAATTGTCAAGGCCTGTAGGCTCCACCATTTTAGACCACATGTATTTGCTTCGACTTGTTTGCTGTGAGGTTGACACTGAACGAGGGTTTTTCCCCCTCAATTTTTTTAGTGGTTCATTTGTTGCCACAATGCATGTTAATCACCCACCTGTTGTAAAGGAATGGCCTTAATGGTTTGATTGGGCTTTTTGGTGAGGCTGAAAATTCAATATTTAAATTTGTGGCTCTCTCTCTCTCTCTCTCTCTCTCTCTGCTTTTCTTTTGTTTGGGTGGATGGAAAAACAGGCCTTTAGTTATATAAATAAAGTGTACGTGTTCAGTGATCAAGTGCTATGAGAGGTCATCTGCATGCTTTGTAATAAAAATCTTTTTACATGCAATAATATTGAATAACTTTTCCAGCTTCTTGGCAATGAAACTGCTGGTGAATTTGATTGATGCCACACTTCTTTTGACTGCTATGATAAAAGAACCAGTGCACTGGTACTGCATATGCATATATATGGTCTGAAAAAGTCAGATGCATGTACGTAATTCTATCCCTAAACTATTAATTCCAGACCATAGGAGTTTAAAGTAAAATTGAACTAACAATTAATATTTCATTATAATTGTAAAAAACTGAGGAATAGAAAAGGATAATTGCATGCATGCATAAATTAATAGATGTCACTGTCCTATTTGTTAGGGATTACTGTTTTCATTACTTGTTCTCTTGCATGAATTATATATTTTAGGGGTGACCCAGGTACTCCTATTATCATGTGTGTTTGTGTTTGTATATATATAGGTCATTATACAAAGAGGACCTATGGTGTATAGATTGGGTGAAAGCTCTATGACCTTACTTGAATTTCTGTGGTAGTTGGCATGACATTAAAAAAAAAAAAAAAACTGACAACACACACACAGCAATTGTGGTACATTTGATATCAATTGGTGTGCCTGCTCGTCTGTTGAAGATTAATGTACCCTAATATATTTCACTTCCAAGGCATTATTAAAAGGAGCTACTTACCATTGCCTTTATCCCCACAAAAGATTTTGATTTTTTTTTTTTTTTTTGTTATTTGAAGCTCTCAACTCTCTCTCTCTCTCCCTCTCTCAAAAAATAAAAAAAAAGTACAAACAAGCAAGTAATGACGAAGTTGAAAAACATATGTTGCTACTTGTTTTTTTTTTTTAAAAGAAAAAGCAAAAACCAAAAAGAAAAGAAAAAAAGACTCCACATTATCATGATTGGAAGCTGGAATAATATTAAAAATTCAATATTTACTATCAACTCAACAAAAGTTAATAATAATTAATCACAAATAAATGTAAATATCACAAATCAATCCAACACAAGTGAACACAACGATTTTTAATAAGAAAACCTCCTCTACCTCATCATAAATAAAAGTTACACCAACTAAACTTTAGGATATAATTAAAAAAAATAGAATTATATATATTATTTTGGTGACAAGAGTTGTCGTATTATACAAAATTCAAACATAAGAAATACAATTTACCTTTGCTTGCATGTATTAAAACTTCCACAATATTTCCAATTCTAATAGCTATATATATATATATATATGAATGAAATTAGTTCTTTCCTCATCTTCCAAACATCAGTTTAACTTGGGAGTAGTGATTTAATAGCAGTGCATGGTAAAGTGGCTTTGTTACATATTCTAATTAGGAATCGTAGATTTATTGGTCCAATTATTAGACTAAAACTTTGAACACATCAAGCTACATAAACACCACTGACCAATATATGGTTTAAGCTTTGTTTGGGTAGCTTCTTTTTTTTTTTCACCTTTCAACCAAAAAAAAAAAAAAAGAACGTAGCTTTTCTTTTTTATCATATATGACTTTCTGTCATTAAAATTTAATTTTTTTTAGAAATTATAATTTTTAAGCATGTTAATTGCATTTACAAAAAAGAAAAAATCAAAAAATTTATATCTATTTAGGTAAAAGTTATCTGTTTGGATAAAAAGTAACGAAAATAATGATTTTTTTTATTTTTTCTACTTCTTATCCAAATAGAAGTGAATTTTTTTATTTTTTGTTTTTTTTTTCTTTACTAATGTGATTAACATGCCTAGAAGATGCTACTTCTTAAAAAAAAAAATTTAAAATTTAGTGAAAAAATCAAATAAGACGAAAAGAATTAAAGAAAAAAAGGGTTAAAAGTTGTTTTATAATCAAACAAAACGTTAGCGGGTGAAATTGACACATTAGAGGGGCTTTAACTGCATTTTAGGTGTTGTGCCACCTCAATATTTGATTTTTTTTACAGGTTAAAGGGGCACAACATTTAAAAAGGTGAAAATGAGAGTAGATATTGAGAGTCTAATCTAATTAAAATTTTTTTGTGTGCTCGTAGACCCAACTCGTTAAAAAGTATTTATAGAATTTATTCCATAAACTCCCGAATAATTCTTATTCACTTAAAAAGTTAATTATCAAGCAAAATGTCAAACATAAATTGTGGCAATGTCACTGACTGACTTAGCTTAACTTTGTGATTATTACTTTGCAGTGTCGGGCCAGCACCAAGAGATCGATACACGATTGCAGAAAAAATGAATTATATATAGGTATATGCATGTGAAGTATGAACTGTCCCCTAAAACATGCCTCTACTGTAGTTATTTTGGCGAAACCAAACAGCCCCCATGCTTTAAGAATTTCCTGTCTAAAAAGGAGAAAAGAACCAAGGAATGAAAGTAATGAAAACAAAGGTTTTTGGCTACAATTTCCCATATCGGCACAGTGAGGTTGGATGCTCAAAACCTAACACTGACGAAGACCCATATTTTTGGACTTTCCTCCGACTCCCACTGCATTGATCATGAGTGCAAGGGTTATGGTATTATATCACAGTCTCTAACTAAAATTTTAAAATATTTTAAAAAATCAACATCACCTCCGATTGTGGCTACAAGTCAAAAAAGTACTATTTAAATTTTTTGAGATATTTGGTTAGTTAAAATTAACTAAAATTTATTAACTTTTATCTATTTTTTGTATTTTTTTAATTAAATTTTACTACATATCATTTTTATATTAAATTTTTATTTTTTTACTGTACTTTTTGACTAAATTTTTACTAACCAAACATCCCGATTAAAACTTACAGAAATAACTTCTTAAACAAATTAATTAAATTCAATTAGTTATTTTATAATAATTTTTATAAATCATTTTTTACTGTATTAACATGTTCATTCTCTAAACTACTAAATCACATTATTATTATTATTATTATTATTTTCCTTTAAAAAAGTTAAAGCAGTAAAATAAAAATACTTAGTAGTATCAAAAAAATTCTTTAGGAAGATGAACAGTTTTCCTATATATATATATAGGAAAAGATTACATAGTTCTTCTATTTTATGTGACTTTCATTGTCTTTATAATTGAAGTATACATAATAAATATTATTGATGTCATTTTTCTAATGATTATTACATGGGATAATTTTTCTTATGTCAGAGAAATTATAGGGAATGTGGTGGAGTGCTAGAAGAAAAAGAAGAAGAAGGAGAAGAAGAAGAAGAAAAGGAAAGAAAGAGAGAAAGAAAATAGGCTCATTCCTTACTTTTGCTTCCCTGAAATAAGGTATTTCCTTGGGTAGGAAATCTGAAAGAGATACTCCAATTAAGTAACTTGAGTCTAAGCAATGGATTTCAACTTCAATTCAAACCTAGGAACATATAGGTAGCAGTTACTAATTTTTTTAAATTTTTTAAAAATTATTAAATTTATTCTCTTATATTTAAAATTTTTTAAATTGTAAAAGATAAAAATGTTAAATTAACAAAAAAAAAAAAAACTTAACCTTTTTTCTTCCCGAATACCAAAAAAAAAAATTTAATTTGTTAGTAGCTAGTTAGTTGTCAGTTAAAAAAAAGTTTCTTTTTTTTTTTATTTATTCTTTCTAAGCACAACTGCATATTTCTCTTGCCAATTCCTCTTGCCAATTCCCACAGCCCTAAACCATTCAAATTACTCAAAGTGGGTATGACTTACTGAAATAGATTGCATAGAAATAATTAGTTCTCCGGAAATTAAAAAAAAAAAAAAGTTGATTATCAATTTATCATGTGTGTGTGGTCCATGATCGGATGCGTACGATCATCACACAGGTTTTGACGAAACATCAAAATGACAAAAAATCAAGCATTGATTAAAGGGATTTCAGCCTCCATTTTTTCTTTTCTTCTCTTTTTCTTGACGACCCATCATTATGAACCGAAAAGTGGCGATGAAAATGGGAAAAACTAGAGACAACTTGCAATATTCCTGTCGTGGACATGCACGCACATGGTGGACAGTGAAGGGTTTCAAGAGGATTATATAGATCGAGCTAGCTTGTTCAAAAGGCATTGATCATAAAAGAGACGAAGACGCAGTATTTGTTGGTTGATGATAGATGGGGTTGAATAGTTTTCAATAATAATAGCAAACTCAACTGTCAGTAGAATTTAGGTCGGTTGCCGGCAAAATGGGGGTCAGGGACTTGGCTAGTAGAAGGGATAGGAGAGAGCGAGAGGTTTACGTGAGTTTATTTTTCAATTGTCACTAGTTTTCTCAGGTCATCTGTCGTTAACTTCAAATATTTTGAATTAATTGAGATCCGTATAAATTGATCCGAACACGTTAAATTAAAAAAAAAAAAAAGGAGATATCTCGATTATTTTAGTATTAATATTACAAATTCCATTTGATTAGAAAAAAACGTGTATATATATATATATACATTTTAAAAAGACTAAATTAAAATAATTTAGTAAAAAATAAAGTTGTAATAAAAATAATTTTTTATAAGATTTTCTTTTTCTTAGATCTAGGCTTACAAGTATTTCATTTTCGGTCTGATTATGTTTTCTTGTGTTATACTGCTTTTTTTTTTTAATTTTATTTTTCTTAAGTTGATTTTCTTCTCTTGTACGTTATGCGTGGGTGAATTTTTTTTTTTTTTTTTTTTTGGGTAAATTACAATTCGTGTCCTATTTTTTTTTTTATTAGATCTCATTTGAGGATATGACATTTTATTTATAATAATTAATGAACTGAAATTTTAACCAATTAATTTATTGTAATTTCAATTATTCGTCAGAAAACTACCTGTTAAATAACCACATAACCCATTGATAGACACTCACTGGAGGGAATTTGCTTAATGGAAGTTCACAAAATATTAATATTGTAACAATTTAAAATTTTAGACCTTTAACTATTAAAATTAAAATGTCAGGGCCTAAAATAAAATTTGATTAAAATTCAAGTATATATATATATATATATATGCTATAATTTACCTAATATACAAGCAATTAATTCTAATATACAAGTGTATACATGTATGTAACTATGCATGTAACTATGCATGTATACGCATAAAATGCACGAAACAAAGATATGATCATTACTTCGAAGAGCACCCCACCCGTTCTTTCATTTTCTTCAGAAAAACCATCTTAGCGGGGCCTTGATTCTAATCATCGCTAGCCATAGATGTGCTATATATCGAACAAGATCAAAGGGCCTGTTTGTTTGTAAAAAACCAGTACTGCAACCCCATATTTGTTATTAATTTGGCTTCTTTGAAAAATGTCTTTAGACTTTTTTATTTTTGTTTTTATTTTTTTGGGTCTCCTTTCGTTTTTTTTGGCTATGCAAGAGGACCAAGCATGGGGAGTGACCGGCCACGTCACAATTCAATATCGGTGCATCCAGAAGAGTCCTCCTTGACGTAGACCTTAAATTATTATTTAGGAGGTGTTCGGGGTGACAAATTGTGAGATAATTGGTATATTTAAGGGCTGTTTGGAAAAATTAACATGTGCTAATGTTAGTTAAAAAAAAAGTTATGCTAGTAGTTAGTTAAAAAAGTTAGCCTATTTTGTGTTTGGGAAGGAAAAAAGTTACTTTTTTTTTTAGATTGCTAACTTGTAAGGGTAAATTGATATTTTTACCCTCGAAAGTTTAAAAGAATATTAAAATATAAGAGGGTAAAAAAGTCTAACCACTGTTAAAACAAATCGTGAGATAATTTGAGATAATGGGTATATTTAGGCACCGTTTGAAAAAATTAACATGTGCTAATAGTAGATAAAAAAAGTTAGGCTAATAGTTAGCTAAAAAAGTTAGCCTATTTTGTGTTTGGGAATGAAAAAAGTTACTTTTTTTTAGATTGCTAACTTGTAAGGGTAAATTGACATTTTTACCCTCGAAAGTTTAAAAGAAAATTAAAATATAAGAGGGTAAAAGAGTCTAATCACTGTTAAAGTAGCTATTAGTACCTGTTAACGGTTACTCTTTCCAAACGGTGCCTTAGAGTTATATAAATTTGTAAAATTTAGTGTCTTGTACTTTGTGTAGCAAGTAAAAAATTTTAAATTTTAGAGTCTTGTAATTCATATTTATAGAGATTTGTAGAAATTTGTATTTTTTTAATTTCAAACAGTGTCAATTTGTAAATTCATAATTTGTACAGAAAAATAAAAAGTGAATAATTTTTATGAATTTTTAAAAAATTTCAAAATTTTTTAGCGTTTATATTACGTTAAGCGAACCCTTAGTGTCAATCCTAATATAAATACAATAGGGTGGGATCACATAACACTATTGAGCAGTTGTTGTACTGAATATGGATTTTGAATGGAATTGTACCTTATTATTTGAAATTTTTGTTTTTATAAGGTATTCTGTTAAGCCAATTTGCGCATATATAAATTGATTAATTTTTAATTATTATTAATGATTGAGTAAATTTCTCGTAATCATGAGAATTATTCAAATATCTTATCACATAGTAGAAATGGAATAATATAATAATGATACTTTTATAATTAAATGACAATTTGATCAGTTTTTTTTTTTTTGTTTTAAATTGACTAAAAGACAATAATATTTCCACAGTTAAAAGGTAACTTGATTTAAAAAAAGAAAAAAATTGATTGGATAACAAATTTTCCCTCTAATTCTATTTTTTTAATTTTATTGCATTATTCGTTCTGAATTTAAATGTCTGTAGCTTTTGTTAATGTCACAAATTATTAGGTAAACGCTCTTAAATTTTTCAATATTCCGTTTAATTAAATAAAATTTAATATTTTTTAAATTTCTAGTTTGGTGTTTAACAGATCCCAAGACTTCACCGAAAGTAAACCTGACCGCTTTCTCTGCGATTCGTTCCGGAGAGACAACAAAAAAAACCGGGCCGAAGTTTAGCCCGGCCACTTTTTATTTTCTAAATTATATTTGTTTTAAACTTCTTCCCCAACAGGTGTCGTGGTGTAGTTGGTTATTACGTCAGTCTAACACACTGAAGGTCTCCGGTTCGAGTCCGGGCGACGCCATTTTCGCATAATTCAATTTTGTATTATGGACAACAGATTATACGACGTCGTTAGAGTCCAACTAACTATTTCGCAATAACTTCCACGTCATGCTAATAATTTATTAGCAATAAACATGAGCCGCAACCAATCACCACCCATTTTCGCATCACTTTCTCGAACCCTATTGGTCGGTTCATTCCACGTCATCATCGTAGCAACGAACCTCCACCACTAATTTATGAAATCTCCCCCCAATTATTTCTGAACGTTTAAAAAAATTAAAATCCCTCAATAATCGAACTCTGATTCTTCAAATTTCTAATCCAAATCTTCACGCTCCAATCGAAATTGAAACCCCTCCAATTTTCCGATCCCAATTCTCTTTCCTTGTGATGGCCCGGAGTCGGCGATCGTTCGATATTGTGATCGTGTCGGTGGTACTCTTTGCAATCCAATTGTCGTCGACGGCTCTGATTTCGACCCCGTACCTCAACCCTCCCTACCCCAAAGCCATCTCTGTAATTTTCTTTTTTAGTTTTTAATGTTCTGTGATCGTATCAATATTTTTTCTGTTATCTGTTTGGTTGCCTAGAAAAAGTGATTTTTTTTTTTCCTAGGATTCTAATCGATGAAATTTATGTTGTCAGCAGTATTTTGATGGTTTGCTTTTTTTCTGATTTTCTGAAATATCGGAGCTTTCCATCAGCTGTTTTCTTACCATTCACATTTTCGATTTTGGTTTTCGTTGAATTCGAAATCAAGTTATTGAATTTTCTTGCGAAACACACTGAAATTTTCATCTTCTTTTATGTTATATATATATATATATATATATATATATTATTTTTTTAGTTTGTTTTTCAAAATCGGGGTCACGCTGAGGAAGCTGACTCTTGCCTAATGCTGTATCTTCTATTGGGGTGTTTTAGGATCTCAAGGAAGCGATTGTAAAGGGTTTAGGGTTTCAACCAGAAGACATTAAAGTTTCTGGTTTCGATTTGAGAGACGCGTTGGTGGGTCAGTCCGTGGCGTACGAGTTTGATGTTGAAATTGATAACAAGGTGCTTCCATTGAAGCTCTTGGAGGATGTGAACCGATGGGAATATGTGGATTTGCCTATATTTCAAGAGGAGAGTTTAAAGAGGTCTGATGTGGAGAATGGGCTGGTTGAGAGGCGCAAATTGGAAAATGGGTTGCCAGTTTTGGCTCCATTTCAACTTGCAGGTCCGATGGAATTGTGGATCCAGGATGCCAAAGACATGAGGATTTCATTGCCGGTAATTTAATTAGACATTTGCTTGAATTTAGTATATAGTTTTTGTTTATGTGATTACAGTATACCTGATAATTGAAACAATGTGAATGAATAGAGGGGAGGAAAATGACAAGGAAATACTAACATTTCATATCATTTTCTTTAAATTTTGCACTGTTTTGTCTGAAGCGGTTTTGGAATTTAGAACACCAGAAATTGGTTAACAAAGGCATCCTTTTCCTGGGATTTGCAAGCATATTATTTCTTATTTCACTCTGATCAAAATTGAAATTACTGGGTGCATGGGGAATTTTGCACATTGATCAAAGAGTGTATATAAAGTTTTTTCCTAATCACTTAAACCTTCTAATGGCATTCTCTTATTTCATTCATAAAAAGCCGCAAGACTTATCAAAGATCTCAGATTTTTTAGGAAAGCTTTTGGCTAAATCTTTCGGGTTTCTTGATTTGATTTTAGTATTGGCATCCCTTATCTTTGTTTTAGGGCCTTTTTCCACTAATCCTTGAAATTGATCATTGATTGTATTGTTCTGTTGCTTCTATTCTGCAGCATGATGTGGATGCTGGTGTACTGAAAAAGGTGATCTTGGCAGATGGCGCTGTAGTTACTGTAAAAGGTGCCAGATCAGTTAGCCTGCGCCACCCAATTGATCTCCCACTTCCGCTGAACCGAACCCATAATGGTTTTGCATCAGGTCTTCTCAGTCTGGCTGAACGTCTCCGCCAAGCTTCCGGTACTGAAGGCATTCCACTTCTTTCCCTCCGCATTGTAGGCCCTACCTCACTCACTTCTCCTTCTCCTTCCCCTTCCCCTTCCTCATCATCACCCTCTTCCAACAACAAGCTCAAGCTCAAGCGCCTCGCTCCCGGCCTTGTGGAGCTGTCCTCACCATCAAAATCCAAATCCATTGAAGCCATGTCTTCCATTGATCTCCAAGGAGAAGCCGCTACCCTTCTGACCCCACATCAGTTCACCACACTCTGGCCTCTCACTTCCATCAATGGCTCCAACTCTAATTTGTGTGGTTTTGAGGCACTGCTCTCTTCTGTTCTGGGACCTAAAGCTGAAAAGGATGGTTCTTTCAAGTTGTTGAAGGCTGATGTTTCAGCTCGGACATTTGTGAAGATAGGTTTTGGAGTCGAGAAGAAGTTGAAAGAAGGGGATGGTTTTGATTGGGAGGGTTTTCCTGGGTGGAGAACAAAGCCTGAGACTGTGAGGATGCATTTTGAGGTATTGGCTAAAATTGAAGGAGACAAGGTTGTGCCAGAGCGGGTGGTGCAGGTTAATCCTGTTGTGGGTGAGGATACTGTGGCACCAAATGTGCTTTCAGGGAACACCACCTTGTCAACGACTCCCATTGTCCAGCATCCTCCCAAGCCTTTTACCCTGTAAACTGTTGGATGATCTGGTTTTGTACTAAGTTGAGAACTGTAAAGATGAATATTTTCTCCCCTTTCAATTTTGAAACCTAAGCTAGTATTCATAAAACTGGTTAAAGACGTTTGACATTGTAAATATTTCAAAGATTATGTCGACGAAAGTTCTGTTTATTCAGCCTAAGCAATTGTGTTCTCTAATTCCATCAAGGCTGTAATTAAGTGGGGTATTAGGGAGGGGGATTTGGATTAGTTGTTTGTGGGTTCCACTTTGTCCGGTATTTGTTTGTACAAAATTACTCCAAGACATGAAATCTGGAGTGAACTGTTTAACCCCCCCCCCCCCCAAAAAAAAATACTGTTCTCCCTTTTCGTAGTCTTAAATCAAGAATATCTATTTTAGGAGGTTATTTATTATTCCTTCAGTTTAATGTCTTCATTTTTGGGGAACTAATCTATTTGTTGGGATTGGTGTTATGCATAAAGGTACCTTTCTCACTAATTTGATAATTTCTCACTGGCCCAAGTATAGAAAATTCGAAGAGACAAAATCATGGTCATGTAAGGATGATTCACATCCACTGAAACTACTAATTTTTTAAGTGAGATTTCTCAGTAAATATACATTACAAACCATTTTAGGAAACCAAAGAAATCCTTTGATCTCCATAATGATATATATGTCATCTCCTCACCACTTCTTTCATTTCTTAATGAAGGAAACACCCTTCTGGATGCTGGCTGCTAACTCTTTCTTTGCTTTCTCCAATCCAACCCTGTTGAGTAAATATATACTAAGTCCGCTCTTTCACTCGTCTCGCATAACATGAATATATCTTAGGGAAGATGTATCATACCTCTCATACTCATTCAGAGGTCCTAGTTGGTAGATCTCTTCAGCTCCAGCACGACCCAATCGAACTTTGGATGCAAAGAAAGGGAGTTCTGTCACCTATAATGAACATTTTGCGTGGTCAGTCAAAAGTGAAAAAAATAAAAAATAACAACTCAGTGCACAAGACTCCCACATTGTGAAGTCTGAGGAGAGTCAGATGTAGACAGTCATTCATTTATAAGTAGAGAGACTATTTTTAAGATTCAAACTTTGACTCCAAATCGTAATGAAACATTCTTACCGTTGCTCCAAAACCACAAGTGGTGAAAAAAAAAAAAAAAAAAAAAAAAAAATTGGAATGCTTAAAGAAAATTGAATTGACGAAGTACCTGAGAAGCCACAAAAGCGCATTCCACAATGCCAGCATCTCCTCTCAATCCCTTTAGGCAAGCGTCTGCAAATTTGGCAGCTGCATATGCCTGTACGCATTGTGTATTTCCATTTATGGTATCATGAGCTTTAAATTATTCTCATTACCAAGTTTTAAAAATTTGAACAGACGAGCAAAAAAGTGAATTTTGCAAACCATTGAAAGTGTTGCAGAGCCAGCCCCAGCTTTTGCCTGAAAAGGAAAATTTTAACAGAAACTAGCTCAAATACGATCCGAACAACTGAACTATTAATTAGAATAGAACGAACTTAATGGGAAACAGAAATGCCTCATGTTATGCATTCTTCTTCACATTTGGATATCAGTTAAACGAAGTAAAAAAAGATACACTACCTCCACAACTTCTGTTCCACCATTTTGAATCCTGTTAGTGAGATATTCAATTTCCTCGCGGGTGAATGAGCAGGGAGGCTTCACCTGGGGCCATTGATACCAAGTTGAGCTTACTTTGAGTGACGGGGATAAAAATTTTACAAACATAAAATTTGGAAATGTATTCACACAGACCTGTGACAGAAGAGGCAATATTGTCACTCCTGCGTGACCTCCAACAACAGGAACATCAACTTCTCTAGGATCGAGCCCCAAAACTTCCGCCTTCAACAAGATCAAGAGAAAATATTACGAAACATTAAGCGCAAAATCTCTGACAAATGAAGGCATCAAATCTTTCAATCCTCACGTTGTGAGTGGAACTCCAAACTACTGTCTGACATAGTGGAGCATATATATGTATAACTCTCTTAAGTTACACTATTAAGGTTCGATTTAGAATCTTGAACGCTAATTGAATTGTCTATGGTGGAGGGGATATTGAGAAACCATTAAGTCTTTGATTCAAATAACACGGAGATTAAACCATGCCATAAAAGTGCTCAATATAAAGAGTAATTAAAACTTACCACAAAAGTATTGGCTCTCACTACATCAAGAGTTGTGACTCCCAGAAGGCGCTTGGGGTCATAAGTGCCAGCTCTCTTGAAAACCTCAGCAGCAATTGCAACAGTAGAGTTCACTGGATTACTGATCAAGTTGACAATTGCATTGGGGCAACACTTGGAAACTCCTTCACAGAGGGTCCTGACAATTCCGGCATTAATGTTGAAGAGATCGTCTCTTGTCATTCCGGGCTTCCTCGGAACACCAGCAGGTATGATCACGAGGTCCATTCCGGTTAGAGCACTCTCAAGCTGTGGCTGACCTAAAAATCCACGCACCTAAATACCCAAAAACAGTGTCATGTTTCAAATGCTATAAACAATTAGGGAAATGCTATGCAGCCAGAAAAATCTACTCAAAATGATGTATAACAATTGTAGGCGTATCACTTCAAGACAATAAACCATAGAAGTAGACTTTAATTACAATATCGCGATCCTAACATAATTCTGGATGGTTGAACTTTTGGTATGCCTTTCTGGTGGAATGGCATTTTACTTGTAGAATATTTGAACCTGAAGCTGGAAAATAGGCAGAAAAACTAGGTTTTTGATGGGAGGAAAATTTACCACAGCACCAGTGTCCATGTGACTAACATCAGCTGTCACACCAGGGGAATTGACAACATCATAGAGATGAAGAACAGACACGAGAGGATTCATCTTCATCAGCAATGATAGGGGTTGGCCAATGCCTCCAGCAGCTCCCAAGATTGCAACTTTGAACCCTGGAGCACCCCCTTTTGCTCTGCAATTGGCTCCCCTCAGAATTGAACTTTCCTCCATCTTTCAGTTCACAATCAACACACCAACATTAAATCAGTTAAAAGATTTTGCTTTCCCAATCGAGTTGAGAGGTTTCATGATCAATACCCAGTAAACGAAAAAGGATAGTAAATTGCCAGCTTAAAAAAAAAAAAAAAGGGAGTAAGGAGTAGCCAAGAATTGCATTAGCAAAAACCATGGATAGACCTGGAGATTGGAAGGGTGGAGATGAGCGGAGATTCTTGCAATGCGTTGATTAACTTCTGCACTCGGCTGCATCTTTGTGTCCTTTGTAGTTTCGTTGTGTCAGAGAAGAAGAAGAAAAGAGAAACTTATGGATGTGAATGGAAATTGATAACAATATAAATGGAGTGGAGAGTGGAAGATGAGAGGAGGTTGACGTGAATGATGAAAGTTTCACTGCATTGGTTTTTGTGTGGAAACCGATTCTCCGAACCCTTATCCTACATATTATCCAGTGGTTGTGGCTCTCAGAAGAGACTCTTTTATCTCTCTTGATTGATGCAGATGACGATGTTTCTTAGCTGCGACTGCTAGAGTGACTTACCGTGGGATAACCCCTTGAGAGATTGTCTTTAACAACTAAACTTCTTCCCCCAGTATTTCATGTTTTTAATACCAAAAAATAAAAAATTAAAAATTAAAAAAAATGCTAATTAGGTAAATTAGGCCAAACACTTATTCAGAGCGCGAAGGATAATTCAAACAAGTGGACAAGAAATCGGCTCAAGTTTTGATTCTCTAATTCGCTACAGTTTTTTTATGTTTTATTTTGAATGCATTCACAATTAGCTACTCCCTGGAGCTTATTCTATGAAGTTTAAACTTTAAAGCCGCCATGTATTTATCAAATAAAAATCACCAAAACCTAATCATGGTTATTGATGATATGACAGAATACTAAGGGATCACCCTAAAAAATAAAAATAAAAAAAAAGAAAAAGGGTTACTTTTTTTAACTTTAATTACGTTTAACTTTAATTTTTTAATTAAATTTTTAACTTTAATTATGTTTAACTTTAATTTTTTAACCTTCTTTAATTATGTTTGATATATTCAATAAAAATTAAAAAAATAAAATTTCTCACTTGATAAATGTTAATCTTTGAGGAAATGGACTAAAGAGAGTGAAAAATTGCCGGAGCAAGAGGGGTTGTTAAAATAAGTCTAGTTCTTTTGGCTCTATTCGAAAAATTGATTGTTTTACTCCTAAGTCTACTTTTAGTCTACATTTATATTCTAGGATTTGTAAAAAAATTCAAAAAAAATATTTCTTAATATATTTCTTATTAGCTAAGTAAATTTTGGCCTGACCTAAACTCGATACCCAAAAATGACCATTTTACCCCTTGTCCCATTTTTAACCAAAATTTATATTTTTGGCTTCCCAAAAAATTGATAAATATTCCTTGATATGTTTTTTACTAACTAAGTGAATTTTAGCTTGATCTGAATTCAAGCAAAAAAATGACCATTTTACTCTGGACTTATTTTTTTCCCATAAATATTCCACAACATGTTTCTTATTAGCTAAACAAATTTCGAACCAATTTAAACTCGGGCCAAGAATGACTACCTTACCCCTGATCCTGTTTTTGGCTTAGATTCTTATTTTAGATTTCTTAAAAGGTTAAGAAATATTCCTCGACCAAGAATAATTATCTTATCCTTGAGCTTATTTTTGGCTCAGCTTTCATTTTAGGTTTCTAAAAAGTTAACAAATATTCCCAAATATGCTTCATATCTGGAAAGCAAATTTTGGCCCAATAAGAACTCAAGCAAAAGATTAACCATTTTACTCATGGACTTTTTTTTTTTTTTTTTTGGTAATCTAGATTTGCATTTTGAGCTTTTAAATAGGTTTAGAAATATTTCTCAATATTTTTTCATACCAAACATAATTGATTTTTAAGAAGTTAAAAACTAACCTTTATTTGTAAACAACCAAACCTGACTAAAATTAAAAATTTATCCTTTAATAGTTAATCCTTTTCAACATTTACTTTTTTAATTTTTAATTCCATACCAATCACACCGTTGGCCCGATAAGAACTCGAGCAAAATATTGACTACTTTACTTTTTTTTTTAATATTTAAATTTTAAGCTTTCTTATAGATTTATAAATATTTCTCGATATTTCTCTCATACCAAACAGAACCAATTTTTAAGAAGTCAAAAGTTAACCCTTCAGTGCTACACAAACCAAACGTGATTAAAATTGAAACTTTGCTCATTAATTAACAGTAATTCCCTTTTAACATTTATTCTTTTAATTTTTAATCCCAAACCAGTCACACCGTAAGGGATAAAACGACAAGAGTACAATAACAACAACAACCAACAACCGAAAAGAAAAAAAAAAAAACATACAGAGAGACTTGAAAAAAAAAATGAAACAATTACATCGGATACCTCAACCTGTTACAAAATTGCCCAGAGATTTTTAAGAGATGGAAATTGGAAAGTAACTAAATTCTAACAAGCAAGTGTAATTCAACAAAAAAATTGAACAACAACAATAACATGTAATAACAAATACACCCGACAGGGAAATTGTGATTATCACCTAAGACACATTCCTTGTGCAACTCTTGGGTACATGGAGACTCTGAAAGTTTGGCTCCTTTGGAATGGTTGCATGCCTCTTTCCTCGTGACAGTGACCTTGAAGAAGCAGGAGTGGTGGTTTTGTTTGCTAGACCAGTATTTTTATGGATTGGTTCTCCTGCATCGTTCAATATTGAAGCTGTTGGTGATGCTTCCTTTATCACACTGAGTTGTTTATCACGTGTCAAGTAAGAAGCCCTTGCTTTCTGTGCTGAAGCAATCCTAAAAATTTGACTATCTAAATTAGTCTTCAAATCAAGGATGAGATTAAGGTGGGGAAAAAAACCAATGGTAATACGAACCCTTTAGACCTAATAAACTGTCCCCGCATCGATGATGACTTTGTCTTTCTTAAGCTGTTTTCCGATTTTTGACTCAAGTCCCCCATGCCACAATCAAGTCGGGCCATTGTTGGTGTGGATTTTCGTCGTGTTGAATTTGAATGCTTTTGTGAGATTGAAGAAGTATTCATTCTTGGTCGCCCTAGTCTTTCTGGAGTCCATAGGGCAGTTTTTCTACTCTTATTCTGCAAATTGTAAGGTGGTGAACGTTAGGAAAAATTCCAGAACTTTGAAAGTGTACAAGTAAAAGACTAGAAATGAAGAAGACTTACAGCTCCATTCCTATGAAAATTTTCATCTGATTCTTTTCCACTGCTTTCATGTGTATCGTGATTGCACTTGCTATGCTCAAGGCACTTTCCATTTCTCTAGATCAAAAGAAAATACTGGGCATGAGTTTTATTCATCCATGACACATGTAAGAGATCTTTCTCATGTTTTGGCAGTAGAAAAGAAAATATTATTATCCACCTGGATATCATTCCCATGCCTTTTCTGCATAATTCCACCAGGGAACATTGTTGTGGTCTCTTTCTGAGGAACTAATGACTGGACAATTTTCTCCAAGTGCGCTTCCTTAAGAATTCCTCTCTCCTAAAAGTTTACAGATTTCATCAAATATAACAAACAAGAACATGAAACTTTGTTAGGAACATATTTGGGAAAGAATAACTTACGTCAGTCCTTAGCCTGAAAGGCTTGGGATTTGTGGGTTTCGGTTTTCTATACTTAACCCGTTGAGCACCAGTGTCACCTACAGTGAGCCCTTCTTTCAAAACTTTGGCATGTGTTTGGGCAACCTACAATTAATTGCACAAGATGATGCAACTATCAAGAACTTTAACATATATCCATTCTAGCAACTATCAAAAACTTTAACATCTATCCATTCTAAAGTTTTGATTAATATCCATTCTAAAGTTTTGGTTAATATGAAACACTAGAGAAAAGTAAATGGGACCTTTTTCATTATCTTGGTTGTCTCCTGCTTGCCAATTTTTTTTCTCCCAGAATGGTTTTTATCATGATCGAACTCTCTGTAAACAATTTTATGCAAAAATACATCATTACAAAAGGTGTTAGATCAAAAGAAGAATATCAAAAACATATAAAGGACCGGCCTCACACCTGTTACTATCAGAGGCTAAAACATTTTCTTTGTCATCGCTGTCCATCGCTTCCCCTTCATGTCCTACCCCTTTGAAAGTTTGGGATTCGGTCCTGTGGTCTTCTGGGCTTCTTACCTTCACTGAACATGGTTTTGTTTTCTCTTCCTGGTCAATTCCATCACTGTTCCCATTGTGCTCTTGAATCAGAGCTTGCAATTTTGGAAATTCATTTTCTCCCAAACACCCCTCTTCAGGATTTGATGAGTTGATTTCACCTCCCGAGGCATCTGATAGCACCCTGTCTGAATGGAAACTTCCTGATGTGTTAATCCTTGAACTACGTAATTCAGACCCATCACTTGAGTTCCTGTCAATCTCCACGTCGCTGGAGTCTTTTTCAACCATTTCTTTGGGCAAAGTGTTGCAAGGTTTGTTTGTGCTCCCTTTGCTCTTTCTCTTGATACGTCTCAAAGATTTGGTTTCCTGATTCTTGCAAGTTGGAGGCCTAAACAATTCCACACCCTTGCTTTTGTCCTTGCAGGCACCTAGTTGTCTTCTTGAAGGATTTGCAGGCAATAATTTGTTAGGATTGCCCCTGACATCCTTTGTTGACTTGTTAGAATACCCCAATTCTCCCTTCCTTTGACTGGTTATTCCAAGCCTCTTCATCCCTTCACAAATCTTTGTTAAAGGGGTATGCAGCTCTGACGAAGTTTTTACACTAATTGCTTTCTTAGGAGAGTTGAAGACCAGAGCCTTCGCCACCGCTCGATTCTTAGGCACTGCAATGTTTGATGGTTTTGGGTTCTGAACAGTTCGAAAGGAATTTTCATTTGGAAGACACCTTTTGTTCCTAGGTGTGGTCATATACTTAGCAGCAACTTGCTTGCCCTTGGCTATTGGGGTTGAACTAGGTTTTGAAAGTGGTTTAACCTTTCCTTTTGCATCAGCCATCCTTTGAGAAACTGAAGAAATCACTGCTAATCTTGATATTCTGGGCTTTGAAGGTTTTGGTGGAGCTGAGAGTGGGCATTTTTCATTCATGCTAGGAGATTAAATTTAGTGTTAGTGAAAACCAAAGTTCAATAGACCCCCCAAAAGAAGAAACTAAAATTGAAACTAAGATTAGATTTAGTATGTACCTAGAAGCTTTTCTGTTTAGTGCTTTTCGAAATCGTATATTGGGACTCCTGGCTGCCATGACCTGTATGAATAACTGGTGTCAAACTCTAAATTTACTGACAACTATGCCAATTAACAGAGAGCACAATGTATAAACCAACCCGAAGAACAAAGTTTTTTGATATTGCTTCAGGGTCAATTTCTTCTTCATGCTTCTGATCACATCCTGAAACAGAATTGAAGAGAGACGGGGTATTAAAATTGATAATTTGAAAAACAGTGGATGCATATCCTATGACAAAAGGTTGAAGTTTCGGACTCATTAGAATCTTAGAAAAATGCATGACACTGATTGTAAATTGATGATAATCATTATGTCTTAAGATTCATCCATCAATCTTGACCTATCATTCTTATTTGCTTGTTTTATCGTTTCACCTATATATATATATACAGGCAATCTTTGTGATAGAAAGGCATGAGAAGCTAACAACACAAGATGCAGCTCTTTTTGGCTTTTTTCCGTAGACGGCAGGCCAAAGCTGCCAAACCATGTTATATTTGTCTCATACATTCACTTCTCTTTCTTTTTCTCAAATCTTAATGTGATAGTAGTGTGTTTCTCCAACAAGCAAAAGGAGAAGAGAAGAGAAGGCCAAGAAATTAAAAAAAAAAAAAATGGTTTGCAACGACAGCCTACATCCATGACACATAATTTAAAAAAGTACTACAACATCTTCTCATGCCATTGTCTCAACTCTTTTGATGACAAAGACCACCAATATCTATAGGTGAAACAATATAACACACAATAAAATATATATATATATATATAACACAATAAATAATAATCATAAATCATGGAGGGATTCCTAGGACATGAATTACTTTGATCAATTAATGGCAAGTGGCATATTAACTACTTTGTGCATTAATGTTTCCCTCAAGTTGGAGGAAGAAATTTTGAATCAAAGTGCCTAATTTTGCACTATAAGATTTGATTTGTGGAAGCCAAATGCCGGGAAAGATGGCATGGGAATACCATTGCAGGGGGCTGAAGTGCAAAATGTACTTCTCACTAAAACTCATCCCACATTGCTAGACTACCACAGCATTTCATGCCTTGCCCCTTATAAAATAAAGGTTATTGTGCGAAAAAAGTTGCTGAGTCATGAAAATTCGTTTCCATTGTCGCCTTGGCTCCCATTATATAAAGTGGGCTAAGAACTTATTTTCAAGTGGACTTGGCTTTTAATTTTTTTTCCCTATTAATTTCCTACTGTTTGCCTAAAATAATTTAGAATGTGCTTAAATCAAGCTATAAATGATCCGAGCTCGAATTCATAGTTTTCTTGGTCGAGCGGAGCTTTTAGTTTACATTTGAGCTAAACTCCAACAACCCAAAGTTTAACTTGGTTTAGACCTAATTCGGTGTTAACCCTACACTTTTAATTAGACATTGACTTTAATATTATTTGTAATAAGTTACATCGGGTCACCTATTCTAGTACTACACTCGCCCAAACACACTTATTTGTAAAGTTTCAATGAGATCTGATACTCACATGACTTTAAAAAACACGTTGCATTAAATACGTCAAATATTATATATTTTTGTGGCACTTCACTCAACTCTGTTGAAGTGTTTCACATTGCCTGTGTAGTAGCTCGCACAATGAACCACCGATATCACTGCTAGTCCATAAAAGTATCGTCTTTGCCCCGCCCCGAACATGATTCGTGACGACAAGGGGGAAAGGCTCATTGTATCAACATTTGGTTCAAATAAGAGGTAACCAAAAATTTTGAAGAATTAATTAAATTCTAACATGATAAAACAAGCATCACTGAAAGTGGAGCTACTTATTACCATAGGCATCAACTACAAAAAATAAATAAATAAATAAATAAATTCAGAACAGAGTAGAAAATTTGAAACTTAGAAATCGATTGAAATACATAGGATTGATTCATAGAAGATGATGTGGGTACGAAGCAGCACATACCAACTCGCAGGCAAAACCAGTAACGATCATCGGGACGGTAGTGATCGAGTTTGGTGAAATCGACGAACTTGGGCGCTTCGATCTTCTCGTAGATTTCTTCTTCCTCATCTCCACGTTTGTCTCGTTCTTCGTGGTGGCTGTTCTCCTTGATTAACTGGGTCAACAATTGAGGGTGCTTCTCCATTTCTTCCGAGATGAGAGAGAGAGGGAGCACAGAGAGAGAGAGAGAGAGAGAGAGAGGTGAGGCGGAGCGTTTATTGTCTATATTGCAGAGTCGCACTGGCTTGCATTTCTGTAGACAACCCAGAAGGGGAAAGAGAGATTTTTAAATGAGTGGAAAGTAACCGTTACAAATTAAGGACAGAGTAGTCCCAACAAACGGAATGCAGGGGCAGATCAGTAAAATCACTTTTGCACATTAACTTTTGTTATTGCATGTGAATCTAGAGCTTTTAAGGTACCAACAAATCCACCAACGGCATACACTATTTCAAAATCTATGTAAACATTTATCATGATATAACAAACATTTAATATCCCACATTATTTACACATTTTAACTTTTTTTTTTTTTTTTAACAACAACGATCCATCTTACTATTAAAAACTATAAGTTTTTCTATTGGAAAATATTTTCACTTGATGTAATAATTATAAAATTCAGTTTTTAATCTGTACTGTATGTTTCTTAAATCATATTTATGCATAATACATTACCCGAAAAGAAAAAATGTACCATCAATAATGAAAAATTGCTCTAGTAATATTTATAATAGAATTGATCAAATCTCTGCCTGGACCAGACTTTTGTAGGAGTATTGTTAACAAATTACATATTTTAATTAAGTTCGCGCAAACCTAGCTATTTAGATCTGTAATATTTATGCAATCAAGCACGTTGAACAAGATTGATATAATATACAAAATAAGATATAAGAAAGTAAAATATTTATTTTGTATTATATATTTAATTAAAAAATTATATGTAAAATATAAAATGTATTGATTTTAAATAAAATTAGGCCCAAAAAAAAATTTACCCTACCTTGGAAAAACACGTTGGGCATATTTTATTTAATAAAGCCCGGCACATGAAAAATGTTAGGTGTCTAAATCCACCAAACATCAGGCCAAACCAATCAGCCCTTAACCCCACGATCAGCTTTATTGGGTTTTGGGTTTTTTATAAGTTATACATTATGCCAAGGGACCAAGTATTTTTGATTGGGGTGAAATTTTATTTATCTATTTTTTGTTGAATTTAGGCTTAGTAAAATTTAAAATCAATATTATAAATTATATTTAGTAAATAAAAATAAATTAATATATATGTATAGATAGTACAATTAGTTAGATTTTCAAATTTTGAATTATATGAAATAATAAAAATAGTTAAAGTTTAGGAAGGTTAATCAATAACCTATTTTTCTTTAATCCAAAAATTTATATGTATTAATGATAATATTTTTCTGATCGAGGTCAATCATTTTTCAAAATTTTAGAAGATGATGAATTAATATAGTATAAACTTTTTATAATCAAAAGTTTAAACATATGAGTAGCATTTTTCAAAATTGAGGGAAGCTATGGCCCCTTAGCCCCAACATAGGTTCGTTTCTTTTAAGTTAAAGCCAAATTTTTGTAGTTATCTCTTATTAGGGTATCCATAGCAACAACCTTAAACAAGAGAATTCTCTATTTTAGGAAGACAAAAATAAATTGAAAAAACTTTATTTTCTCTCTCCATCAGTGTTTTTTTTTTTTTTTTTATGGTATCCTTATGTCAGAGATTGGCTAAAGTATTTTTCTATATTTAGTGGAGTACTATTTATCTTCCTTAAAATTTTTTAATATAAAAAAAGATCAATGTTCTTTTATTTTATTCAATATTTGTAAAACAATAAAAACATATTTGATAGTTTAGGTAATAAGTACTTTGATACGGCAAGGAATGATTTATGGAAGATGCTGTAGAGTCATGGCTTGTTTAGCCACACTAAAATTCACCAAAAGTCATTAACTTTAACTAATTTTTGTACTTTCTACCAATCAAAAATTTTCATATATCACCTTTATGTCACATCTTTTTACTTTTATTGTACTTTTTATTCTATTTTTTGTCTACCAAACATGCCATCAACTAGACGGTTAGATTGTAAAGTGGGACAATGGTGCGCATAATGGAATATCTTAGGAAATATATGCGTTCAAGAAAATTGATGCGAATAATATCTTAAACTTGGATTTGGTCCTAGTGATGTTTGGGCTAATGTTTATATGCTAGCCCAGTCCAAACTCAAATCAAGCCCAAGCGCAAGCCCAACCGGGTTATTGTTGGCTGGTAGCTAGGGAGAGGTTTCCGGGCTGCAGTGCAAAATACATTATAAGAGCTGAAGTATAGAGATGAATGATTAAAATTTAATCAAGATAAGTTTGGTTGAATAAATAAATGTTGTTTGACAAAATTAATAAATCTTAATTAAATCAGAACCCTTTAATTTTGTACTGTAATTTCCTGGAATCCTTTAATTTTGGACCTGTAATTCCTTGGAACCCGGCTAAGGAGTCGTTACTATTTCTTAGTCAATAACTTATATTTTTAAAAATCAATTATTATTAAAAAATGTCCTGAGAATTGCACATGTATGTATATATATATATATTGAGTACGTACGAATGTGTATGTACATCACATCGTTCTTGATGTTGATCATAAGTCATGAGCGACATAAGTTTCCTTTGAAGTTGGTATGGCTAAAATTTAAATGAGTGTGACAGTGACTTTTATGTAGTTATTATAATTACAAATTATGAATAGTATGACCGATAATTTGCTAAGGTTATACTGTAGCCTTTGATTTTAATGATTTTCTGTTTCCATTAGCATATGTTACACTGTTCAGCTAAAAATAAATATTGTTCATTAATTTCGTATTTAAATGCAAAAAAATGTATGTGTATATATATATATATATTATAATATGTAATTAAGCAATTCTTAATTTCTGAGGATTAGGTGTGATTTTTGAAAAAAGTTGAGATTTTTTTGGCGTAGAAAAAATAAGAAAAATTAGAGATTTTTTTTTTAATTTTTGGTGTTCTAAACATGCACTTAATTTATTGGTGTGTATATATATATATATATATATTATTTAGAGGACTTAAAGATTATTGATCCAGAGTGGTAACTTGACTAAATACAATACGGGTGAGTTTAGAGTAAGATAAAGTGAGATAAATTGAGAGTTCGTAATACGTGTAGTAAAAGAAAAAAGTTGATGTGATATAAAATTAATAGAGATTTATAGAAATTTTTGGACTTTGTTTGCAAATCAAACTCACCCTAAAAGAATACAATAAGGTCATTATAATATCACCACTTGCAATGCATGCTTTCTAATTAATTAGTATTTTCAACCAAAAAAAAAAAAAACACAGACTTTGTTCTCGAGTTTTCCAGTGGACTTAGCCCTTGACCTAATTAAGCTAGTATTAATACCAAAATATATATAGATATATACATACATATATATACACATACATACATAATAATCTTAAATTTTGTTCTAATATTAAAAATATATTAAAAAAAACAAATTGTGTTTGTTTTGGAGAAATATTTTTGATAAGGGGTGTAAATTAAATTGCTTTCTACATTCTTAACAATTGGCTTTATATATATAAAAATTTTATGATTTTTTTAATTTCAATATTTCTTATTTTCAGAAACATAATAAATGAAAACAAAAGTCGACAAAAAAAAAAAAAAAAAGGAAACTGAACTGGCCTAGTGGTTCCATTGAGAGAGCAAAAACTAGAGGATCATAATTCCATTTTTTCTCCCTGTGAATTTCTTAGCAACCAAACAGATTTTACACGAAACTAATTATATGCAAACCTTAAAGAACTCTATAATATCTAGACAAGAAGTTGTGGATTTTCTTAGCTTAATTACCCCCCAACCTAAAAAAAAAAAAAAAAGGGTTGTGGATTCTGATCAAAGTCGGGGAATAGACTAGGCGATTACGTCGAAGAGTTGCTAAAACAAGAAAACCAAGAAACGGAAACCAATCTCCATAGTAACCCAAACCAATTAAGAGTTTACAAAAGACTCTACGCGGCTCCATGCATAACTCTCTCTCTTCTTTTTTTTCTTTTTTTTTTCCCTTCTCATTGAATTTGATCGGTTAAGGTTATTTTCTCCACATATTACGCAGCAATGAATCACCAATTTTTATTATTTCTAATAATATTATTTAAGATTTAAATCTTCATTTATTTAACACATTTATATATTCTTGTCGTATACAATTGAACTACTTTAATTAATTTTTGTTTAGGGTGCATTTGGTGCACCAAAAATCTCTGAAAATCTTTGAAAACCTTTGAAAATCTCTATATATTTTTAAACATTCTTACCTTCTTAAAATTCAAAACAAGTTCAATATCTTTCCAAAAAAAGAAAAAAAAAAGTCAATAACTAGAATTCGATTAATCAAATAACAAAAATTTTTTTCGCCATTCTTACCATAAATTCCCAAACTATCGAATGACACCTATTTTGACTATTTTTTGTGGGGTCGTAGAAATCGTTCTAACGGATTGTAGAAACCATTCTGATAGATTCACGCGGCCAACTTCCGTCCAAACGGATTGTAGAAACCATTTAGACGGATTATAGTGTAATAAGTCATGACTACCTAAAATTTTGAATTCGTTCAAACGGAAATCCAATCCGTCAGAACAGAATCTTATTATTCATAACTAAAAAATGCAATTTGAGTCGTGTGCGCCAAACGTAAAAAGTTTCCTCAAACCACATTTTATTTCACTTTTTATCACTCTAAACACACCCTTAATTTATCAATTGATGTATACCTTTTATCACCTCATAACATATTTTTGTCATTCATAATCTTATTAGTCGAGATGCATATAAACTGATCTGAATATATATATATATATATATATATATATATGACTCCGTTTGATTTGTTATAAATCATTGAAAATATCTAAAAATTTCTAAAAGTTATTTATTTTTTATCTCACTGCACAAATTACAAACCCATAACTTATTTCACTTTATAGCACTCCAAACACACCCTATATGTTATTACCATATTATTTTTAATTTATTACCCAACATTTTAAATTAAATAGCACAACAGGTTATGCATGATTCTTTTCACAAAAGACTTGAAGACAATAATGCTGGGTATATTAGGCTTAGTTTGAAAAAAAAAGTGGGTATAATGTTGGGTATATTAGGCTTGAAGACAATAATATCCAACATTATTACCCAACATTGATAAATTAAGCCTAATACCCAACATTAGGCTTAGTTTCACAAAACAATAAAATTGGTATTTTTATATTATACTAACTAAATATATATTAGGCTTAGTTTGAAAAAATTTGTTTTTTTTAGTATCTGGATATTAATTAGTTACTAAAATATCAATTTTTTTAATGTTTGAGAAGAAAAAATTGATTTTTAGTAACTAACTTTTTTATTTTTTATTTGTTGACATATTTATTTTTCATGATTTAAAAGAAATTTAAAATGTAAAAAATAATTTTAATTAATTAAAAAAAATAAAAAAATAGAAATTTAGAAAGTATATCGCTTTCCAAACGGAGCTTACTCTTTAATGACAATAAAGTTATGGGTGTCCTGACCTTGAGGCTATGAAATTAGAGAATCGGTTGTACGTGGTGCATGTGCCCTGCCATCCACGCGTTAACACTGCCACGGCATTTATGGGCAAGGCCATGTTTCGCTCATAGTCAATTTCTGATCAGAAGCGAAATGCAGGCTGTACGTGGCTGTGCCAGCCAACCATCTGGGTTTGCTAGTGATGTTTTCTACATTGATGACTTGGGCCACCATATATATATATATATATATACAAAACCTTGTACGTAACTTTAATATTTGTTTCGGGAGAAAATGGCGTAGGGAAAAAGATTGGAATGAAACGATTTTTTTTTTCTTCGCTGTAAAGGAACAAAAAGATTTATGTCAATAGACCATAACAATTTCAGAAATGAATTATTTAAATAGTTTTTGTTATGAGAAGGGTTAATAAATATATATCACGTAATAATATCTTATATTGTGATGAAATTATAGCTCCGTTTGATTTATTATAAATTTTTGAAATTTTTAAAAAATTTTAAAAAATTTTTTATTTTTATATCACTGCATAAATTACGAATTCACGATTTATCTCACTTTTTATTACTCTAAACACACCTTATGTATAAAAAAATATAAAATATTATTACATGGTAAATTTTTATTGATCCATTATGGGGTTGTTTGGAGTAAGAAAAAGTGAAAAAAAATTGAGATAAATTAAGAGTTCGTAATACGTGCAATGAAAGAAAAAAGTTGATGTGATATAAAATTAACAGATATTTATAAAATTTTTTAGAATTTTTTTTCAAACCAAACGAATCCTATAAATGTTTCGGGCACCTAGATGTTTTATCTAAATTTACTTCCACTCCCCGTTGAAAGTTGAATTCCTCCTTCAACATTTGTGCGTTCAAGTGGGACCAATCACAGCATGCAGCTCCAGTAATATTTCTCCGTTATCGGGTGCAGCACTACCGAGTCTCTTTAGTTAGAGCAATTGTGTTCTAATTCCACATTCTCATTATTAAAAAAAAAAAAAGAAAAAGAAGTCCAATTTAAAGAAATTTTATACAAATCTAAATTATAAATTAACCCAAAGTCTATTGTAATGCGAAGAATTTCATTTGATTTTGGCCGCCACTTTTGATCAAACTAGCCGCCAGATAACAATAGATCAGAGGTCAACCTCCATCATGCAATCAGAACGGGCATATTTTTTTCAGCACTGGTTGGCTTACACTGTTATACACTCAACAGAAAGATGGTCAACCTAGTTCGGAAATGTTACTGAGTTAAACATGTCACTTCGCTATGCTATTCACACCACCAAACCCAAATTTCCACGTATATATAGATATATATATATATATATGTATATGTATATATCTATATATGTATGCATAATCTCTCTCTATATGTATAGCTATATATATATATATATGTATGTATGTATGCATAATCTTGCAAGTTTCAGCTTTCAACTGCTCCTCAATTGATCTCACTTTCTCGCACCACAAACGCATGCGCTTGTCGAATTGTGGTTTGAGTTGACGCTATTATTGTTGTCAAGAAACCTTCATTTTCCATTATTTCGCAGCATGCTTATGTTGAACGAGACGACTACAATATTATTTAATAGAAAAGGTCAAAATAATACAGCATGACCAATGGTTTCTTTCCTTTATTTTCAATACATTAAGTGAAAAAGTAATCCACCTATTTGTGTCTGAATATATATATTTATCAAATTCCAGAATTAGAGTAAGAATATATACATTCTTTCATTAGTTTTCTCGCCTCGTAATGAGTTTAATGGAAAGAATCGGTACTGTACAGTGGAAAAAGTTAATGATAGAATGTATTTATCATTTTTTTTAAATTAAGTTAGATATTATATATATATATATAAGGAAGTAAAAAAAAAAAAAATCCCAAATACTGCTATAGTTGCCCCCACTTAATTAATTATAATCGACGTCTGAAACGAAATCTCTATTGAAAATCTGAATTTTCTGTGAATAGCCTGAGGGTACGTACGTATTATTGATATAAAACTAAGATGGTTAGGGTAGAAAACGAAGACTAATAATTAAAGTCCACCGCAAAGGTCGGTATTCAAATTAAATATGTGAAAGCAATGTGATACATCTTATTGTCCAACTTCCACCAAACTCTCTAAAAATCACATCTTAACATTTATAATTAAATCATAGTACTGCCTATTTCAAATTTGGTTGCTATAATATACACATCTCATTCCTACGACCTCAGCTGGAAAAAAAAAATCTGTGGTGCTCTGAATGCTATGTTGGTTTATGATTTTCACTTGTATATATGCATATATATATATATATATAATATATTATTGAATTCTTATTTTGTAAAAGATAATTTGAGTGATATTAGTTTCATATTGTGAAATTTGTCTTGATTTTAATTTAGCACAGTTTGCTGTGCAAAATTTTATCAATTTTGCACATAATTTTGCACATCAAATTGACACGTGTCATTACTTTTCGAGTATTAAGTATTTCATAAGAATTTGTAAAAATTAGTAAAAATTGATGAAAATTAATAAAAGTTAAAAAAAATCAGTAAAGTTGGTAAAAAGTACTACTTTTTGAGTATTAAATATTTATTAAGAATTTGTAAAAGTTAATAAAAGTTGATAAAAATTAGTAAAATTTGATAAAAGTTAAAGAAAATTAGTAAAAATTGATTTTGTGTTTAGTGAATAAAATTAAAAAAGTTAAAAAAATTAATAAAAGTTAATTTCTTTTTATATATAATTTAATAAGCCAAATACCCCTTAATGTTAAGGGATAAGAGTCGACTTACATGAGCCCTAACGGTAATAGTTCCCTATCAAATAAAAAATTACACTTATATCTTATTATTTTTATCTCTAATTATTTATTTAGATATTATACTATTACCCTTTGCTTTTTTATTTTTTTGTCCCCACTCATTTAAAAATTATATTTTAATCTCCACTAATTATTATAAATCACGAATATGTTTCTGTTAACTAACGAATATATATTTGCAAGAGTGTTTTATTCGATAATTTGTTATTAGATATAAGTTTTATGGGACCGTTTAATAACATTGTCGTTTTTCTGCTTATGCTTATATTTTCTGTTTTTTATCTTTCGTTATCATTTTCTTTTTCTGAAATGAAAACTGGAACTGCATTTGTAAATATAATTTTATTTATAATTACTACTTTTTTATTTTCATAAAATATTTAGTTTTATTAGTTTTTTAAAAGTTAATTGAATTTAATAAATACATTTTACATTAATTTAATTAATTATATTATTTATTAAAAACAATTGAATAAAATATAAATATTATATCATTTAATCTAGTAAATATAAAATATATTAATTATAATTTAATTATATTATTTATTAAAAATAATTTAATAAAATAATTTAATATTATTTAAATTCATTATTTTAAATTAATTATTAAATTAAATAAATTAATTATAATATTTATTAAAAATAATTTAATAACATATATTTCTTATTAATTAAATTAACTAATTTAATTAATTATTTATTAGAAATAAACTAATAATAGATATTACATATTAATTTAATTATTATTTATTAAAAATAATTTAGTTTAATAAAATATTTGAATAAAATAATTTATTTTAATATGATGTAACAAAAATGGATAAAATATTAGAATTGACAAAATGTTTATAACAGAAAAAACACAGAGAGTGAAAAACACATTTCTCTGTTTACTTTTTTTTATTTAAGTTTTTATTTTTTAAAAAATAAAAAAAAACGTAAATAGATTTAACAAATATGTTTCTGTTACTAGTAGGGGTGTTATAAAAAACTAAAAAACCAGACCGACTGAAAAAATCAGACTGAACCAAATTTTGTAAACTGATTTTTTAAAATCTGGTTTGGTTTCGGTTTAAAAAATTTTAATTTTTTGAAACTGGTTTAGTTTCCGATTTTGAGGGCTTTAAAACCGAATTAGACATGACCGAACTGGTTATAATACGAGTGTGTAGCAAAATATAGTGGTTGAGACTCGAACTCAAGATCCCAAAGTTTTCAAGTGATGACTTTACCACTGGACTACACCCACCAATTACTTACAATGCCACATTGGAGGAAACTGAGCCATGACTGAAAATTAGGTTAGAGGTGAAAATATTTTTTAAGTTCGTAATAAGCTTGAAAGCCATATTAATGTAATTTTTATAAGTTTTTAAATATATTGGGCTAGAATTGAATTTTTTTATATTAGGCTTGGCTCAAAATTGTAGCCTATAATGGAAAGCGGATTGAAACCGAAACCGAATGGAAACCGGACCGAAACCGATTGAACCGAAACTGAATTATATCAACCGGTTTCGGTTTTAAAAATTTTCAAACCGAAAATCTGGTCCAGTCCCATAAATAACCCAAAACCGAACCAAACCGGACCGGTATCACTCCTAGTTACTAGTTTACAAAATTTTGAAAATATAAACAATAAAACAGAAAACAAAAATATTATTAAACGGAGCCTATGTACTAAACTATAATATTGGTAACTACTAAAAAAATCAGAAGATGAAAAGAAAAAAGGAAAAAAAAAAAAAAACCTAAGGAGAACAACAAGATTGACTTAATTAATATCATGGTTGGTAGGGTACCTATAGTCAAAAGAGTAGAAACAGAAAACTCAAGCCATGCTAGTTTGGTTTTTTGAATGGGAAAATGGTCATGGCCAGAGCCGCATATTATATATATATATATATATATAATTGAAATGGTGAATATGACTCCCACTAGGTTTCCAAATTTGTTTTGCTCTGGCAATAGCTAATACCAAATTTTAACAATAAAAACGGCCTAGGTTGATTCATTAATAATCCTTAATTTTGATTGAAAATTTTTCAATAGTCTATGATACCCTTCAACTTGCCCACAGTATTAAATTTTGAATCAATCAATTTCCAACTACCATCTTAAATTACACATATTTCAAAAATTTAATCATAATATTATATTTTACTTTTATATCTCTCACTAACCTTAAAGTTTGAATCAAACGACTTTCAAAAATTACCCCTACTTTAAGTCACTTCACGCATTTCAAAATTTTCACGTTCATTATCATTTTCTTTTTATATTAATCCTAACTCTTTTGTATATCTAATTGATTAAATTGCATAAATAACATAATAATCACACATCCCCTATACTTAATATATATATATATATATATATATATATATATTTCACATTATATACAACAATCATATCAAAAGAAGGTATCAAGATTAATTTGAAAACCAAATAATTTACCTAATTAATAAGTTTTAAGGGTCTCAAATAAGAGGAAAAGTCTAGAAAAATAACTGTTTATGCTACTAAAGATGTGAATATATATATATAGACACACACATAGCTATAACGGCGACAAAATATCAAGTTTTGTCTTACTTATGAACTGGAGCAGATTTGACCAAGCAAACTTTATACTTTTCAGTAGTTTAATTATTCTAATAATATTTATGGTTTTTCCCCTTTGATTTTGCTTACTAATACAGTGATTGGCTTGCCTGGGAATGTTGAAAATGGTATATATTAATCTCATGAATTTGAATGAATTTATTATTATTTTATTTTTTTTATTATTTTTCCAGCTAGTAATTAATTGCCATTAATCACCGGCATTGACTTGAGTGTAAGGTTGCCTACTCTAATGCAGGTCCTCCACAAGAAATCCAGTACTGCAATCCTTTATTGACTAATTAATCTCTACCAACCACTCCGTTTCTTGCCCCGAAAGCGAGGTCAGTCATGGATCAAGGGAAACATGCCCTTGAATGATGATTAATCACGTACATATTGTTATTCTTTATTTTTTTTTAATGATTATCTGTTGAAGTTTTTACTCAATAATTTAGAATTCTAAATAGTTGACAACTACTCAAATTGATCTGTACATTTCAAGGCGTCGTTTGGTGCTCTAAAAAATTGAAAAAATAAAATACAACTTTGCACTTTTAATTAACACATGACACTTTATTTGTTAGTTAGGTGTTTAATAAAAATTTATAAAAGTTAGAGAAAGTTAGAAAAAATTAAAGAAAATTATTAAAAGTTGGAGAAAGTTGGTATTATGGGTGTGTTTGGAGTTGTATAAAAATGTATAAAATAAAATAAAATTGTAAAAGTAAATATCTCGTAATTCGTGTAGTGAGTGAAGAATTTAAATTTTACTGTCTCGTAATTCGTGTTTGTAGGATTTTATTTTATTTTGTTTAGCTCCAAACGGAGCTTATATTTGTTGGAGAAAATTAGAGAAAATTTGTAAAAATTAGTTTTTCATTGTTTGGTGCTACAAAAATTTAAAAAAAAAAAATACAACTTTGCACCATCAATTAACACGTGATACTTTACTTGTTAGTTGGGTGTTTAATAAAAATCTATAAAAGTTAGAGAAAGTTAAAAAAAATTATTAAAAGTTGGAGAAAGTTGGTATTATGTTTGTTGGAGAAAATTAGAGAAAATTTGTAAAAAATTAATTTGTTTTCTTTGTGCACTAACCAACCCTAAGTCAACCAAAAAAAAAAAAAAAAAGACAGTCTTTATTGATCAAGTCTCCATAAAATTAAGCAATTTCAACTAAACTTAGTTATCTACACAAAGTGAGTTTTTTTTGGTAGTTATGAGGATTAGTGGTGTTGACTTCTTAAACTTCACAGCTAAGAATAAAGAACATGAAT
The DNA here is from genome assembly GCA_019916065.1 of Vitellaria paradoxa. Classification (NCBI taxonomy): domain Eukaryota; kingdom Viridiplantae; phylum Streptophyta; class Magnoliopsida; order Ericales; family Sapotaceae; genus Vitellaria; species Vitellaria paradoxa. Next base: position 4,917,358 of record CM034238.1, on the reverse strand, counting down.
TAGTGCAAGTGTAACCCAAAAAAAAAAAAAAATGCATGGGAATCGAGGACAGCAAATTGTCAATGTCTGTGTATTATATTATATAATACCTTTGGTTTATTATAAATCTCTAAAAATTTTTAAAACTTTCTAAAAATATTTAAAAATTATTATTTTTTATCTCATTACACGAATTACAACCTCACAACTTATTTCAATTTACCTCGCTTTTTTATTACTCACACCCTGCCTACACAAAGTGAGTTTATCTCTGGTAGTCACGAGGATTAGCGGTGTTGACTTCTCAAATGTGAGCCAAGAACAAAGAACATGAATTAATGCTAGTGTAAACCCAAAAAAAAAAAAAAAAAAAGAACGGGGATCGAGGACAGCGAATGGTCAGTGTGAGTGTACACAAAACATATTAAATTTAAAAAAAAAAAAGAAAATGAAGAAAAAAAAAAAAAGAAAAAGGAATGAGACTTGCACGAGAGTGACCTCGTGGTTGTTTTCACGAGCCATATACTTCCAACCCTGCCACGATCTCATGCTGAATAATGAGCGTGAGGTAACAATGTAGAAGATTATTCCCCCCCCCAAAAAAAAAAAAAAATTAGATGATTATCAAATTTCCAAATAAAATTTGATAGCAAAGAGTGGAAGAAAAAAAAGGGATGGAATTCAAGTAAAGGTAAGGTGAGAGCGACCTATTTATTAATTCAATAAAATACTTTTTTTTACAATAACTATATTGTGCTGCCGCGTTATTTTACTACAAAATATTGAATAAAAGTTTTGCTAGAGTAACAATTTTTCATCTATATTAACTCGTTGCATTTGCAAGATTCATTCATAAGTTTGGTGTGTCAAAAAATATAAAAAAAAATTCTAGTTTTTTCAACTTTCTTCGCACCAAAAAGTCTTCAAAATTTTTTAATTTTTACTCACTTTTTTCAAGATTTTCTAACTTTCTTTAATTTTTTTCAATTTTCTCAAAAAATTTCTAGTCTTTTTGAAAAATACATTAAACACTCAATAATGTTAGATTTGACAAAATTTGGCACTCCAAATATAAGCATAAAGTGCCTTATGTGAAATTGTTTAAAAATTTTGAGTGCACTATTTATGTACATATATTATAATTACATTATGATATTATGGGTACGTTTGGCCTGAGATAAAACGCTGAAAATTTATGAAAATTTTTAAAAATTATTCATTTTTTTATTTCACTGCACAAATTACGAACCCACAACTTATTTAACTTTATCTCACTTTTTATTATTCCAAATACACTCTATAAAAAATGTTATTTTGATGTTTTCAATAGTTAATCTTTTTTAGGCTACAGTTTGAACATACTTTCAAGAACAATTACTAAAATAAATATCATTAGTAAAAAAAAAAAAAAAAAAAACCTATTTTAATCACAACATATCAATAAGCAATTTCTAAAAATTATGCAAAGCATATTTAAAATTTCAAAAATGCCAACATTTTTTTATATATCTCAAACTATGATAATTCAGTGCTATTAATCAATCCATCCTTGAGAAAGAAAATGAAGAAGAAAGCCCGACAAAGGGGTGCCGAATTCATAGCCCTACTTATATATAATGACAAAATCTAATTATAGCCAAAAAGAAAGTTACAATTAAAATAATTTATGGAAATGATATATATATATATATATATATATATATATTTTGTGATCGTATATTTGTAATTAAAAACTACATAATAGTCATATATGGTTTGTTTTAAAGTACAAGACTCCAATTCGACAATCTCTTTTGTTTGTATATCATACCTCTTCTCCCATTAGGTTACTTTGTATGGTAACAAACAACACATGTTGCACGCACATCCCATTTTTTTATAATTGTCTCGTTATATTAAATAATTAGTTTTATAATTATATTTTACCGTATTTATTATTAATTTTAAAATTTTGTTAATGTATTAAATAATTAATTTATTTAAAAATTAAATAAAAATTTTTATGTCTCGCATGCTGAATTTAATTTTGCGAAGATAAGGCCAATTAATTGGAGGGAAAAAAAATTGTCTCTGAAGCCACGTGGCAAAAATTTTTAAGTTAATATTCAATTAAAGTTAATATATAGATATATAAAGATTCTGTTTAGTTTACTGTAAATTTCTAAAAATCTTTATAAATTTTTAAAAATTTCTAAAAATTATTATGAAATTAAAGCAGCACTTACAGATTAATTGTTAAACAAATCAACATGTAGTTTTTTTATTTAAGAGATTAAAGTGATGTTTATCCATAATTTAAGTTTTGATCTTGTAATAAATTCTTAATTTTTTATACAATGATTGTTTTTATAAGAATAATCAATTTAAAAGAAATTATTTACTGGAATACCTTTTTATTGGAAAAAAAAATACGGTCATTACATCATTTTAGCATAATTTTTTTAACTAAATTTTAGCATAATAATTTTGATGACAAATATTTCAACAAAATATCATTTTTATTTTAAAAATATACATGTGATTAAAGTAAAAGTCAAAATTGAAAACGGTAAGAAAATAAAGAAAAGAAAATTTTGCAACCAAACAAAACCTTATTTAAAAACAGAGAGTAAATGGTGGCGGGCGGACACACCACTCTTTCCTTTAGCAAAACACGTAAGCTTCCGGATCCGATTTCCTTTTGCGTGTTGGCTATCTATCTATCTATAAAAGGCGCCATTTCAGTTTAATTTCTCAGCCAACGTTCTTGCACGCACCAAACCCAAACGCATTTTCAACTCTAGAGGGAGAAATCCTAGAGAGAGAAACAACCAAACAAACTGCTTATCCTCGGTAGCCCTCACAGCTCACACGTATTCTTTCATGGAGGTGATCGATCTTCGGTATCTTCTTGGAGGAGTAATTGCCTTCCTGTTGGGTCTTGTTCTCTTGTATAACAAGACAACGAAGACGAAGAAGCACGTAGCTTCTTCAAAGGTTCAAATTCATGAAAGCCTCAAGACCTCTGTGAATTGTTCTCATCGGCCGGAGATCGCCGGAAGTACTGACGTCATTATTGTCGGTGCCGGCGTTGCCGGGTCTGCTCTCGCATATACGCTCGGCAAAGTAATTACCTCTATGCACAACCTACTTTTTTTTCATGAATACACATATAAGCATACATTTATATATATATATATATATATCATAAACGAAAGTGAGTCATATTTCAAAATTTTCAGAATTACAAGATCATGGCTTTGTTTTACTTTTATTTATTTATTTTTAATTTGATCAACTTATTAACACGTTGGGGTTCACAGAAATCTGTGTGTATTTGTTGTTTCATTTGGTAGAGATGCTTGTCGATTTTCGTCCTTTATTCACCAATTCATAGACAGCTGTTTAGTTTCAATTTCTTTTTTTTTTTTTTTTTTTTTTTTTTTGAGACTGTTTGGTTTCAAATTAATTCAACGGATTTTATCTTGAATTTTTTTTTTTAATTTCAAAGGTACATTGTTCATTTGGGATTTAATAATAATAATAATAATAATAATAATAATAATAATAATCTCAAATTATTCTTTTTCTCCCAAGTTTTTTTTTATATTTATTTTTAAATCTTAGATCATTTGTATCAACTACATATATTTCAGGGACACACTACGATATATGTCGCACACTTCATGTCGCATATATGGGTGTATTTGAAGTTGTATAAAATCGTAAAAGTAAATATCTCGTAATTCATGTAATGAGTGAAAAATTTAAATTTTATTATCTCATAATTTCTGTTTGTAAAAATTTGTAAAATTTTATTTTAATATAGACAGCTCCAAACAGAGTCATAAGCATTAACTCATTTTTGTTCAAATATGTGATTAAAACAAACGCATAATTGAGTAGTCAAGATAACTAAAATCATAAAATTTTATATTTCTTATTCTGTCATGTTTTATATATTGAATTATGAGTGCGTTTGGAATTATATAAAATTGCATAAAATAGTAAAAGTTAGTGTTTCGTTTTTTGTGTAGTAAGTAAAGAATTTAAGGTGCCGTTTGGAGCACTAAAAAAGTTTAAAAATTTTCCAAAAATTTTAAAAGTTTCAACTTTTTCAAACTCCAAAAATTTTCAACTTTTTTGAAAAATTTATCAAAACCCACAGGAGCGGATCAAAATAGTGCGTCCCAATAGATTTTACTAAATTTTTTTAAAAGTTGAATTGACATTTTTACCAAAAAGTTTCACAAAACTCTCAAAAATTTTCAATATTCTTCACTAAAATTTTATCATGTCTCACTTTATATAATTTTTAACAACTTTATATCAAATCAAAAACAAACATTCATTCATCATTTCAAAATAACTTTTTACACTCCAAAACTCCAAAAAAATTTCACTTTCAATTTTTTTTTTGGGTTTTTTTGGGCTCCAAAAGCACCCTAAATTTTATAGTCTTGTAATTCATATTTATAGAGATTTGTAGAATTTTGTATTTTTTTTTGTATGGCTCCAAGCGCTGCCTATATATTGAACAAGTGAACCAGTTTTCCCGTGTTTGTTATATTGACGTATATAATTAATAAAAAAAGTTTATACTTTTTCGGTTTATTTCCAACTATTTATATTCTTATTATTTCAAAATTGCATTATTTGCTTGTATTATGGGCCTATCCCATATTCAAATTTGTGCTTCTTAACTGTAGATCTATTTTGAGATGAAAGAGTCTTGCTGCTTGTATGTCATAAAGGGTTATTTTAATAACAAATTTTCTTTTATTTAATTTTTTTTTTTGTAGTATATATTTTTTGAATGTCACATTCAGCCTTGAAGCACTGAAATTGACATCCATTTGAGTATCTTTTGCCCTTTTGAACGAAAATTCGCCTTTAGTTTAGCGGTCTCCTTTTATCATATTTTTATTTTTTTAAAATCGTCTTCTCTGTATTCTCTGTATTCGTACCCCTATTATGTCTATATCTCGTGTTCAAATTTATACTTCTTAGATGTAGATCTATTTGATATGGAAGAGTCTTGCTGAATATATTTTATAGAGGGTTATTATAATAATTATTATTATTATTATTTTGGAGTATAAATTTTTTGACCGTCACATTCAGCTTTGAAGCTCTGAAATTGGCATCCATTTGCGTATCTTTTGCCCTTTTGAAAGATAATTTGCCTCCAGTTTAGCTGTCTCTAGTAAATGATGAAAAAGTTAAACACGTGGTCTCTCCAGTTGTGCGGTGGATGTCAAACCCAGTAATAGATCTGAGCAAACCAACAAAGAAAATACGTCATAACAACTTTTGTTTGGTTAGCTGGATTCTGTCTTTTACTACTTTTGGTTTTGATTCTAATCAGAAAGTTTTGTTTCTACTACTGATTGCAGGATGGGCGACGTGTACATGTAATCGAGAGAGACTTGACTGAGCCAGATCGAATTGTGGGCGAACTTCTTCAACCAGGGGGCTATTTGAAATTAATTGAGCTGGGCCTTGAGGGTGAGAAATATGGTTGCCAAATAGTTCTTATAATTCACTAAATTTGCAATAACTTTGTACCAAAATTTCTCCTATAACTTTAGGATCAAATAAACTATTTTTTTTTTTTGTTTTTTATACTCTGTTCTTTCCTTACAATTCGGATTTAGTAGTGACACATTTATGCCATTGTAGATTGTTTGAGTGAGATTGATGCTCAGCGAGTCCTCGGATATGCTCTTTACAAGGATGGTAAAAATGCTAAGCTGCCTTACCCATTGGAAAAGTTCCATTATGATGTGGCTGGCAGAGGCTTTCACAACGGGCGTTTCATACAACGGATGAGGGAGCAAGCTGCATCTCTTCCCAAGTACTATTTTTTTTCTCTTTCAAAAAAGCTTTCCCCCCCCCCCCTTTTCTTCTTCTTTTTTTAAATTTATCCTATTTCACCAACCAAGCATTTTTTTAGGACTAGCTAGTTATCCCAGGTTACTTGTATAACGTGGTATTTATGCTCAACCATCTAAGAAATTGGACCAAATATGCAATTAGGTGTTAATTTTGTCAATATTGTAATGACAGTTGACGTTTGAATTGCATGAATGACTTTTTTAGTAGGTCCATTGCTTCGTACACTAATTATTTTTCTGGCAAGGTTGCTAACCTAATTCATTGCGTTATTTAATTACACGACCATTAACGTTACTTCGAGTGGGGCAGATTTGTTTGACCAATATGCTATTGTTATTGTCACTCGCTTATCAATACCCATTCTTTAACTTAAAACAGTGTAAGACTGGAACAAGGAACCGTAACATCTCTATTTGAAGAAAAGGGGACTATCAAAGGAGTGCAGTACAAGACAAAGAATGGCGAGCAATCAACGGCATATGCTCCTCTAACAATTGTTTGTGATGGTTGTTTTTCAAATTTGAGGCGCTCTCTCTGCACTCCCAAGGTAAATATGCTGTCCTAATCACATTAAAGTATGATGACCTTGTCCTGTTACTCATAAATCCAGCTTATATTCCGAACTTAAGATTATCACCGTGACAAGTCTCTTGTTCTTTAATTTCCTATTTGGAACTTGGGTTCAAGTTGGCCCATCCATGTGCTTAAAACTTAGACTTCCGTATGTTTTAGGTTATCCATTCAAGTTGGCCCATTCATGTGCTTAAAACTTAGACTTCCGTATGTTTTAGGTTATCCATTCAAGTTGGCCCATTCATGTGCTTAAAACTTAGACTTCCGTATGTTTTAGGTTATCCATTCAAGTTGGCCCATCCATGTGCTTAAAACTTCGAGTTGTGTGTATTTTAAGTTATTCATTCATGGCTTAAAACTTGAGTTCTTTGTGTTTCAAGTTATCCTTTCAAGTTTGCCCATCCATTTGCTTAAGACTTGGTGTTCTTTATGTTTTTTAAGTTACCTATTCAAGTTGGCTGGTCCATGTGCTTAAGACCTGAGTTCTATATGTTTTTCGTTATCCACACTCCTTTGGACCTGAGATAAACATATTTTTATTATCTCCACAGGTGGATGTACCATCTTGTTTTGTTGGTTTGGTCCTGGAAAACTGTCAGCTGCCTTTTGCAAATCACGGACATGTTGTTCTGGCCGACCCTTCGCCCATCTTGTTCTATCCTATCAGCAGCACCGAGATTCGCTGTCTTGTTGATGTTCCAGGACAAAAGGTGCCTTCCATCTCCAATGGAGAAATGGGAAAATATTTGAAGACCGTGGTGGCTCCTCAGGTATCCAAGATTCGTTCAATAAGAAGCACTTGGCATCCTTGTTATCATTATCAAGCTTTGATGCATTATTTAGATCTCATTTTTCTTTTTCTTTTTCTTTTTCTCTTTTTTTTTTTTTGGTTTTCCTGATAAATTGTTTTGGTTGTTTCAGATTCCCCCTCAATTGTATAATTCCTTTTTAGCAGCAATTGACAAAGGAAACATAAAAACAATGCCAAACAGAAGTATGCCAGCTGCTCCCCATCCCACTCCAGGTGCTCTTCTGATGGGAGATGCATTTAACATGCGACATCCATTAACTGGAGGGGGGATGACCGTTGCTCTATCAGACATTGTTGTACTAAGGGATCTTCTGAGACCTCTACGTAATCTAAATGATGCCTCTGCCGTGTGCAAATATCTTGAATCCTTTTACACCCTGCGAAAGGTGAGCACTAGCATAAACATCCTATTTGTTAGCAGTCTGCCATTGTCAAAACTTCATTTCATGATAGAATAGTTATTTATATCTGAAGCATGTGAGGGCCCTCTTCAAGAAAAGAATCGGAGGGATAATAGAACTTAGTTTGAGCAAGAATTTAGAGGTTTCCATTTACAAAACGGATTGATCTTGTTTCCATTGATCCCATTTCCAGCCGGTGGCATCCACAATAAATACGTTGGCTGGCGCACTTTACAAGGTCTTTTGTGCATCACCCGATCAAGCAAGACAAGAGATGCGCAGAGCATGTTTCGAGTATTTGAGCCTTGGTGGCATTTTCTCAAATGGACCCGTGTCTCTACTGTCCGGTCTGAACCCTCGCCCATTGACCCTGGTTCTCCATTTCTTTGCTGTGGCTGTTTATGGCGTTGGCCGCTTGTTACTTCCATTTCCTTCACCAAGACGAGTGTGGCTTGGAGCTAGATTGATTTCGGTGCGTATATCCATCATTGCAAAATGGACCAACTGAGTTTAATGTTTCAGTTCCTATTCTTCCTCAAGCTTCCTTATTAATCCAGTTTCATATTGCTTGTTAACGGGCAGTTTTATATATATAGTATGTCTTCTTACTAAATTTGATCTGTATGTAATTTCATTTCAGGGTGCATCTGGTATCATTTTTCCCATTATAAAGGCTGAAGGAGTCAGGCAAATGTTCTTCCCTGTAATGGTTCCCGCTTATTATAGGGGTCCTCCTGGTAATTAAGGCGAGAACTCTTTTCAGAAGAAAGATAAGGAATCTTGGTTCCTTTTGTACTGGAGAAAAGTTCTATTATGTACTGTTTTCCCCTTATCAAAAGACAGTTAGTTTGTACTTCAGAATAATGGGTCTTGCTCTTAAACTGTGAATAATCTTCCCTCTGAACGCGAATTATATGATTTTTAAAGAAAATGTAAATAAGAATATTCTATAATACACGACGCTTTTGATCCATGTAGTGCTATTTGCAGTATGAGTAATTGTTATGTGATAGGACAAACAATGGCCATTGATCAATGGAGATAACCAATATTGAAGAGGAGGCGAACTTAGATAGCTTCTTTGAGGCCAAATGAAAGGAGATATGACTGTTTGATGCCACCCAACGACTTACTTTTACTGTGCTCAAGGCCTCAAGTGTAGGTATTGAACAAGGTATTTTCCATGGAAGCCTAGGACAGAAAAGATGGAAAATTGCAATAGGTAAAACATTGTTGCACTGAAAGCGAGTATTGATTTGTGTATTATGGCCTCGTTTGAGGTAAGAAAAAAATAAGATAAATTGAGATAAAATGTGATTTGGGATGAATTTTGGCACCCTTTTTTTTTTTAAAATAGCAAACCGTGGGAACGGTTTTCTAAATCCGTTCCCATGGATTCAAAAAAATTCACAAAAAATAGCAACAATGGTACTCGTTTGAAAATATTTGACACGAAAAATATGATTGTATAGAAAATTTACACATTTAGTTAACCTACTTTCAGATTTTTTGTTTTTTTAGTGAAATATTGGAATTTTTTAGGTTCCATCCGAATTATTATGAATTTCAAATGAATGAATTTGAGATTAAATTTATTACAATATTAGGGATATAGTTCATCTATATGTAAGAATACACTGAGAATATATTTGAAATAAGGATTTGTGAAGGGATGATATAAAATGGGTGGCCCTCAACTACATGAACCAAATCTATCCAATAGTGGGAGACGAAGTGAGTTCAAATTAAATAGATTTGGTCCATGTAATTATTAAAAGTCTTCAATTTATTTAGTTTGGAACAAGGATTTGTGAAGTAATAGAGTAATGTAAGGAGCACATACACTTCAAAATAGATATCAACACATATCAAATATGCATATTATTTGGATTAACCAAAATACATACTGAATATACACGTGGTATATCTAATTATTTAATTTTTTTTACTTTAAATATATAATTTAGTCAAATCTAAGTTTGACTTATCAATCTAAAATCATAAAATTTTATATATCATATTTTATTATAATTTAAATGTTGAATTATATATTGAATTAATTTTAAATTATATTCACACATATGACTAATAAAAAAATATATAACTAATTATTGTATCCCCTTTTGTATTTGTTTCCTTATTCTTTTTTTTTTTAAATTGTCATATTTTTTCTGTATTTCTTATTCGTATTCATGTTTTTGGAGAGTAACTAATACAAAAGATTTTAAATAACTAATTTTTGCAGAATTTTTCAAATCAATCGTAATTTATCATATTAAATCACAAAAATCGATGATGAAATTCATATTAAAACTAACAAAATTATAATTGAGCAAATTTTCTTCAATGAATAAAAACAAATCCTTGATTTCAAGTTTATAGATACAAACACAACCTTAATGAAAATTTTAAGATCTATAAATGGAATTTATGGCAGCGAAGAGCCCTTTGCATGGCATGTGAAATGGGTAGCTTTTCGGATCTTAGCATAGAAATTTTGCAATCCCATCAAAATAGCTTGGGACTTTAAAGTGTGCAAGTTGGCCAATCAATTACCCTCTCAATGATAGCATATAGAGAAAATAAGTTAATATAATAATAATATTATCACTTCGCTAACAACTTAAATTCTTAGTCAAGAGAGTTGTTGATACTAGTCTAGTATGATATTAGAGTAAGTAATGTTCTAAATTCAAACCTAATCTCATCCAAATGAATCAATAGTCCCACATATTTGACTATTTTAAAGAATAGGAACGTCTTAAGAAAAAATAAGTCAATGTATTACCCATTTCTTAATAATTTAAGTGACATTTTGATTTATTTTTTTATTTTTTGTTTTTCTTTTCTATTTTCTGTTTTAAGTTCATTTTTCATTTTACGTTTTAAAAAGCAAAAAAAAATAGTTCAAAATGTATTTAGTCACTTATATTTTTAAAATTTATTTTAAAAAACAAAAAAATGAGTTTATACATAAAATAAAAAATAATAAACAACCATTTTAAATGTTTTCAACTTAAAATAAAGAAAATCTCAAAATAAGAAAAACTTAGGTAGCATTTGGTTTACTTTTTTGTTTTCTATTTTCTATTTTCGTTTTATGTGTTAAAAACTCAAAACAAGTAAACAAAAAATACTCTGTTTTCCTTATTTTGAGATTTTCTTTACTTTTTGTTAAAAACTCTCAAAACGACTTTTTATCAGTTTTCATTTCATATATAAACTCATTTTCAATTTTCGAAAATAAATTTTGAAAATACAAATAACTAAATGAATTTTGAACCGTTTTCTTTATTTTCAGAAGTACAAAATAAAAAATGAGTTCAAAACAGAAAATAGAAAATAAAAACAGAAAATAGAAAAAAAAAATAAACTAAATGAACTCTTAATATTTTTTATTTTCTTATTTTGAGATTTTAAAATATAAAATATATGATACAGAAAATAAAAGATAAAAAAGTAAACAAATGCCACTTTGATTTTTTAGGTGGGATAAAGACCAAACCTCTCATGCACCCTTAGGGGTTCATTTTTAATGCGTTGCTCATCCTTCCGACCAGAGGGAACAGAATATGCATTGAGTGCCTTCTGTGATGCACCCAAATTAGTTAGTTAACGTGATTATATCAGATTAATTAATTAGTTAATTTAATGATTATAATAAAATTTATAATAGATAGTATAGTAATAAAAATTATTATGATAAGAATTATAATTTTCTAAAATCAAAACCACTTCCCTTTATTTCTTCTTTTATTTTCTTCCCTGCCAGAAGCGTATTCACTTCCATTGTTATCAGACCAGTTTGATCCAACTATGAAAAAAAAAAATCAGATATACAAACCATCAAACACAGCAAAATCAGAAATCAATTCACGGTAAAAACAGATGATGAAAGCTATGAACCATAAATTAGAGAACTTATCGCAACAATTTCCATCCAATACTCAGCAATCCACAAGAAACAGGGACAAAGAATAGAAAAATGGATTGGCTCATCTCAATCCACCAGAAACCATGGAAGGGGAAGGCGAAGATTCTGACAAAGGGTTTTTCTAAATCCAGGCCGCGATATGGGACGCAGCAACAATATCAATTGATCGATATCACGAACGGTTTGTTTGCCGATTGTAGGGTTTGCAATGGGGAAAAGCTTGGAGACCCCATCGTCGACGCGGTCGAAGAAGAGGAAAGAGGAGTTGCAACTTTTCAGCGGGGACACTATCTTTATCAAGGGCAAGAAAAAGAAGGATACAATCTGTATTGCCCTTGCAGATGATGTCTCCGTGATTTTCGATCCGGGTGGTGGAATCCAATTTTCTGCTACTGAGGATACAGTCTACTGCTTGGCCTGAATCCAATTTTCTGAAAGGGTTTGTTGGAGACAGAGAAAGACGGTGAAAGATGAGGCCAACGCCGGCGTATTTCTTTACAGACCTCAACGACAATGACTCGATGTCTGCTATGGACGGGGACGTGGACGGTTTCGAGGTGTTCGGCGCCGGCCGAAAACAGGCTTGCCGACGCCGATTTCTTCAACCCTCGAAGACGACTTCGACAACGCTGACATCAATTGATTTAGTCACCACCTCCGCCATCTTCCTATTTCTAGGGTTTATCTTATGGTCGGGGCATAGATGATGCTATATCAAATTTCAGTTCTTTTTGCGTCGCTTATGTTTGTTTCTGAAAAAAAAAAATAATAATAATAATAAATAAATAATACATAAATAAATAAATAATTGCATTGCAACTGCTTTTGTGGTTGTATTTTTAAGGATGTGAGAGTTGTTATTAATTCAAATTAATTAGTTGGGATGATTGTATCAAATTTGTTAGTCAGTTAGTTTAATTGTTGTAACAAAATCTATAAATAGAGAGTATCGGAAAAAAATATTATGAAAAAAAATATTATAAAAAAGAATTATTATTTTAAAATTAATTTGTCATTTTGAGGAAAAAGATTACTTTCGAATTAGACAATTTTTCTTTATTTTCTCTTTCATTTTTTTATTTGCCAATCAAGAAATGAGTTAATTTCATTATTAATTCTCTCATACTTACAAAATAAATAATGTTTTGTGTGTGTGTGATTCGATAAAGCTTGAATCTTGAGTGTTGCGAATTTACCAAATTGCTAAGAATTTTGTTTATCTGCTAGAATTTGAAGATGATGTCTTTTACTTAAAGATTGGTACATCAAGGAGTCGAGTAAAGATTTAAAAACATAGGTTTATGGACAGGGGCGGATCCAAGATTTTCACTAAGGAAGGCACTGAGTATATTCAAGAAGAAGATAACGAGTTATGTCCGAGTTGTAGAGGAGAAATAATATTACTTTTTAGGGATATATAAAATTATTATTAGATATTAAACTACTAAATATACTTTTTACAGTTTAATGATTCAACTGATCTTTTAACAGAACCTGAGATCTAATAAAATGTCCCTCTTTACTAAAAAATATAATTATTGTTAAGTTTAATTATTTATAAAATTTATTATGTTATATTTTTTAATATTATGCATAAAAGTATTCAATAGTTTAATGGGAGAATGTATTTTATTTCACAAAAAATACTTGGTTCGATTTTTGTACATTCTTTTTATCTAAAAAATTTCGACTTAACCTTAATTTTTTTTAATAAAGCCAAAATACCTTAATTTTGAAGTAATTTCATTTTTTAATAAAACTAAAATACCGAGAATATTTTAGTAATTTCATGTTCAAAATTAAGAGGAGTCACTTCTCCCCACCCCTCCCCGGGCCTCTTAATAAGCCCACCCATATTTATAGATTCAAATCTATTAAGAGGTTATACTTTGTAATCAAGTTTTGTTACAGTGAAGGACCCAATATTTTTTATTTTTTTAGTTTGATTTTTTTTTTTCTCGTTAAAGCTTGTGTCTCCTTTTATTTTTCACTTTACTTTTTTCGGATTGCTAGCATGTGGATTTTTCATTAGTTTTATAATGCATGCTTTTTTTGGAAGGCATAAGCTTTTGTCCGTTAGCATTAATTTGATTCTTCCACCTTATTAGAGCCAACCATGTCTCCAGCATAGCTATGTCATCTATTGTTGCTGACAATTTGAGGTATTTTGTTCAATGGCATGTCTCCTGTCTCAGAGAGTATCTTTTCACGTTCTGATCCATGGCCTTCCCTTTTTGTCTGTTTAGCATTAGTTTTATAACATTCCAGAATCGAGGGACAGCAAAGAGGTTCATGGGGAGTGACCAAATCTGTGCAAGTCTGAGCATGTGTCTAAGACCCCCGGAGAAAGCTCTTGGAAAAGAAAATCGCTTGTGGTTTGAGGTAGTCAAAGCTTTGAAAATATGATCTATAATGCCATAAGATTTCTGTATGGATGAAACAAATTTCTGGTTTAGGTCAGAATATTTTTTCTTTGAAGAAGTCCTTATTCCAAAAAGAAATTTACAATATTCTCCTACCATGGCTATTGACCTGAAATTGATTTCTTAACGTAAATTTAACAATGCATTATTTAGTGGCCTTCTATATTTTGCATAGTTTGTTGGGTAAAGCCTTAAAATGGGAAAAAAGGTGTGTGATACTGATCCCATTGCCTTTTCCATTTTTGTAGCCATCATGTTACTTGGCTGTTTGGGCTTCTAATGTCCTCCAAAAGCACAAGTTTGAGAGCATTAAATGAAATACAAAAATCTTGGTAGCAAAATAGAGAGAAAAAGTTCTGACAGAAAAGAGTGTTTTTGTTGTGGGGAGGGTGGGAAAAGATTGCATTTTCGATCTATGTGAGGGATGCTTACTTTTCCGTTTCCTCACCTATATAGTTCGGGTGGAAATATGGACAGAGAAGACCAATATGCAAAGAGTTCTGGAGCTAGAAAATGCAATTCGAAGAAGCCTGGAGTTGCTGGTTCTGCTCTGGCCTACACTCTTGGAAAGGTGTCTTCTTTACTACATCTCTAGTCTCTAGGTGAACAAAAATTGTGTACCTACATTGTTCGTGGTGTTAATTTTACTGGTAAAACATTCGAACTCATACGAATGATGCTTCAATCATAATTTAAAAAAAAAAAAGAGGAAAAAAAATAAAGAAAACAAAACTCACAGAATACCTGAACTCAGGTCCCTGATGTGAGTTTCTACCATAGACTCGAGCAAGCAACTAGAACAATCCACCCTAATTTGACTATCCAGTCAAGATGGGAAGGCCTTTCGAGCTGCCATAATTTGTATTTTGAGCATTAAGAGGGCATCCTTTTGGATGTATTTATCCCTTTCTGGGTTCAAAAGCTTCCACTCAGTGTCTACAGGGTATTGAAAATTTAAAATGAACATGGGTCTCTAAATATCCACTATCCAAAATGTAAAACAAAACTGAGTTAAGGAAATAGATGAAAAATATTGTTCTAGTGGCTGCACTGACAAGGGCTAAGAATTGCATCTTTGTGTAGCGCTGATGTTTGAAGTTCAATAATTAGAGCTTGTTTTGCGCTCCTCAATGCAGGAAGGACACCAAGTGCATGTGATTGAAAGAAACCTGGCAGAGCCTAACAGGATCGCGGGTGAATTGCTACAGCCAGGAGGCTTTCTGAAATTGATTGAGTTGGGGCTCGATGGTAAGCAAGACAGACCTATATACCCCTATTGCCGATAACAGATCTTTTTGCTTGCTCCTACAGTTGAGAGGTTGGTTATAACGTGTGTGTGTGTGGCGTATATATAATGTCAATGCAGTTTGTGTAAATGAAATTGATGCTCAGAAAGTGTTTGGATATGCTGTTTACAAGGATGGGAAAAGTATTAAACTGCCTTATCCGGTGGGAAAATTTCATTTTGAAGTGGCTGGGAGAAGCTTTCGCGATGGGCGATTCATACAAAGGATGCGGAAGAAAGCTGCATCACTTTCTAAGTATTCTTTTTCTGTCATTAAAATTCAACTCTTTATCTTACTTTGATCTATTCTCTAATTGAAACAACTGTTATTGCTGCTCACAATAAATTCTAGATTAACTCAGTTGCACAATAATTTAGTACCAAGCAGGTTAAGTTCAGCCGCATGATTTCCTCTCCATCGCTCTGCGGTCTTCACTTTTCCTTTGCAGCCTCATTCCATGTTTCTTTCTGATTTTCTCTTGTCATTTGGTGATGTTAGGTTAATGCATTCTTTGTTGCTTTGTCACACGAAATTTTGAGACTCTTTTTAGTTCAGCGTTATCAAATGATTCCGCACATTTAGTGAGTAGTTTCATACTATCAAAAATAAGAGTTAGAATAATGCGACGTGTTTCTGTACTTATACTTTTTAAAAACATAACTTTCTAAATAGTCATTTTATTATATAAATACCATTATCACATCATTCTAGTCTTACTTTTCTTACACAAATTTACAGAAAAATAGATTTTCCCTATCGCGTTGTTTATTTAACAAAGGTATTTTAAAATGTAAAAAGCTACCATATTTATGCTCCTCTGAAATTCTTCTTTTTTTTTTTTTTATGAGTTTCTCTGAAATTCATTGTCAGTGTAAAATTGGAGCAAGGAGCAGTAACATCCCTGACTGAAGAAATAGGGACAATTAAGGGGGTGCTGTACACGACTCAGACTGACCATAATATGACAGCATACGCTCCTGTCACAATTGTGTGTGATGGTTGCTTTTCAAATTTGCGGCAGTTCCTCTGTAATTTGTAAACCTGAGGTGAAGTTGTTTTTCCGCTGTACTCTCTTTAGACTAAACATTATCGGGCTGTTGTTCCCCCCCCCCCCCAAAAAAAAAGGGTTCTTTCCTTGTATTTGCATGAATAAATATTAGAAATTTACACACAACTTTGCTTTGGATATGGGTAAATTGTGAAGTAATTTTATCCCCATGCGGTGTTTCATTTTCTCAAGCATCATTTTTCTATTCCCTGTGCATTTCTCATTATGGGATCTAATACAGTCAACCTTATAGACAGTCGATCTGTCTAGAAAGAGAAATAATAGTAATAATTAAAAAATGGAGGCATTTGAGATGCGCCATTTCGAGTCTGCATTAGCAGAGTTCTTTCCGTTTGGGTCAACCATTTTCTTTTGTTTGGTGGAAAGCTCTCTAGTGTTTCATGATACGAATGTATTTACCATGGCACAAGTTGTTTTCTTACTTAATTATAGATATTTATTGAAGAGAATTGAGTTTTTTTTTTCTTTTTTTTTTTGGTGGGATTTAAAGCTGAATTAATTATTTGACATTTGTTACCTCACGTGTAACCATATCAAATACGACACGATTGCAAGTTTAATGGTAACAATATTAAATATGAAGGTACGATTTGAATACGAGTTGATTCGTGTAACTTTTGATAACTCAATACTCTCGTAACTTCTAGGAGACTAATCTAAGTTCGGGAATCTATTTAGAACATTAGTGCGGTACTTACTTAAAATATCTAATAATTAGGTTAGCAAAAGAGTTGAGAAAATATTTTGACAGAATTTCAGTAAAATAAATGAGATGTACCTGTCAATGCTGGCCCAGGGGTGAGCTCAGCAAGCCCCTGGGCTTGGGCAACACCCTAAGCCAATTATTTTAAAGGGCAATATTTGGTCAAGGGTCTATTTTTGGAAGGACAAACTTGGGACAAGAGTAACTTGGGCAACCTCCGACCAAGGGCCGGCACTGGTACTTGTATTGGTGTGAAGTGGTGGTTTAAATATTGAAGACCCCATATGGAGTGGCTTGCATATAGTTACATGTAACTGCATGTAACGTGCCTTTTTCTTTTCCACTAACCCCTTGTATTGAAAGTCCTAAGGTTAATTTCTTTGTTGGTTAACCAATGTACTGTGCCTGATGTGGTTTGTAACAGTACTTTTATAGGCATATATATTGAAATTATTAAAAAAGGATTGTACGCGAGACTCGTGTGCTACTCTATCGAAGTGCTCAATCAAAATCGAGTAGGGCAACCTGGCCCGATTGGGGGTGTCTATACTCGACACCTCCGGTCGAATTTTTCTGCCTGATCAGAGTATCCTTACTTGAACACTTATCCGACTGGGTACCTTGTCAAATGCCTCCAATTTGACATAAGAGAAAATATCAACTTTGAAAAAAAATACAAATTCAATATGATATAAAAAAAGTTAATTATATAAATATAAAGTTCCTTGATGTTGTGTTTTTCGTTCACCACTGTGAAATTAGACTCGATTTTTAAAATAATTAAAAAAAATTAATTCACACTTTCCTGAGCACATTGCAGGAACATGAAAATTATTGAAAAACCGATCCTTCTTATTTTCGCCATCGCGTGTGTTCGGGTCGGATTGCTCAACCCATATATTCATTTAGCTTTTCGGATCTGGGTCGGAGAGAGAATTTTAATATGACAGAAACACCCCCCTAGAGTCACAACAAAATGACAATACCAACCCCTATCTGACCCAATCAACCCTAATCTTTCATCAGAATCCCCAATAGGGCTCTCTCTCTTTCTCTCTCTCTTTCTCTCTGCGCACAGACTCCGCTCCCGATCTCTCTTCAATCGCAGACTCTAGTGGTGTCTCTGTTGGGGTCAGGTCATGATCCAGATCGACTTCTCTCTCTATATCTGCATCTAAATGTACAGATATGCGTTTCTTTTAATTTGGAAATTTCGTGTTATGTGTGAATTTAACTCTTATTAACTTCAGATCATACTGCTACTGTTTCTTGTTGGATTTTATGGTGATTTATTCATCTGTGGTCTTCATTTTGTTTCCAATTTATGATTTGCTTTCAATTAGTGTGCTATGACCCACCAAATCTTGATTGTAGAAGCCAATAACAATTCTCTCTCTCTCTCTCTCTCTCTCTCTCTCTTTTTGGTAATTAACAATCCTCTTTTAGCTGTTAATGTGAAGCTATTTCTTTTCTTTTCATTTTCCTCTTTCCTTTTTTGTCTTTTCGTGGGTTGTAATTGATTTTTTTTTAACCAAAAAATAATATATAAATGGTATTTGAAATGTGCCAACTCGATTTAGGAAGACTAAGGGTTTTGCAGAGGTACTTTTAGGTTTGGGTGTAATTCATACGGTTGATTGTTTTTTTACATATTCATAATTATATATTTGTTCTTATCTATGTTCATGTAGGGGGTGTATCATGAGATATTATATACATAATCGTTCTGTGGAAAGAAGTATATAAGTTGTTCTTAGTTTCTATCTTCTACTGCCGGAGGTGACATAATGCAACTTTATGCATACTCATCTGCGCTGCCAAGTGGCAGTGTATATGGTAATTGTGTTTTTACTTAAAGGGAAGTTAACTAGAAAGCGCTGACTCACCGTCAAGGTGCCACTTGCAAGTCAGACTCAATAGGGAATCTGACACATTTCACCTTGGGCACGTATTGGACTCACCTCTTGCCGAGTCGGCTTTTTGTTGTTTAGACCCATCATGAACTTGCTTTGAACTTTTCTGAGTTTTCTTATGGATTTCTTATTTGGATAATTTGATATAATGTCTTGATATTTGAGTTTATGGATTCATGGAATAATGTTTTGTCAAAATGATGTGTTAGTTATCATTTTGGACGGAATGTAATCATTATATTATTTTGAGTTATGAAATATATGGTTTTTAATTTATTTAGTGTTATATTGCATTATTTTTATTGTATTTGAATAAGGTATTGATATATAAGAGATATAAAAACATATATTTTATCCCTAGTCCCTACATGTGTCCTGCATTTTTTTAAAATCACCGAATCTGTGGATGTCGTGTTAGTGTCTGAAGTTGGCATCCGTGTTTTTTAGGAAATTAGAAAGCAAACATCCAGGAACTTTTAGCAGCCCAACTGTTTGATAGGAATTAGAAAGCAATCATCCAGGAACTTTTAGCAGCCCGACTGTTTGCTGTGAGACTCCAATTGGCGAGAAAATCTCAAATCAAAAAATATTTTTCTAAATCCTTCTGTGAATGATGCTTTTGGACACTCATGGGTGTTTGCGTCTTTTCATGATAGAGGATACTTAGAATTTACTTGTGGATGTCTTAGTACTTATATTTACGAAGATACAGGAAAAAATATATGTTGTATGATTGTATATAATATGTTGATAATATATTACTTTTTGTTGTTGGTTTTTGCCACAAGCTACTGTATTAAAACTGAATTAATTGACGGAACCTATCCCTTCTCTAGTTGAACACCAGGACAGATATCTCAACTGCTGATGTGCATAAATGGACCTTCCTTCAGAACTAATCTTGAACATCGCTCATGAGATCTGATAAGTTGCAGCAAAGGGGTGCAAGAATTCAACGGAAGTATATATGTGAGAAGGTTGTTGTTCTTCTACAGGTGTGTACATGATCTCCATGGTAGTGATGAGATAGTGTACGGTTGTTTTTTGGGTGAGACTGCTGTTTACGATGCCTAAATGTAAATCTGTTTCTGTCATGCTTGTTCGGTTTCCTTCCTGCTCATCTCTATCTCCTTATTGAATGTTTCAGTTTGAGCTGTACAGAAATTTCTCTTTGCAGCATCCTCTGAGGCATCAAAATCTAAACTGCCCAGTGCATTTGTAAGAGGGGAGCTCTTAATTGATGTGTTAGCTTATGGAGGATCACAATTTCTTTATTGGTCAAGAGTTCCCTGATGTCAAAGCTTTCCGAAAAGCAATTAAAGAAGCTGCAATTGCTCAGCACTTTGAGCTTCGTATTATAAAAAGTGACCTGATTCGTTATTTTGCAAAGTGTGCCACAGAAGGTTGTCCATGGCGCATCCGTGCTGTTAAGCTTTCTAATGCCCCAACCTTCACAATTAGAAGCATTGAAGCAACACATACTTGCGGGAAGAATGCCCAAAATGGGCATCATCAAGCTTCTGTTGATTGGATAGTAAACTTCATAGAGGAACGACTGCGAGATAACATTAACTACAAACCAAAAGATATTCTGCATGACATCCATAAACAATATGGAATTACGATACCATATAAGCAAGCTTGGCGTGCCAAGGAACGGGGGCTTGCAGCAATTTACGGCTCTTCTGAAGAAGGGTACTGCCTCCTTCCTTCATACTGTGAGCAAATAAGGAAAACCAATCCGGGAAGTACTGCTGAGGTTTTCACTGCTGGTGCTGATAACCGGTTTCAACGGCTTTTTGTTTCCTTTTATGCTTCCATATACGGGTTCCTAAATGGATGTTTGCCTATTGTTGGCCTTGGTGGAATCCAGCTTAAGAGCAAATACCTTGGCACCCTACTTTCAGCAACTTCTTTTGATGCTGATGGAGGGTTATTTCCCTTAGCCATTGGTGTGGTTGATGTAGAGAGTGACGAGAGCTGGATGTGGTTTTTATCAGAGCTACACAAAGTTCTAGAGGCAAACACAGAGAAGATCCCACAGCTTACATTTTTGTCAGATATACAAAAGGGCATAATAGATGCTGTTAAGAGAAAATTTCCTAGTTCTTCTCATGCAATTTGCATGCAGCACTTGAGTGAAAGCATTGGCAAAGAGTTTAAGAATTCGAGGCTTGTGAATCTTCTGTGGAAAGCTGCATATTCAACCACCACAATTGGTTTTAAAGAGAAATTGGCAGAAATAGAGGAGGTTTCTTCTGAAGCAGCAAAGTGGCTTCAAAGGTTTCCCCCTTCCCGCTGGGCGCTGGTATATTTTGAGGGGACACGATATGGTCATCTCTCTTCAAATATTGAGGAGTTCAATCAATGGATACTTGAAGCAAGGGAGCTGCCCGTTATTCAGGTGATTGAGAGGATTCAAAGTAAATTGGTAGCTGTGTTTGCAGAAAGGCGAGCCAAGAGTAACTCATGGTTTTCCGTGCTCACCCCGAGTGCCGAGAAACGTATAGTGGAGGCAACCAGCCACGCATCTACATATCAAGTCCTTAGATCAGACGAGGTAGAATTCGAGGTTCTATCAGGGGATCGGTCAGACATTGTGAACATCGGGACCCATTATTGTTCTTGCCGTGATTGGCAGCTGTATGGAATACCATGCTCCCATGCTGTTGCAGCGCTAATCTCCTCCAGAAAAGATGTGTATGCCTTCACTGAGAAATGTTTTACTGTGGCCAGTTATCGGGAAACATACTCAGAAGATGTACACCAAATCCCAAGTAAAATTGAATGGAAGAAGGAACCTGAGGCTCCTATGGACGAGGACATGCCAGTTGTGCGGCCTCCTAAGTTCCGCCGACCACCAGGGCGCCCTGAGAAGAAGCGAGTTTGTGTAGAGGACCTCAATCGGGAGAAGCATACTGTGCATTGTAGCCGGTGCAACCAAACAGGACATTATAAGACAACTTGCAAAGCAGATATAATGAAGGGTATAGAACAATTTTAGATGTTTAGTTTTTAATATGAGTAAACTACCTGACCAGTTGGTTCATATGTTGAGTAGAGCTTTAGTACAGTTTGGTTTGCTGTAGGGCTTACTAGCCATCTACTCAGGATATTGTAAGATCAGATGTATTCAGTTAATGTTTATACTGTATCTTTATCTTGTATTATACCAAGATTAGGATTTTGTTAGTCATTATATTCAGATTAGCTAAGAGCTTTTAGATTTCTTGATTGCTGTACGGTGTACAGTGCATCTGAAAATCTCTGGCAGGATGCTGTCTCTTGACCTAAACTACTACCCCATGGTTTTTCTCTTGTTCTGGATTGGCATAATTTTGTGGAAAAACCATCTCTAAGTTGATTTCTAGGTTAACATTGTAAAATGTTTTTGGAATACTCATATTTCGGGAAAATGTATATTTTTTCAAACACACAAGTAAATATGTTTTCCGAAAAATTTACATTGAAACAAATGGAATTTGTACGTAATTTTTTTTTTTTTTTGGTACACTAATGCCCACAACAGGAAAATGGAGAAAAATGCCATGGGGTTTGATTGGCTGCTTCTTTGTGCTGTAAAGAAATGCAGTCATCAAATGTTCATCAGTTTCATGAAGAGCTAATCCTTTTATTGGTTTGGCTGGATTAAGAAATTGAGAAGAAATGAATTTGTAGAAAGTATAGAAATCTATTTCTTTATTTGGTTACCCAGAAGACATGGAGCATATGTGTGGGGGTTGCATCTCACCTTCTTCTGAATGTTACGTTATTTCTTTTACCCATCCTACGTAAATAGTTACTTATATCTGATTATATATATACATATATATAAACTCCAAGTCGAAGCATTGTTTACAATTTAGGCTACACGTGTTCAATTATTGAACAAATCTGTCTTTACTAGAGAAGTAGAAAAATCTTATTAGCATGCGCTGGTTACTCACCAATTGCTGTTTCCAAAAAAGAAAAAAAAATGTACATAAGCCAACAAAAATCTTATTCTGAAGATGAAGGCAAATGATAAAACACTTCAACACTGATAAACACACCCAACATCCAAAAGAAATTTGACAATTCTTTCATCTCTGTTAATTGATAAAGCACTTCAATACCGAACCACAAACAGTCGCTATATTTTCTTTTTATATGAAGCCATTAATTGTTCCGACTCCAGTACACAATTCTTGTAGACCTGTGATATCCTCATTAAGCAAGTTCAAATTTTCAAGTCCCAAACTCGGGGATAGCGTAAGTAACTAAATCAAACGAAGCCAAATTTTTCATCACCATATGTACAGAAATACAATGGTTTAAACAAAACCTTCGTCATAAATCCTCGTAATGGTGATCTGTCTCATCAAAGATCTCCTCCTGCAAGGTGTTAAAACTGATGTCAAGATACAGATTACAGAGCATATATGAAAATTAGTCAACAAATATAAGAACAAGACTTGAAGGCACCAATTTCATAAACATTTACCTGTAAAAGCTCTTCGATGACGTCTTCCATTGTTATTACCCCGACAGCTTCGTCTTCTTCAGGAAGTTTTGGAAGTGGGCTTCCATCTATTTCGAGAATGTCTGGATACATCTCCTTCTCCCACTTCTTGCTCCTAGAGAGGCCCTTGTGAGGAGACTTATTTCCACTATTTGGAAAACTCTTCCATTTGTGGATCTGTCTTTTGGTCTTTGAAGCCTTTTCTTGGGGCGGCTTCTCACCATCAATGTCTACCCTCACATCCATCCCCAATTCTATGTGGGACGCGAGAGAAAAAGAGAGAGCACATCAGAAAAATAAAAAAATAAATTAAAAAAATTCCATTAAATGTAAAGTTGAAGAATGAAACAGAGCTTACTATCAGCAGCAGGGCTCTTACTAGCAGGCTGCTCTGTTGTCTTGTTCCACTGTCTCACAACTACTGCCATATGACTGTGACCCATTTGGAACTCATTCAAGATGTCATACAAAGGCAAAGTTTCCAGAACCCTATAGCACAGAACAACTAATATGAGTCCACAAGTAGGAACAACTAATATGAGTCCACAAATAGCACGCTGCTAGATATGACATCACCTATAATAATAATTGACTGGAATCCTAGACAGAGTTTTTTTTTTTTTTTTTTTTTTTTTTTTCCCCTTTGGTTAACCCGAAACCCTCACCGGTTTATTGCAGTTCTCAACGAACCACGTAGCCGATAGATAAAACAGTGAGATATACGCTGCCCCTCACGCACATCTCGCTTAAGTCAGAAATCGAACCCTCATATTTTGCTTCATCTTAAACATTCTTTTGATGTAAAAATGGCAAAAGCATAATTATGAATACATCAATGTAATAAAACTATTATAGAATTCCTGCAAGCTATGATCACAAAGCAACATAGATTCACTTAGACAAGCATGTAGTATGTAATTTCAACCCATAACAAGGTCACTATCTTCTGGTCAATGAAAGATACCTTGGAATCTTGCGAATGGTAACACTCTTCACTGGTACTTCATCTTCTGGATGGATGGTCAACAAATTCTTCACCTACAAGTTAAAAATTGCAAATAAAAATAAATAAACCAAAAAAGAATTTGATCCCAAGAACAATGAAGCAATCAATAAATTATGCGCTCATGATTAACTCTAAATATAGCCGAGATTAATGAATTATAGACTGAAAATGGAACGATTTAACTTGGCATTTCCAACTTGCTAGCCAACAAAAATCCAAATGGAAATTTGGAATACTGTATCAGCTGGTAGTAGTCACACAGATTCTTCAAAATTTGTCCTAAGCTAAGTAATTGACCACCTCCAACACATATCCACACTAATTAGTGTGGTGAACACAAAGAACTTTTGGTTAAGGCAACCTCCATACAGATAACCACAAG
The DNA here is from genome assembly GCA_019916065.1 of Vitellaria paradoxa. Classification (NCBI taxonomy): domain Eukaryota; kingdom Viridiplantae; phylum Streptophyta; class Magnoliopsida; order Ericales; family Sapotaceae; genus Vitellaria; species Vitellaria paradoxa. The sequence goes on along the minus strand of CM034238.1, from coordinate 4,892,500 downwards.
TAAAAGTAGATCTTTTGGATAGCTTTTAAACCACAAAGATCTTCAGCTCTAGCTTTATTTTCAACCAAAAAAAGCTACTTACTGAAATATGTTATCCTCCACAAAATTAAGGGACCTTCAAAAAGCCTTAGTATACCAATTTCCACACATTCGGTTATCAATAATCAAAGTCCCAGCAAAAAAAGACATTTGAAAGGGTTTCAACAGACACCATCATGTGAAGTAAAGCAGGAGAGTGGAAGAAAATGTAAAGATGAGCATGCTAGCAAACTAAACTCATGTACAAAGTACAAATCTATATAAAGAGTGGCAACAAAGCTATTTATTTTTCCAATTGCATAAACAACAAATCATAATTACCAGGAGAAGTCCAATTATGTTACTGGGTTGCTCATAGTAGACTGGAACTCTGCTATGTCCTTTCTCCAAAATTAAATTCATCAACTCCCTGTTAGATAAGAAGCATCAACATATGACCATAACCAAATTGAAAAAGAATGCAAATTAACATTCTTTCAGAAACCTGTCCAAAGGTTGCGATACCTGTCAAGCTTGGCATTGATATCAACAGAAAAAGTTTCAGATATGGGAGTCATTGCATCACTAGCTGTTTTCTCGGTAAGCTCAAGTGCCCCGGCAATTATTGTCGTCTCATCATGTGTGAGTTCTCCACCTTTTCCAGCCTGATTGCAAAAAAAACCAGAAGACTATCAAGCTGACAATATGAAACAGAAGGACAAAAGCAGCTCTACACAGTTGAAGATTGTAAAACATAAACATCATGAGACATTTCATAGAACAACCACCGAAAATCCTGCATGCAGAAAATTATAAAGGGAAAAGTGTATTGGAAATTTTGTATACTCCCTTAGAGACATATGAAGGATTTTTCTTTTTTTATTTTATTACTCTTTTTTCCTTTGGGGTGTGTGCACCATGCCTGCATTTGTACCTACTTACCTCGTTACCATGCAAAATAACTTCAGTTTTATCTACTTACCTCATTACCATGCAAATCAACTAGTGTTTTCAACTCGGCTCTACGGAATAGAGCTACATGTCCATGTCCTAGAAGAAAGTCTAACAGCTGAAAAATCACAGAGAACGGGTGTCATCAAGAAGGCTAATTAGGAACTCCAACCAATGATTTTGTTCAAGTAATGGAATGATATAAGGCTAAGCAAACACAAGCATCACCTTGCTTATTGGAAATGCTATAGGAAAGCAGATCCAAACAAGAACTTGAACAATTGGAGCAACAGCTGCACCAATAGCCAATCCATATCGGGAACAAACAGACTGCGGAATGATCTGTTCATACAGAGACTATATCAATTAGTGAATTGACACATTAATGTTGAACAAAATAACTTAAATTTTCTAAAAACACTTCTTTTGAAAATCATTCATGTTGTTGAAAAAGCACTTCTTGCGTCAGAAATCATAGATATATTGCCACCTCAATTGCATATACAGCAATCATGCAAGCTAAGGAATCATTTTTTAGCAGACCCAACCTAGAAAGCTGCCCTAATAAACCTAATAGGTTGCACTGACAAATTCAACCATCTGTCTGTTGGTTCCAACTTTATAGCTCTCTTCTAGATAAATGTTATGTAAGATAAATACCTCACCTCACCAAACAGAAGTATCAAAGTAACTGAAATCAGGATAGCACCCCAGGCAGTAACCAGACTGTCCAGAAAAATTGGAAGTGCCTGACAAAAATACCAAACATCTCAAAATACCAAGTAATTGATGATATCTGCTATTAAATAGCTTGTTCCAATACATCACAACATATGTACCTCCATAGCTGCAGCATTGCAAACAAGCAGTGTGACAAGCAATAAATGCTGATTTCTGACAACTGGCAATATCTTCTCTGTTTACAAAAATGTACAAACTTCCAGCTATAGTAATATTCAATAAAACTAAGCAAAAGAAAGCAATACAATACCAAAACCTTCAGTCTTATGCAGTATTTGAAACATTGCACAAGCAAAATCAACAAGTACAGTGTATCTGACATTTTACAACTTGTGTGATCATCCAGCCATCGCTAATCATCATCTACATATATTTTTATTTCATACATTTTGCATCGCATTACAATGTTTTTAGATAAAAAAGGCAGGGAAAGTCTGTCGGTATATAGTCAAATCAATGCGCACGGATAGGAAAATATTTATGCTGCTTACAAAATAAAATAAAGTAAGAAACGGACATTGTGGAGATCAAAATGGTGGCTTTATGTTCGCTTTATCAAGGCCAACTGGTCCATTATGAGAGAAGGTTTACAGGTATTGCATCCTTTATTAAGGCCAAAACAGCGGCTTTATGTTCTTTCTCAGGTATCTTAGTTCTTTATCAGGGAAGGATATATTTCTTGTGTATTGAGCCGACTAATGTTGTTTGTGGACCTCTACAGATTCATAGCACGTACAAGCTGCAGTCCATCTACAGAGGGTCTCCATAAATTCTTTGTAAAGAAGAAGTTCAAAAAGTACTCAAAGCAAATAGGGGAATCTCTTCTCCCTCCTCCTACTTTTCTATTTTCTTTTTCTTTTCTTTTTTTTTTTTTCTGTGTGCACGCATGCGAGTGCCCCCCCCCCCAAAAAAAAAATTGGGGCGCGTGGGGAGTTGGTGGTTACACAACCCATTTTATATTATTTTATGCTTCTTAGAATGTGGCCAAATAGAATGAGCCAGCAAATGCTTACAAGTTACAAATAATATTTTCATTTGCACCAAAAAGTTTAAGAGTTCAGTTATAACAAGCAATATAAGAACCAACAAGAGTCCTGTAGAAAAATGGTAGAAAAATGGTCTATTTCGCCTGTACCCTGTAGTTTCCTAGACCCTGAGATTTGTATTACATTCACTCAGATCCGTTTTGTTAGATTTTTCATCCAAAAAGTAACCGTTGACCAATTTAGTGTTATGAAATTACATTATACCCTTATTATTAATAAAAAAAATTTACTCCAACGAAATGAGAATTTTATTTTATTTAATTTTAATTTTGAGAATACTTTTATTTGTTCATTTTTCCAAAATCTATTGCAAAAAATGACAAATAGATAAAAGTATTATCAATAAATTTTGATATTTTCTGCGATAGATTCTAACAAAACAAAACAAAAGCTAGTTTTGTTTAATACTAAGGCTATAAAGTTAATTTCATAGCATCGAATTGGTCAACAATTATTTTTGGTTGAAAATTTTAATAGGGAGTCTAAGTGGATTGTAAAAAGAAGAAAAAGAAAAAGGTAATCAAAGAAACCTTAGACGGTAGTTCAAATGTGTAGGCTATATTACCCTCTCCATGTGGTTTGTTTGGGGGTGTTTGTCAAATTTTATCTCAAATCGGGTGGGGAAAGGAAACCAGAGTCTTCACCACAAGAGGATTGTCTCCACTCAGTTTTGGAAGTTCATTAAATCTCTCAATCAATCTCACCATTTCACAACTTGGCTGTCAGATCATGCAATAATCACATTCTCAATCAAGGTTTTGCACTCTTAAATGCTTTCACATAATAACAATTATCATTAAATTTTGCTCGAGCATTCCAACAGTAGAAGACCTGAGATTAGCATTAATTACCAACAAAATAAAAAGTGAAAAACATACAAAATTTAAGCAAATATATAAGTAAGTGTCTATATATATATATATATATACCAGCGTGTTTGCGATCCTTGGGAGTTCCAGACTTGGCAAGAACTTCAAGATCAACAAGACTCATCGACATGAGCCCCAAAGTAAGCCCGGACATCAATCCAGCAAACAAAACCAGCAAGACGATTATCAATATATGGATAAAGAACTCCGACTCGCAACATGTGTACTCCACCGCCATCCAATTCCTTCTCTCTCTCTCTCTCTCTCTCTCTCTCTCTCTCTATCTTCGTCTTCTGCTTCTTCAAACCCTCAGAAACCACATGCGAATGTTAAAGAAACGACAACCAGACCTCAAAAATCTCCATTGCCCCGAGCCAGCAAGCAATCAAAACCCCAACTTCACAGCCACCGACTCGCGGAGATATGTCTCCGCCAAACAGGGATGGACTATTGAAGAACAGTAAAGTTTAGTGAGAGAGGGTGGGGCCAACACAGAACCGACTGTTGTGCTGTAACTTGCAAGGTCAGAGAATCGACAGATATACATACAAGTGTCTATATATGTAAAATTCGCCGGCCGTGGAGGAGAATCCACCAGCGACGGTTCCACGAGATCTTTGCTTTGCTTGTCAGAATGCGTCTGACGTGTCAGTTATTCCGACGACTACCCCGCACTTATCGCTTTTGGAGAGGAAATAATCATGTCTTTCCTAAACGCGATAATTTATAGGATGTAAATTTACGTGTTAATTGCATCGAGGGGCCAACATATTTTAAAAAATAATAATATAATAATAATAATAATAATTTTTTTAAGACTAAATAAACGGTAAAATGCTTTCCGATTAAAAAAAAAACCTTTTTTATTTAATAATTTTTTTAAATATTATTTGTCTTGTATAATTCTTTTATTAAATATTTTTAAACATGTTATTCACACTAAAAATTATAAAAAAAAATATTTAAAAAAATCATGTACACATAAAAAAATATAACTTATTTAAAATAAATTAAATTTTTTTACGTTAATTTTTATTTTTTTAAATTTGAAGGTAAAGTAAAACGTCTCCCAAACACAATTTATAACAATTAATATGTTAAATTTGTGGAAGGAAATTAATATGTTTGTTTAATTTTTTCATAATCTGCTGTGACATAAAAAATTAAGTTTACTTTTTAATTAAAAATAAATAAAAATCATATGATAGACTTATAGTAACAAGCCTAAACCCTACCACTCTATTTTAGTGTATGTTTTAGTTAAAATTTTAATAATATAATAGTATTAGTTTTTGTAAAAAATCTAAAAATGCTCTACATGGGCTTCAAAAGATATTACAATAAGCTATTATACACATGGAATTGAGCCCCACAGATGTCAGCTCTTGAATAGCATTATTTGAGTTGTTTAATTAAAATTTAATTATTTAGATATATTTATATTTTTTAAATTAAAAAATATGAATATATTTAGACTGTTAAATTTTAATTTTTTAATTTTAACTTTATTTGATAATATTTAATTTCAGTCACCGATTATAATTTGTGAAAAAAAAAATTTTAAATGAGTTGTACAAAAATTAAAGATTTGGTAATTACGATTATATTTTTGTATATTTTTGTGCCTAGTAATTATGATTATATATATATATATATATATATATATTATGACTCTGTTTGATTTGTAAACAAACAATAAAAAATTATATAAATCTCTAATAATTTTATATCACATTAATTTTTTTCTTTTACACACATATTACAAATTCTTAATTTATCACACTTTTTATTACGTCAAACACACCACTAAGTACAAAAACTCATGCAAATTGTAGCGAATGGAATTTCTTGGCTGTAGGGAACTTTGAAGTTGGGCTTACTGGGTCCAGAGAGAATATGTGCCGGAGAGCTCTTGGATTCCCAATGCGCATAGATTATGCCAGTGGGGGGCAGGATTGATTGTGAATATCACCCACCTTAACTTTCATGTAATTGCAATCTAACGGTTGGATGGACTAGCCCCAAAAGATCTTTGCCCCTTTTTTATTAATAAGATAAGAATATTAAATATATTATCTTATTAGAAAAATAGGTGAAAAAGTGACTCGAGTTATACTACTAACTTTTGGTTAGGGTGGAGGCGTTCCTTGCCAACTAACTTCGTCCTTTTTGACAATTTCTCCCTTATGTTGCGTTTGGCCAAAAAATAAAAAAAAAATTAATAGTTCAGTCATCAATTACTAACTTTTTAATTTCTTTTTAAAAAATTAAATTTATCTTATTATATTTTAATTTTTTAAATTTTAAATGACAAAAATATTAAAATAACAAAAAATTAAAAAAACTAACCTTGTTTCTTTCTTAAAAACACACACACACAAGCTGCTTGTAGGTTCCCGATCCGCTAATATATTATTTAGAAGATGTTTTGTTTGTTAAAAAATATTAAAAATTTTTTGAAGATTTTTAAAAATTATTTACTTTTTATAAATTATTTTAATTTATCTTACTTTTAATTACTTCAAACGCAGATTTAATAATAACTTGGAGTCAAGTCTTCTTCTCACACTATTATGGCCTGTTTGACCACACCAAATCTTACCAAAAATCACTAATTTTAACTAATTTTTATACTTTTTTTCAATTAAAATTTTTCACTTATCACCTTTATGTCACATTTTTTTCACTTTTATTATACTTTTTTCTCTACTTTTTATCTATCAAATAGGCTCAGGTATGAAAATGCATCATTATCAGTACGAAAATAACGGGAAAAAATTGGATAGCTTGCTCTTTAAGAACGTCAGCATATCCTTTGGATTTGGGGGCAAACAAGGACATGTTTGTCGTCATGGTATTTATAAACAAAATTTTTATTATTTAATTCAATCCAACATTACGTATACGGCACCTTAGCAGAGCGACAAATAAATAATAACAAAGAAGAAACAACTAGAGTCAAAGTTGCAATAAATCATAAAAATGTGGGGGAAATTGTAAGGTGAGGGGCACATAAAATATGACAAACCATAGTAACATAAAAAAAAATAAAGCATTTTCTAGTTCACTGGGCCCTTTGGTGTGCCAAAAGGTTAAAAAATAAATAAATAAATTTTTTTATTTATTTCAAATTTATTTGCACAAAAAAATTTTTAACTTCCTTTAATTTTTTTTTTAAAACTTTCCCTAACTTTTTAGGGAACGCTTTAAATGCTCAACAATTAAAAAAAATTTTGGCATACCAAAATAGCCCATAGTTGTGAATAAATAACTTTGAAAACAATAATATCCCTACCAAAATAACGAGAATAAATAAATTTTTATATACTTGTATGATGTATTTGAATTATAGGTGGTATTTAGATAGTAAAAAAAATATAATAAAAGTATAAAGAGTTGATATAAAAGTGATATGTGATGAATTTTTATTGAAAGAAAATACGAAAATTTTGTAAAAATTGGTTGGTTTTGTTTAGTTTTGGTAAACCAAGCACCCCTATGAATTTTGAGAGGAAATAATATAAACAAATTTAAAATTATTATTTTTATTTCGTTGCAACGAAAAAATAATAAATTATTGAATTTAAAAATGAGAAAATTAAAATTAATTTCACGAAAGTATTTGATCATTTTTGCTTTCTTTCTCTTCCTCTTCGTTAATTATCTTTTTATTCTCAAGAAATCTACTATTTAAACGCATCATGGGGCGTTTGATTGATCGTTTATTGAAGGGGTGTTAAGGAGAGTCATTCGGTCACAATTGTTGAATCATGACTGTCAATTCGGGTGAGACCCGCGTATAGTGTACGCAGATTGGCGGTGCGGATTGATTAGTCTGAACTTTTTCTACCTGGATTCGCCCGACTCTTTGGGAGGTCCAATCAAGCTTTGGGCCTTAAGATATAAATCAGACCAGCAACTCATATGGATTAAGCCCATTTGTAATTTCTAACCTCCTCTTCTTTTTTTTCTTTTTTTTTTAAACGTAATATTTTCTAACTTATAGAGACGAAGCACTGAAATAAATTAGTTAGAATTGATTTGGGGGTAAAAAAAAAACTGCCTTTTATTTTAACAAGCTTAGAAATTGATTAAAATATTTAAGGGTATATTGGTTTCGTTTGGCAGCACACAAAAGTACAAAAATCTACCAAAAGTTACAAGTTGAGTGTTTGGTGAAACCTCAACTTTTGCCACTTTTTTACATGCTACAGTAATTTATTTCACTCAAAGTTTCACCAAGCACACAAAAAGTTACTAAATTTTGTTAAAAATTATATCAAACACTCAAAAGTTGCTAAAAATTACTAAATATTACCAAAAATTTTATGAAACACCCAAAAATTGTACTTTTTTGCTAAAAAATGTAATTTGCTTCACCAAACACACCAAAATTTATAACTAGCAACTTTTGACTAAAATTTACTAAAATTTGTGCTACCAACGCCCCCGTTATAGTTTATAGTTTGCACAATTTTGATCAAATCTTACTTTAGAGATGATCTTCTAATTATAGTAATTAATTATGTTATCGTCATTGAGCAAATCATCCATAACATAATAGGTATGTTTGGCAGAATGAAAAATATAAAAAAATTTTTAAAATGTCTAAAAGTTATACACTTTTTATTTCATACACGGATTATGAATTCACAAATTATCTCACTTTTTGTCACTTCAAACGCATACAATATTAACTTGCAAGAAATTAAAAGTTTAAGTCTTTAATTCTTATAAACTTTGGGCCCATTTGGTTTGTAAATTTTTGCTGAAAATCTTTAAAAATCTCTATAAATCTCTGTTAATTTTATATCATATTAACTTTTTTCTCTCACTGCACGCATTACGAACTCTCCCAAATCACAATTTATCTCAATTTATCTCATTTTTTCTTACTCCAAACAAACCATTTAATTGAAAATGTACATACTCAATTATATAACTAGATAAAATCTCATTATACTTTTTAAATATCATGTTCTATCAATCTTGAACAATGATTGGGTATTTTAAAACCTCATATGAACGATTAAATAATTAAAATAGTTGAAAATGTTTAGAATAATATATATATAATTTAATCCTTAATTATCAATCAAACAGACATAAAAAGGGATCGGAAGAATCAAGTCAACTTAAGGAAAAATTTGTAACATAATCTAAAAATAAGGGCCATAAATAATTTTTTAAAACTATAAGGATACTTTATGTATTTTTATTAAACCTTAGGGTTAATCAGTGTAATTTACCAAAAAAATAGTTTCAATTTGACAGGAAATGACGTTTTCCTTGCATTATAACTTGATTTTGCAGTTGATTGAAAAACCCGGGGCGGTCCATCCCCTGCTTGACCCTCACCGCCGGAGAATCCGAGGGGTACGTAAATTAAATCCAACTTTCGAAAATGCAATACACCCGGGAATTCGAAAACGGAAACAGATAATTAACGACACAGTAATATATACATACGTATATACTGAAAATATCACCCGAGCATTCTCTCTCTCCTCTCTTTCTCTCTCTAGCTCTGGGAGCTCAGTTGCAAAGAAATAACAGATCTAGATCCCAATCTCAAAGATCGTTCTTTCAACTCAGCTTCGCAGATCGTTCATCTCAGGTAGCTTTCTTGCACTCATTTGGGACTGCTTTTGTGCCTCGCTCGCTCTGGATGAATTTACGTTATCGACGGTCTTGTCTTTTTGTACTGCTCTGGAGCTTTTAATTGGTATAACGTTAATTTGTCTGTACCGCGTAGTGAACGGCACTAAAAATTGTGAAGAATCATTACTATTTCTTGCATACTACTGATTTGCACACATTAGGGTTGTTTTTAGTTAGAATGCTTCTGGATGTGCTGTGGATCTGTTCGGAGAAACAGAAGCTGAGCAGTGATTTGTTTGATGCTGTGCCCGTTTCCAAAATTATTACTAGTTTTAGTTTCGTTCATTTTTGTTTTTACTTAACGTGCCTGAATAGCGGAGTTGTGTGAGCATCTGCTATCGGAGATTTTGAAATTACTTCTGAGTTATGATTTCTGATTTGTGGGATTAAGATTTTTCAAAGTTGGAACTTCAGTTAGCAATTTGCAACAGTACTATTTCCTCACTGACGAAGTAAGGAAACAAGAAGGGCAATTAAGTGACCTGCCTTTGTACAATTGCTTGTTCATTGCCTGCCACCATTCATTGTTTATGATTTAGATTATTCTATTTTGTATAGTTTCCTTAGGAAATAGGATTTGATGCATTTTTGGAATTTTATTTTCTCTTTCAGCTAATGATAGGTCTTGCAGGCTTGTTACTATTAACGGAAACATGTCAAGAAGGCCCTCTCGACGTCTTGCAGATGGTGGGAATATTCCACTCGTGGACTCTCTGCATACCAAAGCACGCTCAACATCTATATTATCTGTTGGACTCGTGGTTGTGGTAAATCTCAATTTCCCCCAGCTCACTCTGGTTGCCTCTTTGTTTCTCTCCATCGCAATCATTAATAGCCATATTATTTTATGAACTGAATTTGCTCTTTTAGAAGGAACATACATTCTTGCAAAACTGCCATTTTTTACCTTCTTAATTGATGCTTCCGTTATATAATGTTACAATCGATGAATTTAGTGCATTTTTTTTATCGCCTTTAGTTTGTTTGTTCATTAATTTTTTAACTTTGGAATTTTCAGGGTGCATTTTTTATCATTGGGTATATGTACGGTGGCTCAGGTCTGCATTTGGTCTCTCAATATGAACACATTAATTAAGAGAAATGAGATAAAACTTCTGCTGTCTCCCCGTAGGTTGCTATATTCTAGTTTTCTTCTTGCTGCCATAGGAAACCCAGGGTGAACAGTAACTTTTGTATCCAGTTTTGATAGTGATTTTTCTAGTAGTTTTTTGTTCTTAAATTATGGGGTTTCCCTTTTCGTCCATGCATCCTAAACTTTTCAGTTCTTGCATCACAGGTGGATCTAGCAGTGACAAAGAGGCTGTTAGTAAACTTGAAGGTAATGTATGTGATCTCTTAATGAAGTTCTTGATCTGTCGGCTCTTGGCTCCAATAGTTCCAATCCCATTCGGCATTAAGTGAACTGGATACGATTGCTAAGTATAGTTTGGAATAGGAGGATGTATTAACTAGAGCCTGATCATTGGTGCCCTTCATTTAGTGGGTTCCAAAGAGTTTGATGAGTTAAGTATATGTTGTTAGATTTTTGGGTTGTGTCCCAAATCATCAATGTCTGGATGGAAAATGTAATTTTTGGGAAATGCCTATGCTTTAAGGATGGCACCCTTACTTTCTGATTATTAATGACTGAACATTGTCTTTGGCAACAGGAACTCTAGTCCAATGAACACTGCAATCAAATATTAATATGTTTTGCTTAACTACTTGTCAAAATTTTGATGTTCTGCGTCTTACACTATCACTCTGCATTTTGATTCTTCTAATTTGTTTTATCATATCATCGCAACTGCTCTTTATTGTGTTTCTATAATTTACTTTCATTTTGCTTTTGATTATGCTTATCAAAAAAATAGTGGATGCCTGGATAACTCATATTTATATGCTTATCTTATCTAATTATGTTTAAAAAGTTATTATTTATATTTCATGTTCATCATGATTGTTGGAAGTTTTTTTTACCGTGGAACTTTATTTGCACAATTGCTTTTTTACCTGGTGTCTTAGATTGTTTATGCATGGATATCTTGATTTAGGTACCTAATATTATGTAGTGTAGACGTCATCATACTGAGGCAGGACAAGTTTATGCATGCAATGCTTTAATGGGATATCTAGTTGCTTTTGGTATTTCTATGATCTGGATTTTGAACTTAGGAAAAACAAAATACAAATGATGTCCTTGCAGATGTAAACCGCTATTAAATCCCATCAGGATTTGGACATGGGACTTTCTTTTTTTATGCACTGTTTATCTTTTATTTTTTGCTTCTATATTACTAATTGTACTAGGGGTAAACAGCTGTTAGATGGAGCAACATTTTCCAATTTTTTTTTAAAAGAACAATTTATGTATATACAGGTGGCGTTTCATGTACGTCAGAAGTTCTGAGCGCATTGCCTTTTCTGAAGAAAGCATATGGTGACAGCATGCGCAAAGTATTGCATGTAGGCCCTGACACTTGTTCAGTGGTCTCTAAATTATTAAAAGAAGAGGATACTGAAGCATGGGGTGTGGAACCCTATGATATAGAAGATGCTGATAGCAACTGCAAGAGTCTTGTGCAGAAAGGCATAGTGCGGGTGGCTGATATCAAGTTTCCTCTTCCCTATCGGGCAAAGTCCTTTTCTCTTGTCATTGTGTCAGATGCATTAGACTATCTTTCCCCGAAGTACCTTAACAAGACTCTGCCTGAGTTGGCAAGGGTATCTGCTGAAGGTTTTGTTGTTTTTGCTGGTAAAGCCCTTGAAAAACTGCATTTTTATATATCATTGAAAAGCTTGCTTATTTACATCTCATATCCGAACATCCCCCCCCCCCTTCAACAACGTGGGCAAAAAATGGAAAAAAAAATGAGGAGAAAGGAAAACAGAATAGAACTGGTATTAGGGCAATTAGAAGCTGACTATTCTATAAATTTGGTTGTCTACTTCTTGTGAACAATGGAGAAGCTTTTTCATTGATAATGTTATAGTTGACAATCTCTCATTCTAAGTTGCTTGAATTTGGGAAATGCATTTTATAAAGCATTGCACATTTATAAGTCTGAATTTTCTCTCCTAATGATGCTTGCATTTTATAACAAAAGTTAAATGTTTTGCAATTCACTTGTCGACATATGTAGGTTATCCTGGTCAGCATAGGGCTAAAGGGGCAGAACTATCCAAATTTGGTCGTCCCGTAAGTGACTTAACTTTTTTTATTGGATTTCAATCTGTTCTTTAGTTGTTGATAGTTCATTAATTTGGAAATTGTGTGTGATGGTAAATAAATCCTGCATTATTGAGTAATACTCATTGATTGAAGAGCAGTAAAGCATAATAAGATCAGTAGTAATGATCCAAATTGGTGAATGTAACTGCATCTGGTACGTCTGCAGAGTAGACAAATGCATGTTCAAGATTCTAATTCCCATTCCAAAAACTCCAGTTATTTCATTTTGCTTTGTTACTATTTGAAATTATGTTATTTGGAATTTATTGTCCTCTCCTTTTTGTAATCTCATCGGAACCGCCAGCTGTTTTTCAAGAAATAGTCAAATTCACCCCATCCCCCATCTGCCGTAATGCCTTCATGGGCTGTCATCCGTGTTTCTTATGTAGGACCGAGTGCTTTATTGTTAAATTAATTCTACTTTCTTTGAAAATTGTGGAGTTTGTATAAAATTAATAAAAATATATCAAGTAGATTTGAATAGTCTCTGTGAGAGAGAGAGAGAGAGAGAACTTGTTTGGAAATGCAAAGCCTTATTGATTCCACCTAATAAGTACGCCTTCAAGTGATATATGCAATCTAGATAGTAACCCCTATATACCTTCTCTTCAATTCTTCAAGCACACATTTGCATGGGTGTAGGCTTACTATTTATGTTGACCATCTAGTTCTGCTTTCCCTTTGAGAGAGAAAAAGACAGGTACATTTGACACTGTAAAAGTGTAACATGCTCATAGTGTCTTTTTTTTTTTTTCTTACCTTTGAAAGGCCAAGTTGAGAAGCTCGTCTTGGTGGATAAGGTATTTTGTACAGACCAGCTTGGAAGAGAATGAAGCTGCTACTAAGAAGTTTGAGCAGGCTGCAACCAAGAGATCTTACCAGCCGGCTTGCCAAGTTTTCCACCTCAAATCGTACCATTGAAAATCTCGGAACCACACAGGTTTCTTGGTCAAAACACAGTGCCGACAAGCATCTACAGTCCCATAGAAATTTATATATGTATATATATGTATGGTGGAAACCATGAACGCCTTGTTCTCGTTTTTATCTCTAATCATGCGAAGTAGATATGGTTGACTGAAAATTTTTGGTGGGGGGAAATTGTGTATTTTTTAGCCTCTCTGGTTAGAGTGTGTTAATTTTAGAACGTTGCTCCACAACGCTGGAGCTTGTCATGGCTGCAATTTTAGTTCTTCTGATAACAGTCGAACCACCCCTGTATTTTCCATTTGTGTAAAAAACTAATCAACTATTCTTTTACCGGTATTTCTAACCTATTGCATTTCCTATTTTATCATTCTCTAATTTTCACTTGGGCGCGGCTGTTGGAAAATGTCAGGAGCATGGGTGGAAACAAACCGAGCCCGGCTAAAAAAAAAAAAAAAAATCAGATTGAATTTAGTTCGTGACTTAAACGGGATTCGAATAAAGTCTTATTAGTGATTTGTTTAAAATCGAACTCGAGTTAGAAAAGTTGGACTTAAAAACTTATTAGTCGATTTGATAAAATAATACATATACGTTATAATATTTTTTATTATACTTTATACTAAAATGATGTTGTTTTGGTTTAATTAAATTATTTACGAGTCAATCTGTTTAGATTTTTTTTTTATTGAGTTAAATTTAAGTTTAAGTCTATTATAAACAGTTAAAGTCAAGTTCAAATAAGTTAAAATTTGATTTGACTAGGTTAGATTCATTTTTATTCCTAATTAGGTGTGAGTATTATTGATTAGTTTGGTTTAGATTTTTTTAGTGTATTGAACTAAAAAAAAAAGTTAGTTTTTTTTGCTTCTCAAATTAGTATCAAATCTAAATTTGACTCAATTTTAAAAATCAAAATTTGCTATAAAATATATATTAAATGTCAAATCTATGGATCTTTTTTTATTTTAAATTGTTTGTTAAATTTAATATATACTTTTATTTTAATTTTTAACTCATAACTCATTCTATAAAATTAACTTGAGTTAAAAATATTATTATATTAATTTTGTAAAAATAATTTAAATTAAAAATATTATTTTTATTAATTATACATTATTTTTTATAAAAATAACTCAAATACTTATTATTATTTATATGTTATGAAAAAATAAGGAAAATGTTATCAAAAAAAAAAATTAAGGGCCTGTTTGGTTCACCAAAAAACTCGAAAAAGTTTCAAAAAAATTTTAAAAACTTTATCAAAAAATTTCATTTTGAGCTATATAAATATATAACCCAATAAATTTTTATAAATCTCAATAAAATTTATAAAAATTTTAATATAAATTCTAATAAAGTTTTACACTTCTTAAAAAATAGTGACATAAAAGTAAAAAAATTTTTTGTCAAAATTTGTCCGAACGTAAAAAATTCATTCAAACGGAACTGTTCATATCTAAAAAATATGATTTGATAACTAAATTTCAAATGTAAAAAAATTATTCAAATTATTTTTTTTCAAATTTTTAGAACTCCAAACGTCTCCAGTCGGACTTAACTGTCCTACTGCACAAAAAAAAAATAAATAAATAAAAAGTATTTTTCAAAATTTGAAATGTTGCATTTAACGTTTAAAATGAAGAAGCATCCGGCCTAAAATAATAATAATAATAATAATAATAGGTGGACATAAATAAATGAGTTAAATTAATACGGGCCGGGCTTGAGCACCGACATCCTCCATGGCCGGAAGAGATCGCTCCCCTGCAAAGAAAAACACCTCCTTCCTCTTCTTTTTTCTCCTCTGCGTCGTCTCTCTTCTCCTCGGTTTTACTCTCTTCAAAAGCTCCTCCACCAACGGCTTGCTCTTTCCTCAGAATCACACAGAATTCGAGTTCAAGCGCGCTGAAACCTCCGAAAGGAACGAGAAAGCATCGGATGGACACTGTAACTATTCGGATGGGAAGTGGATCTACGATCCAACTGTCACATCTGCGCGGTACGACCACACCTGTAAGGAGATATACAAGGGTTGGAATTGCATTGCCAGTAACAAATCCAACGCTCTCGATGTTGTCAAGTGGCGGTGGAAGCCCAATGACTGTGATCTTCCCCAGCTCGATCCTCTTCAGTTCCTCAAACGCCACAGAAATACCAATATTGGTATACTCTCTCTCTCTCTCTCTCTTCTCCTTAGTATAGAGATAATAAAATTCATGAGCTTTATTAAGCGATGGATGCGTATTTTAATTGTTTACTCGATCACTTCGTTCAAATTGAGTTCTGTTTGGTTCTTGAAGAAATATGGCGGAAAAAGAAAAAAAAAATCCTTCTGATTTTTTTTGGTGAGAACCCTAGTCTGGAAAACATCCCATAACTGTAATTAAACCCTTTGCAATGTCTTCTTTTGATACAATAAAATAGAAGTTGAGAGTTCAAAATTCTGCCCTATTTCAAGTGTTTACTCAATCACTTCTTTCAATTTGAGTTCGGTTTGGTTCTTGAGAAAATATGGGGGAAAAAGATTGAAGAACCTTTATTTTGAGTTGCTGGTTTTCATTTGTTGAGAACCCAAATCATCGAAATGAAACGTAACATTAACTTTTAGACTTTATAAAAGTTACTGTAATTAAACCTTTTGCAACCTATTCCCATCACCATTATTGTCTTCCAAATCAAAGCAGCTGCTATCTTTTTGTTTATTTCTTGTGCACACCCGCCAAGTTTGCCACTTTCTTTAGAAAATTTTTTTGAAACAAAATTTTTTTTGGGGTTTAATTGTGTAAAAAATAAATAAAAAAGATTCAAACTCTGTCCTCTCTCTCTCTCTCTCTCTCTCTCTCTCTCTCTCTCTCTCTCTCGTGTGCCCGTGCGTCTATCACAAGTCAATATATGTATTTATATGGGGTTATTCCCACAATTTTCTTTTTTTAATTGCTTCGTTGTTATCTGTTGATTATGCAGTGTTATTACGAGGTTTATAAACCTTATGCATCTTTAACAGTGCAGGGTTCGTTGGTGACTCCTTGAATAGGAATATGTTTGTATCTCTTTTTTGTACTTTGAAACTACTGTCGGGTGAAGTGAGAAAGTGGCGTCCTGCTGGAGCTGACCGAGGCTTTACCTTTCTTCAGTACAACCTTACTATTGCATATCATCGGACAAATCTATTGGCACGTTATGGTAGGTAAGCTATGTTTGGATACCATGATTATTGGATTGTTGCATAGACTATGTCGTGATAATAAACTATGTATCATTTCCTTTTCTTTTTTCCACTCCTCTGGAGTTGGTGAAAACTATCGTTTCACCTTTATCTTTGTATTTGCTATTAAGTACTGGAATTTTCAATTCAATAACATTCTTCATAAGAACCGAGAACATTTCATTTCAAGCTTGGTTGGTTCAGCTTTGTTTGACGGTCATGCAAGAATTCTATAGTAAATAGGTCAAACTAAAAAACTTCTGAACATCTTGGTATTACATGGACTCTGATTTCTTAAACTGTTGTTTATCACTTAGGCTGGAGTCTGACGAAAGTTGAAAGGGTGGCTTCTTGAGTGTGTATAACATAATCGACTGTGCAGAAATTTCTTGTTAATGTTGTATGACAAGCAGAAGCTGCAAAGTTCTTGAGACTTCAATCTGTATATTTGTAAACCACCTGGTGGAGCTTTCCTTTTTCTCACCACATTTTCGAGGATAATTTTAAGCTTATTTTGGATTATTCTTTTGGTAAGGGGGATATGTTATTATTATGGAAGCATCTATTGACGACCATAATGTAATAGTGCCGGTTTATTTTTTAATGACAAAAACACACTGCAAGCCCAAGAATCCCATGTCCAGACTCGAGGAAATTTCACCGGGATAATTAATGCTATGTTAATAATTTTGAAACGCAGGCCTAAAGAATCCAAATTAACTTTTTGCGTGCTTATGATTCTAAGAGGCCCACACGGGGGCTGCTTAACAGTAAAATCTCTACCCATTGAAATAGAGGTCACTAGTTCGAACTTCCTCGGTATTACCTAATTCTTAGTTCTAGTGGGGCGGGTAGCTCTAGGGGATTAGTTCCACGGAACATGGGGATACCTTTGGTATAAAAAAATATATATATAAAAAAAAAAAAAAAGAAAAATCTGAAAGATGTTAGCTTGCACAAAAGAACTTCCACATGGACAAGATTCAAGAGCACCTTTTTAATGGAATATTGGTTTTTATTTGCAAATATGTGGCTTCATACTTTTAATTGATAAAATCTGATTGGTTAAAAGAATTGCCATAGGGTCGGGTTTAGAGGGTTCATAGGGGAACACTGATTTTAATGAATTTCTTGGGCTAAGACGAGCATTCTGCTAAGCAATTTTATGATTAAAGGTGTATTGCCAATTTGTCGTGAAAGTAATACAAAACATTAGGTTAGCTCCTCGATGAATTTCTTTTTGGTTGGTCTGGTTTGAGACAAAAGATTAGTCATTTTGTATACTGTTTCTCACTTCTACTCTACCAAGAACGATGCACTTGATAGTCTAGAATCTAGATGTTCATAATTGATAATTTGTTTATATGCTTAAGGTGTTTCTTTTACCTTTTGGTGTTGTTGATATGGTCCGAAGTTCCAAAATGGAATCCATTTAGACCGTACTTTGGCTTATTCGCAGACACATTTTATTTGTGTGTTCTACAGGTGGTCAGCCAACACTAATGGTGGCATGCTAGAGTCTCTTGGATACAAAGAGGGCTATAGAGTAGATGTTGATATTCCTGAAGGAACATGGGCAGAGGCTTTGAGTTTCCATGATATCCTCATCTTTAATACAGGACATTGGTATGCTATTTTTCTGCTAGAAATTGGAATACCCTTTAACTTAAAAGAAATTATGGTCTTAAAATTGAAGGATGATATTGATCTTTTTCTTTGTGAATCTGCTTAATACTCGTCTTGCTTGGGCTAGGAAATTGAACTGTAATCTAAATATATGGTAAATGAAGCCTGCCCCATAGTTGTTAAAGGGAAGCTTCTAGGTCCCAAAGAAGCCCCAGTCCATTGTCGCTTAAAGAAAGCATTTCACTTTTTGGTAGGCCAGGGGCCCTTCTGTTTTAGGTTGGGTCTACACAACACCCTTAGGCAAGTGTCTTTTGAAGGCACCAGCTCAGAAAAGGATTACCATTTCGATGGTACTCCAATCGCACTCAATCTTTTATCATCCTGCTTTCCAATGGCTACTGGTTGATATGCCTTGTATAATATCCACGGTATTGCTAACCCAATATTTGGCTTCCTGGTTCTTGTTTTAGGTGGTGGGCTCCTTCAAAGTTTGACCCTGTAAAATCACCCATGCTTTTCTTTGAAAAGGGTTTGCCTGTGATGCCTCCCGTACCTCCTGAAGTTGGCCTTGATATGGTTTTAGAACACATGGTATGGCATTACTCTTTTTCAAGTCAGATATAAGAATAAGCAGTAGATATTAAAAATTGTGCTGTAGATTTCACTAATTCATCTATGGTAGTTGATAGGTTGCAGAGTGGTCCAGTTTCGATTCCATACTTGTCATTTTTCCCCTCTGCTTCTTGAGGTCTATGGTCTTGTTTAAAAGCTGTCGTGAGGTTCACTGATTAACGGCTAAAAATAACTCGTGGGAAAGCGTGGATGAATGTCCACCTATACATCTTCGACTTGTGCTATTCTGTTACCGAAAATGTTGTGCATCTGATATGGTACTTCATGTGTTTAGATTTAACCCAGAACATCAGAACTTTGACATGTAAATTATTTTCAGTGAGCAAAACAATTACATTTTGCTCTACGAATTGTAGTTGTGACTTTGAAAACAACATTAATACTGTATTGCCAATTAAAAATTCAATCAAATTTGAGATGCAACTACGGCCTAACAACCAATCCAGATGGGATACAGAAGAAGTTTGTAATTCTGCTCATCTTTTCAAGTTTTTTCTGTTGATTTGCCCAGTTTTTGTATGTATTTTGATTGACAGAAGTCATTTGTGGCGGGAAGAATGAAACCAAGTGCAATCGTATTTTTTCGTACGCAGTCCCCTCGACATTTTGAAGGAGGTGATTGGGATCAAGGTGGCTCTTGTCAGAGGTTACATCCTCTGTCGTCACAAGAGGTAAATCTATAACTTAAAAAAAAAAAAAAAAAGTTCTTAAACATTATAGTTTTGAATAGAGATTACATTGTATAAAATAGTTGAGCATTATACGTACCAATCCTTTTTACATGCTGGTCTTTTCGCTTTGCTTGCTTTCTGCAACATGTAAGTAGTCAGTAGTCAGGTTTTGGGTGCCTCTGTTGTGGTTTTTAGGTTGAACAACTCTTCTCCGTGCAAAATAATGGAACAAATGTGGAGGTACGCCTTGTAAACCTGCACTTGCATAAGGCCCTCAGTCGCTCTAGTTTCAATATACTGGACGTAACCTCCATGAGCGAGTTTAGAGCAGACGCCCATCCATCGACTGCAGGAGGAAAGAAGCACGATGATTGCATGCACTGGTGCTTGCCGGGAATTACAGATACTTGGAATGACTTGTTCATAGCTCATCTGGACAACATTAAGGTTAGGAACCGAGAGGGTCATCATTCTTTACCATGAAATTGCTCCTTTTGCTTGCTGGCAATGTAAGCTGGTATATGCTGGCGTGGGAACTAATATGGTAGGTTTCAGCTAGGGTTAAGGTTGACCCTTTGCACGCTTTCTTTTGCGCTTTCACCATCTTTTTTAACAGAAAATTTTGAGTTGACGACCACCCCACTATGGAACAGATGATTTTAATCTATTTGTGTAATTGGGCACCGGTGAAATTCTGTTGAGGAGACATTCATTGTGGGAACATTCGAGATTGTTCTTTCTGATTGATACTAGGGATGGGATCGACCTCCTATTGATTTCGGAGATGAATTCTGCCTAAGCTAGTCCTAGGAATTCTTTGAAGCTAATTTTTGAAATTTGAAGTATTAAAGTATCATTTGTTGTTTTTCTATTTTTATTTTTTATTTTTTATTCTGAATTCATTTTTTATTTTGTACTTTTGAAAATAAGGAAAACCATTCGAACGCATTTAGTTATTTGTGTTTTCAAAATTTGTTTTAGAAATCAAAAAATGAGTTTACATTTAAAATAAAAAATAACAAAAAATTATTTTGAGCATTTTCAATCTAAAATAAGGAAAATTTCAAAATAAAGTAAATAGAGTATTTTCTGTTTTTTTATTTTAAGATTTTCTGAACATAAAGTACATAAAATAGAAAATGAAAAATAAAAAAATAAATCAAATGTCGGCTAACTTTACCAAATTAATTTTAAAATTGAAATCGATCTCATGGTTCATTTTTTATAGTATTACAGATAAATAATTATTAAGACACGTGACGGTGCTGATCGAATTTTGTTTGTTTCTTTCATTTCTTGCCCATGATGATCACAGGAGCACTCAAAAATTTGGACTGCTTGGCAGTAGTTGGGGGACGGTATTTTTGCAACACGGAAAGGTGGATAGATATCTGATGTTTGAATTATGACCGGAATCATTTTCAAGCCTTGGTGGTAGTACATATTAATTTGTTTCCTCAGGAATCATCTCTAAAGTTGTAGTGCTAAATTCTAAATTATTAATACATTTATTTAAATTTAAAATTAAAAAAAGTAGTTGAAACCCATTATGATCACCTTCAACATAGAAAATTGATGATGTGATCGATTAATTTTTCTCATCTCGAGAGGTTCAATAATCTAATTATTATTATCGCACCTGTATTTGGCGTTGGTGACTTATTTATAGGTTTAAGGGGGTTGCAGTGAAAAATAAAGAGTTGAGATTTATTTACATTTAATTCAATTGTTGTAATTTATTTTAATTAAATTTATTTTTAAAATAAAAATAAAAGTTTAAAATTTTTTATTAGAGCACAATTAATGCAGAATATTAAAAATCACGTGTCATTAAAGTGTAAAGTAATCTTAGCTATTCGTTTCTCCACTGCAACCTATGCAGTGAATTTTTTCACTGCAGCCTTCTTGAATCCCTTATTTATCAAAAAGACTACTAAATAATTATGACCTACAAAAATACAAAACTAATTTCTTTGTTAAACTAGCAACAAACACTAAATTAATGAATGGACAATTTTGTGTCTCCTTTATATATATATGTATATATATATATATATAATTGGATAGTAGTGTAACTATATTAAGACTATTTTCTATATTTGTGAAGTTGAAAACTGTTTTGTGGTATAAACAGGTTGTTCTTAATTAATAAAGCCCACATTTCTCATGGATGACTAGCTATTTTGCATGCCAACTTTTCCCTATAAAAAAACCTTGAAAACCACAACCTCCTCTCTCACAAATTAACGATATTGAATATTGAAAATGGGAATGGAGGCCCCAAAGATTTCACCATCACTAGCCGTTGTAACCCTCGTGGCCATGGCCTTGACCACGGCTCACCTCTCCGTAGCCCAGAACTCGGAAGCCGACATCCTCGCCGCCCACAACGCGGCTCGCGCGGCGGTCGGAACCAAGCCTCTGGTTTGGAACAAAACTATAGAAGCCTTCGCCCAGAGCTATGCCAAAGTAAGGATTGCTGATTGCGAAATGGAGCATTCGACGGATGAAACATACGGCGAGAACCTTGCCAGCGGTACCGGAGAATTCTCGGCAGTTGACGGAGTGAAGCTTTGGTTGGAAGAAAAACCGTTGTACAATCACGATTCCAATAAGTGCGTCGGTGGGGACTGCGGGCATTACACTCAGGTTGTTTGGGGAAATACCACTCAAGTTGGTTGCGCTAGGGTTAAATGCCTAAACGATTGGTGGTTTGTCACCTGCAACTATTATCCTCCCGGAAATTTTGTGGGCGAAAAGCCTTACTAATTAAGGTTTCTTTTCAGCTACGATAGTGTTCCGTTTGTTTCGGTATAAAATGTCTCCCCCCCGGGGGGAAAACATTAGTTAAAATTATCAAACAGAGAGCCTGCATTCTTCTAGCCTTGTTTGTTTCCCAGAAGGCAATTGGTGATCGACACGTATGGTGAGGTTAATGAATATATATAGCTTTTATATCTTCCATAGAACGTCGGGAAATATAGTTATGTTTTTGAATGGCTTTATGCATGCCTGGGTTATAAAGATGATTCAAGGGCTGTCTGATTTAATTATTTTGGTTAATTGAAAAGGAACTTGTTAATTATATATGACATTTATGTGGATCTTTGATTTATTTATTTATAATAATTAATTATACAGGTAATAATTGATTTCTGCACCACTTAATTAGGTGAAGAAATGACTTAGAATTGGGGTGAAGAAGAAGAAGAACAAACCATAATTCAAGTCAATTATATGGATTGTGTTAAATCACTAGCCTGTTGAAATCTAACAAAAGGCCACCACGATCAATTCCTGCACCTAAAAAATTAATTTCTACACTCTAAAATTAACGATCGAGTAACCACGATCGAATAACCGACATTATCATTGGGACCAAAAGTCTAATATTGCAACCCTGAGCACCCAGTGGTTTTCATCAAAAGTCAAAACTTTTGACTCCTTAAATTTACCAGCCTTTCATATATTTTGGGACCCCTTTTTCTACAATTTTTTTTTTCTTTTACAATTTCTAGCATAATCTTATGTTCTTACATGCATTATAATATACTGCTTTAACACCTCGCTTAATTTGTAATGCAAAAAGGTTCAAAATCTAACTATTACCTAAGTTTCTAGAGACGAATTAACATAAATTAAAAGGAAATGGTTAGCCATATATATATATATATATGGATATTATCTCTTTTTTGTTCTTTGATCGAACGATAGCTAGGTTAATTAATGAGGATCAATATGTTCATAAACTTAGTACTTAAAGTGACCAGCTCAATCTTGATTACTTTAATTTGATTTTACAACCAGATATATGAAGATAGTGTACGAACGGACAGCAACAATAGTCAATGCATCGTCTGAATTCGATCATCTTGATTGTGAACAGTATGTGGCTTGCACGGATGGATGCAGATCCAGCCATCATCAGAATGGTGTCGAACGCTTCTTCTAAAAATCATCACGAGTAATCACCAATGCTACTTGTCCAAAAGACTAGAGACGCCGAGATCGACGACGTTTAAGCAGGGTTGTTTTTTTTTTTTTTCTGAAGAACTCTTCGTTTTCGACAGAAAATGTCCTATATATACCCCTTGCATCATGCCTTCATAAAAAAGCAAATCCTAAGCTTCCTCAAGCACAATATCAATATATATATATAGAGAGAGAGAGAGATGGGGTTTCGTAACACGACTTTGGTTCTTATTTGCTTCGTGGTCTTTGGAATAGTTCATTCCTCTAGTGCCCAAAACTCGCCACAAGACTTTGTGATGAATGCCCACAACGATGCTCGTGCTCAGGCGGGCGTCGGAATTGTGGAATGGGACGACAAAGTCGCTGCCTACGCAGAAAAGATAGCGAAAGAGAGAAGTGGGGATTGCGATGATGCTCCTTCAGACCGAGAATACGGCGAGAACATTGCGGTGGGAGACTTCACCGGCACGGCTGCGGTGAACCGGTGGGTGGAGAAGAAGTACTATGACCCCGACTCCAAGTCTTGTGGAGCGGAGCCGACGCAGCAGCTATGTAGCAAATATACTCAGGTGGTTAGGCGCGACTTGGTTCGAATTGGGTGCGGTAGGGTTCAGTGCAGCGGTGGTGGGGACATAGATGAGGTTCAGAGGTTGAAGTTACCTATCACTAAAGGGGTTAACAAAAACGACGCAGACCCGCAAAAAGAGCAAAAAGGGTACAAAACCGAAAATGGAGTTGCCCCAAATCCCAAGTCCGGATTCGGGTTCCAAGTGGTTCGTCATTTGCAACTATGTATGATCCCAAGCCTCATTAGAGAAAACCCTAGCTTGTTAGTTTTTTTTTTTTTTTTTGGTAATTTAGCTTGTTAGTTATTTGTATGATTTTAATGATAAATAAAATTTGTGCAGTGATATGAGCAAGGGCGTATCTACGTGGAGGCAAGGAGGTAAGTGACTCTTTTTTTTAGGTAAAATTATCTAAATGTCCTTGCTATAGTTTTATTAAAAAAATTAAATTATTTCAAAATTAAAGTATTTTGGCTTAATTAAAAAATTAAGATTAATACAAAATTTTTTAACATAAAAGGAGTTTTTAATAATTGAATCCAAGTATTTTTTTTGTAAAATTAAGTGTATTCTTCCATTATAATATTGAATACTTTTGTACATAATATTAAAAAATATATCATATAACATAATAAATTTTATAAACAATAAAACTTAATAATTATATATTTTTTAATAATGAGAGGCATCCCTAGTAAATCTCAAGTGTTGCTAAAAAGACCAATTGAACAATCAAATTATAAAAAATATATTTACCGGTTTAATTTCAAAGAATTATTCTGTCTTTCGCTAAAAATAAATATTATTTCTCTCCTACTCTTATTTCCAACATAACCCGTTGGTTTTGTACTTCGTGCCCGGTGCCTCTTAATAAAAATTTGGATCCACCTTAGATATGAGGTACAAATTAACGAATAAAATAAGCTAATTAATTAATATAATTAGCTATATATATATATATATATGTATATCATACGTACTAGTTGTATATCCATTTATTAATGCCCTGTTGATTCTTTGTTAGGGTTAACAAGCATCCCGGGGGCAGTATATTAAAATATTTCGCGCTGTAGAAGTTGGACACTTGTACACTTGTTGTAGCTGCAGCATTTATTAATTCATAGTTCTCATGTCATTGCTCTTATTTTTTTATTATTATTAGTATTTTTTTTTAAAGGACTAATCTGCTGACTACAAACAATGTATAGGCAACAAGCATATATGAAGTAAAAAGAGTGAAAAGGCACGAGAAGTTTCCATGATTTCCGTCACCTGTGTATAGCTATTCCGAAATGATCATAACAATTATGCATTCGGGATAATTGTTTTCTTTTTTATTTTTATTTTCTGTGCTTAAGGTGGACATCTCTTGAACTTTAATAACTTAATTTTACCCTTTTTGTATTTTTAATTAAATTAAAAACGTTATAAAATTCGTCAAATATAACAATTTAATTAATTAGCAACTTTAAAAATTATATTTATATCTCTTGCATGTAGTTCATATTATTTATATTTAAACCTTCTGATTTTATTTAATTTTTAATAAATATTTTTGTTTTTTAACTTAAAAATTTTACACTATTTACAATTTTACTTTTTTTTTAAATATAAAGAATAAAGATAAATTTTTAAAATTTAAAATGTAAATAATTTTCACTTTAAGAATAACGGTTAGAAAGATGAATAATTAATTTTACAATCCGGTTGAACCAAAAGTTGACAATGACTTGACCGTTTGACATCCGGTTCGGTTTGATAATTATGGTCATGACAGTAGCCGAGGCCACACTGTGGAAAAGGTTAATAATTTATGCTAAAAGAATATGTAAATGCATAAAAATAAAACAGAAAATGGAAATTAACCATATTTTTAAGTATTTTAATTTGATTCAATTGTCGCAAGGGTCGAGATTCACTTAGACAAAAATGTAGTAGGTAATTTAAACCCGTAATAATGTGGCTTTCTTCTGGTTAATGATAAATTAAGATTCCTTGGAATCCTGCGAATGGTAACACTCTCCTCTGGTACTTCATCTTCTGGATTGGTGGTCGACAGATTCTTCACCTACAAGTTTAAAATTGCAAATAAAAATAAATAAACCAAAAAAGAATTTGATCCCAAGAATAATGGAGCAATCAATAAATTATGTGTTCATGATTAACCATAAATACAAGCTATGATTAATGAATTATAGACTGAAAATGGAACGATTTAACTTGTGACATTTTAACCCTAAGGAGATGATTGGTAGGAGGTAAAAATTTTATAGGTAATAGATTACGGAAGTAATTATTACCTTGGTAAGAGTTTCTCAGATAACAAGTTCATGATACTTATATTTGAAATAAGAGAATAAATATTACCTAGTAATAATTATATTATTTTTGAAATATTAAGAATTTTGATAGGGTAAAAATTAATTATGTTTAAAATGTAAGTAAACTTGTCAAGGGTTTAAAGTTAATATTTAATTTCATAAACTATTAAAATAAAATAAATCATCATAATAATTTTTATTTTAATAACAAATAATTTTAGAAAATTATATATTATTTAAATATATAATTTTAAATAAAAATATTAATTATAAAACTAATTCTATCATCGATTAATATTTTAATAGTAATTAATTTTAATACTGAATTAGGTCCCGTTTGGTAGAATAAAAATGTGCAAAAATCCTAAAAAAGTTGCAAAATGAGTGTTTGGTAAAACCTTAACTTTTGTCACTTTTTAACTCTACTATAGTAATTTGTTCTACTCAAAAGTTACTAAAAGTTTCACCAAATGCACAAAAGTTGCTAAAAATTGTTAAAAATTTTACCAAACACTCAAAAATTGCTAAAAATTACTAAATATTGCAAAAAATTTTACCAAACACTCAAAAGTTATAAAAAGTTGTTAAAAATTACAACTTGTTTCACCAAATACACCAAAAATTACAACTAATTTTTGACTAAAAATTACTAAAAAATGCTAGAAATTGTGCCACCAAACACCCCCTTATTATTTGTAAAAATTATTTTTATTTTGATAAAATAATTTAATAAAACAACTAATTTTAGTTTATTTAAATAAATTATTAATTTTATTAATATAATACATAATCTAGTAAATTATTGTTAGGAGATAAATTTTTTATTTAATAAAAAATTTTAATAAATAAGTAGTTATTATTTATTGAAAATAATTTTAATTTGAGAAATAAATAATATTTAGTCATAAATTAATATTTTAATAGTATTAATATAATAAAATAAAATAAATAATAATAATAAATCATTATTTATTAAATATTATTTTGATAAAATAATTTTAATTAATTAATTTTAATTTGATTAAATAAATTATTTTATAATATTTATTATAATTATTTATAGCAGAATATTGTTCAGGATTTTATAGGAGTGCGAATGAATGTTTTACGGGAGTAATGAAAAAAGAATAAATTTTTTTATTACTCCCCATTATCCACCCTCTCTCTAAGTAATAATTTTCTCTCATACAGGAGTAACCAATTACCTTCTTATCCTCTCTTCCAAATTAATGTAATAAAGAGTAAAAATTATCCTTGTAAATTTTACCCTCCATTATTACTAAAAAAAATGTCCGAAGGGGTATCTCAACTGATAAAATCTTAAATTTGTGTTATTTCTTTTTTTTTTCTTTGAATAATCAAGATATATGAGTCAGCTTATGTATATCTCGATTAAATCCTAAAGTTAACAATTAGCTAAATCCTCCAATGATCTTAAAGAGATTCGAACTTGTAATCACTTGATAAAAAACCCAATATCTTATCAGTTGAGTTACCACTTAAAATTATTGATAGTATTATTTCAATAATGTTGTGCAACCACAATTCATCACAAGAATGAAGTGTCTATTTTATGGATCAATCATTTTAAAATAAATAACTCACTAAATAATTTTTTTATTACACATCTGTGACTAAAAATTTTAATAGAACACCATTTTCCGTGTTATTTATAATTGATTGTGCTTCCGTATATGTTATCTCCTTTTGTTCTTTGATCGATCCAGCTATAGCTAGGTTGGAATCAATATGTTCATAAACATAATCAATCAGTATTCACGTTATTTTCGGGGAATGGACCTAGCCTTATTCTTGATTGTAATAATAATAATAATAATAATAATAATAAAAATAATTTTATCATTGCTTCAAGTTCATACATGCATTAACTTTTATGTATTACTTAAATGATCAGTTCAATCTTGGTTACTTTAATTTGATTTGATAATCAAATATATACATGCACACACCCTTTCACAGACAACAACAAATTAATGTATGGAGAATAAACGAGTTATTTGAATCAAGTTATAACGAGTTATAATTAAATTAATTGAATATAATTATATACTTGTTTAATAGTTGAATTATTCTTACATGAGTTGAATATGAGTTATATCAAAATTTACAAATTCGAATTCAAAATTTAATTTTTTTTGGTAAGTTTTAATAATAAATTATTATTTGTTATAATAATAATTTTCCGTGTTATCTATAATTGATTGTGCTTCTGTATATATTATCTCCTTTTGTTCTTTGAGCGATCGAGCTACAGCTAGGTTAGGATCAATATGGCCATAAACATAATCAATCAGAATTCACATTATTTTCGGGGAATGGAGGTAACCTTACTCTTAATAGTAAAAAAAAAAAAAAATGTGAATGGGCGTGTCTGAATCGGGTCATAACGAGTTATACTTATTTAATAAATGAATTGTTATTGGATGGATTAATTAAATATGAGTTATTTCAAAATCTACAAACTCGGTTTCAAATTTTAATTTTTTTTTTTTGAATTTTAAGCATATTTTTAACATTTTTTTAATATATTTATAACTTAGTTTACATATCTATGAATTTATAACAACGTGACAAATTAAGAGTTAGAGGTGTGTAAATTTCTTTAGAACTATAGAAGTAATGTTTTCTCTTATCATTTAGAAAAATGTTAAGAAACATATCTATGCATGGGAGATCCGGTGTTGGTTCTAACTCTCCATGTGCTTAGTTATCTATTTGTTTGCACATTATTTAATTTTTGAACTCATTATTTTTCAGTAGTTATTGATGAATCTCTCGTGTTATTTTTTTATTATTAAAATTTTTATACTTAATTGTAAATTTATAATCAAAGACAAATATTTCCACCATTTGACTTGATTTTTGCCCCCAAAAAAAAATGAAAGTTTCGTTATTTATTTTACTGATATGTTAATTTTTTTTCCTTTTCGATCACTTTGTTCATAAACATAAAAATATGATGGAAATATTTTTTTGTTGATTAATATAATATAATTTAATTTTAAAAAAATATAATTTACAGATCTTTATAGTTGTATAGATAAATTTGACACTTTCTTTCATAAACAAAGTTTTTGTATGGGCCCCATTTAATAATAATAATAATAATAAAATACTCAATATTACATGCTTGCAAGTATGTATATGGTTGGTAGTTTTTTATGTTCATTTTTATCGATGTTCATTTGCATATAAAAAGTTTTCATATACAAATTAAGTGTTTGTTTTACTTAGTTGTTGAGACAAATAATTAGGTATTTGATAAGCTGTATCATCAATCTATTTAAACCCTAAGCCATTAATCAAGTATTGTTTTATCCATTAAATTATATTCATTAATAATTATTATTAAATTTAAACACATTTTAACTTAAATTTAATTGGGCGAGTTCATGAACTTGAATAATTATTGGCATTGTTTAGAGTTAAAAAAATACAAAATTTTACAAATATCTGCAAATATGAAATACGAGATTGTAGAATTTAAGGTGTCACTTGGTTTATGTTTTTTATTTTTTATTTTCTGTTTTAAGCTCATTTTTCATTTTGTGCTCTTGAAAATAAGGAAAACAAATCAAAATTCATTGGCTTACTTGTGTTTTAAAATTTTATTTTTGAAATAAAAAATAAGTTTACACATCAAATGAAAAATGACAAAAATTGTTTTCAGAGTTTTTAACAAAAACAAAAAAAAAATCTTAAAACAAGAAAAATATAATATTTTCTATTTCATCGTTTTGAGATTTTTAATACAAAAAACAAAAATGGAAAACAGAAAAGAGAAAAGTAAACCAAATACTACCTAAATTTTTTACTCACTACTTAATGCACAAAACACTAACTCTTACAAATTTATATAACTCCAAACACACTAATTATCTCCCCAAGTTCAATACGTAGTCTGAATTTGATCACCTTGAGTGAGAATAACATGTGGCGCGGATGTCGATCCAGCCACGGGAATGGTTAAACGCTCATGAAATATCGTGAATCACGAAATGCTTATCTAGAAGTCTAGAGATGCGAAGATGACAAGACCTAAACAATTAATTTCTTTGGTAGTGACCCCAATTGGTAGTGGCCTAGACTAGTCCTCGCCTTCTAGCGAGCCAAATCAAAAGATACTCTTTAGAAACATTTAACCAGAAGGTTTAATTTCATCTATCCGAGCGCAAATCACGGCCGGTCTTTCCATGCACAATCCCAAAAATTAAAAAAAAAAAAAAGAGGGGAGAGAGAGAGTAAATGATTTCTCAAAAAAAAAAAAAAAAATTGTAGAGTGACGTGCCATAGAGCCCTATCATTTTAAAGAAATTAAGTTGTGGAACTATGTTTTAAAGTTGTTATAAACACATATTTCATATTTTTTATTTTTTATTTTTTTGGTCGAAAAGCATTTTTCAAAATGGCAAAAAAACTTAAAAAAAAAAAGAGAAAAATAAAGTAGACATTCAAGGCATATGGAACGAAGTGGCATATGCTGGTTCCATCATTTTCAAACATAACAAATTAAGGAAATTAAGGAAAGGCGAGGCGGTTAAGCAAGGTGGCTGCTTTGGAAAATTCTTCGTTAGCGACAGAAATTTCCTCAATATTTCCCTATATATACCTCCTGTATCATGCCCACCTTCATTGTTCATAAAAAAATCCTTAGCTTCCTCAAACATAATATCAATAGAGAGAGAGAGAGAGAATGGGGTCGTGTAACGCGACTTTGGTTCTTATTTGCTTCGTGGTCCTAGCAGTCGCTCATTCCTCTCGTGCCCAAAACACGCAACAAGACTATTTGAATGCCCACAACGACGCTCGCGCTCAGGTGGGCGTCGGGCCTGTGGCATGGGACGACACCGTCGCCACCTACGCGCAAAACTACGCCAACCAGAGAGTCGGGGATTGCGCTCTTGTTCATTCCGGCGGGCAATACGGAGAGAACATTGCCGTGGGAAGCGGCGACTTCACCGGCACGGCAGCCGTGAACTTGTGGGTGAATGAGAAGCCGAAATATAATTATAACTCGAACTCGTGCACTGGGGGAGAGTGCAGGCATTACACCCAAGTGGTGTGGCGAAAATCTGTCCGGCTTGGGTGTGCTAGGGTCAGGTGCAACAATGGTGCCTGGCTCGTCACTTGCAACTATGATCCTCCCGGCAACTATGTTGGGCAGCGTCCTTACTAATGAAATTCTCTCTCTCTCTCTCTCTCTCTCTATATATATATATATAATATGTATAATAAGACATGCACTAAAGTACGGAACCATATAAAAGTAGCGTGAAATTGCAGTGAAAATGCTGTGCATGGCTGACCAGGATGAGTCTATTTTGAATGCTGCAATCTGTTCCTGTTTGTGTTGTGTCCTGATTGATTGGAGATGTCTCGTTTTCTGCATCTATATGGAAGAAACTTGGCCTATCAATAACCATGCTTTCGTTGCTTTGTTAGTGGTGGTCTACATATGGAATTTCTGGCTTTTTTTTTTTGGGGGGGGGGGGGGGGGGTTCTCTATCCATTATTAATTTATTTTCCAATTTCTTGACAATTATCCTAGCTAATTAGGCTATACCTATGTTGACAAATTCGGGATTCAAGAACAATTCAATGTCAAATAATTTGTTGATCAGATCATATATATATATATATATATATATATATATATATATATATATATATATATATATATATATATATATATCCGGAATAAATAAGTGATTCTAGCAATGGATTCATGAAAATTTTTAATTCAAAAATTAATGTGACATTTATTTTGTATTTTTATTTTTGGATTACAAACTAGACATTTTATTTTTAAAGAATGCTGAAAACGTATTTGTTTTAACATGTTATATTTCTTGTCTTTTAGATGAAAATGTTCAAAACGATTTTTGATCATTTTACATTTTATATATAAATTTATTTTCTATTTTTTTTTTTTAAAAATTAAAAATACGAGTGACCAAATTAATGCGTTTTGAACTATTTTTCTTATTTTTAAAAACACAAAATGAAAAATAGATCCAAAACAAATATAACAAATGACACTTAATGAATTGAAAAACTTATAAATGTAAACATTCTTGTATAAGTTTTTAGAATAATTCATCAATTTAAAAAAATGTGAACTTTTTTTTTTTTTGGGTAATTCAAAAAAAAAATGTGAACTTATTTGTAAGTTTTGCGGATTAAAAATATTTCTGGGGCTGAAAATAGATTCAGGATTCAAAGACGATCTAATCAGGAAAAAAAAACTATTAATTTTTTGTTGAAGGAAAAAAAAAAAAAAAGACTTGTGAAGTTTACTTGCACACAAACCGAAACCACTTAAGGTATTGGGGAATTAAACCATTTATCTAATTGCCATTGATGTTAATTTCCCTATTTCCTCTGCGCAAGCAGCGCTCCATACAAGGCCCAGTTTGTAAGGGCCGCGATAGAACTTATGTGAAGGCCCATGGGCCCA
This sequence comes from Vitellaria paradoxa, assembly GCA_019916065.1. Lineage (NCBI taxonomy): Eukaryota > Viridiplantae > Streptophyta > Magnoliopsida > Ericales > Sapotaceae > Vitellaria > Vitellaria paradoxa. The sequence continues at coordinate 4,859,580 of CM034238.1, read as the reverse complement.
CCAACCATCACTGACTACATTGGGTTTGATGGTTGCCAACCATAGCAAAAGCACTACAACACAACACACATACAGAAGAACATACAAACAGACGTGAAAACAAACTTACCCCACCAAAACATATGTGAACAAACACGGCTACTTAGCCATTTTGCTTGGAGTTTGGTAACCTTTAAATTGATCTTTTAAAGGGATGTTTGACAATTTTATTTTATACATCAATACATGCTTATATTTGTAAGGCATGACGATACTTAAAGAGAAGTAAACTTGGAACGGGTTTATTGGTATTGACTTTGATTTTTACTTGAATAGAACCTAACTTCCAACATTCCTTTCTCTCTAACCTTTGTTCTCTTCCCTTCACTTAATTGGTCAAGCCCCTCTCTCGTTTTCATGAATTGCGCCTAACCTTCAAATATTCTTTTTCAATTGAAATATCACCATCGATGTGCATTTCTTAACCTTTTACATTACTATTTTTTGTTTTACTCCATTTTTAAAATATTAACAGTCTAAAAATCAATCAGTACTGAATAACAAAAGTTAACACTTTTTACAGCGTTCAAATATCGTAGCAAGTAAATTTATTTTTAGAGCGATCGCAAAGAGTGACATTATATTCATATAAAACTTTTCTACACAGGCGTAACATAAATATCATTAAGACTTCGTTTGGTGTAAAAAAAATAAGATAAATTAAGATAAAATGTGGTTTAGAGTTAATTTTGGTACCTTTTTTTAAAAAGTAGCAATCCGTTCCCACGGATTTAAAAAAATTCACAGAAAATAGTAACAATAATACTCGTTTGAAAGTTTTCAACACGAAAAATATGATTATAAAAAAAATTTACACATTCGGTTAATCTACTTCCAGATTTTTTATTTTTCTAACGAAATATTTAAATTTTTTGAAATTAGCAATGGCGGAAAAATTAAAAGTATAGAGGTTGTTAGATATTTATAGTGATTTTTAGAGTTTTATTTTGTTGCCAAACCAACCCTAATTATAAATTGAAATGATAAAATTAGCATCAATTTAAGATTATGATTACATATAAACGGACTTACGGTAATAACTAAAGAGATAAGAGTAAAGATATATACAAGGATGAAAGAAAATAATTATATAAAAGTAAAAAATAAAATAATAGTCAATAAAGCGATCAACTTTTATAATTTGAGTATACCGCTAGAAGATGTTTAATCAAACATCAACTCCACTAAAATTTCTCATGGCAATATGCTATAAAATATTTTCCTCTTTGCCATGCTGGCTTGTTTTTTTGGTTATTTATTTATTTTTTCCTTAGGATGCTCTTATACTTCGTTTGACACATTAATTTTTTTATAATTTTTAGTAAAACAAATTACTAAAAATTAGTTAAAAATGAGTAAAAATTATTAAAATTACATAAAAAATTGAAACAAGCCAAACAGGCCCTTATTTGCCTTATCACCCTATGTTTTTACTTTTATCGTACTTCTTGAGCCCACCTATGTATGTGTATCCCTTTAATCTTTAATCTATTTATATTATTAATTCTCGAAACAAAAAAAAAACATATATATTTTAGAACCCTAAACTCGATTCAATGAATTAATAACCCTTTTAATACCATACAAAAATTAATGATGTGTTTCATGTTGAGAAAAAGAAAAATTTGTGAAAAAATAAATTGCAATATTAAAATCATTTTAAATTTTTATTGAGTTGAAAAATGAAAAGACAATGAATTTAGTTTTTTTTTTTTTTGAAAAAATAGTTTTAATTTGATTAAGTATAAAAAAAAAATAAGTATATGTAAGTAGTTTTATTTACCTTTATATTTCTTCTATTTAAAAAATTCTTAATCAAAGACAATTACCATTATCTGTCCTCAAATGATTAGTGGAGACTTTGGCTTCATTTGGATTGATAAAAACATCTAAAAAGGGTAAAAATTTTAAAAAATTTAAAAAAAATTATTATTTTTTATCTCACTACATAAATTATAAACACATAACTTATATTACTTTATCTCATTTTATCTTGTTTTTTGTTATTTTAAACATACCCTTAATTTAATTACAGCTTAAGCACCCCGCTATACAGGTCGGTTAGCCCTACCCTTATTTTGTAAGGGCCCCATTCTACTCAACTTCTGATGCCTTTATTTCTGGATCGAAGCATACGCAGAGAGAGAGGGAGGGAGAGAAGCAGAGCCGACCACTGAAAACTCTTTCGATTGCATTCTCTACTCGAAGTCAATCTAAAACGCTAGTGCTTTCTGTTTCGCCATACAGATTCCTGGTGCTTCTGAGCCTCTCCAGGTAGGTCCTCCTCCTTTTGCACCATCTCCGCTTTATCTCTTCTTCTTCTGTAAGGGGTCTAATTCAGTCTTCTGATATTTCAACACTGAACTTTCAGTGTGCTGTGTGTGTAGATTTGAAGTGGAACAATGATCTATGTTGCTTATTTTAGTTTTTTTCTCGCTGTTTGTTAACTCTTCGGAAGGTGGGATTCGGGTGCTCTTAGTAGAAAGATTCTATTTGGTTCAGGTTTTTTGGGTTACGGATTTGGATGTTACTGAGAATTTGGGAATTATTGCTTAAGGGTTTTCTGGGGTTTTTTATTTTAGTTGTGAGCTTTGAGACTAGGGTTTCCGTGGATTCATTGCTTTACCTTTTGTTTTATTGCTTGTGCTGGCGTTTTCTTTTATTGGCAATCGTTTGTGGTGTAGAAAAATGAGGGTTTTAAGTCGGGATCTGCTTTGTCGATTGGGAACTAGATTTGGTGGGAGTGAACAGGGTTTCTAAAAATGTATGTGTTGCTCTGATATGATATGATTTGATCTCTGTGTGTGTGTGTGTGTGTGTATGATATGATTTGATCTCTCTGTGTGTGTGGGTGTGGGTGTGGTGGGTTTGCACTTAAAAGTATAGAATACCTGCTTACACTTACATCACATTACAATTAGTTTTAAGCTTTTGTTTCTTTTCTCGTGATGGAATCGAGCTAGGCGGAGCTTTGGCTTGTTCGAGCTCGGTAAAGAAATTTATGAGGCCGAGCTCAGCTGGCAAATAGCTCGAGTATAAGGGATCGACAACATTTAGGTCTAAAATATTATAGAGTAAAATGAAATGAATATCTCAACCAAATCAGTAGGACGCCGTTCGTACTTGAGTCGGCTTGTTTTTGTTAATATATATTATTTTTCAACCAAGCTTGCGAGCCATTGAGTTGCTTGAGCTCAACTTGAAACTAGGGCTCAAGTTTAACTTAAATGGGGTTCAAATCGAGCTTGAATTGCTAGACTCGAGTTTAACCTAGAGATATGGTGCTCATTTTTCCTAATTTTTAGATCTATAGGCCATTGTGTTGGTCCGTTTTGTGTTTGGGCTAAGGGGGCAAAAGTTTAAGAATATCGAACGTCATAGTTGTATGCCGTGTTTAAATGTTTGTTCTTGTCTGCTCCAATTGGAGCATTATGGTAGTACCTTGAGCTTTCTATTCCAAAAGGTAATGGTTTTCTGCTGCAATTTTAATTTTCAGCTTTTGAACCTGAGGTCTTGATTTCAGACTTGTATGGAACTGTATTCTTGAGAGATGACTTGGGATAGTTTTCACAGTTTCAACTAGGTCGGCAGATTAAGTTTCCTGATATATTTGTATATATTTGTGCACAACACCAATGCATAGCTCAAGTGGTCGGTGAGTTGAGATAAGTGCCAAGTGAATGAGGTTTTTTCTTGCAGGCCACCCCAGGGTTTACAACTAAAAGGTCAAGGCTCTGTCGAGTGGTGATTTTTAGGTTATAAACTTATAAATATATTTATGCACGCATGTTATTTAAGTAAGTTGGAAATTGTATTACAAAAGATTAGATTAACAGCAGAGCTTTTTGTATGTCCATGGAAACTCAGGAATAAAACTCGTTGTCCAAGGGAGTAAGTACCCTAACAATTAATTTACAACACTTGCACCCAAGATGCTAAGGTCTTGTTTGGTAACGTTTTTGTTTACTATTTTTTATTTATGTTTACAGTTTTTTGAAAACTGGCAATAAAACGGGTTTAGCAGACCAGGTTAGAAATTGAGGCTCAAGATGCAAACAGGCAAATTATGTTTTCACTTGGTTCCCCCACCCCCTTTCCCTCTTTCTTTTATAAACACTTTGTCAATTTCAGACACCAGTATTTTGTTAAATTTTGTTGCGTCCTATTAAAATTATTTATTTTATTAAATTAAAATTATTTTTAATAAATTATATATTATTACAATGATTTATTTTATTAAAATTAGAATCAATCACTATTAAAATAACAAGTTATGATCAAAATGAATTATTTTATTAAAATTAATTATTATTAAAAAAATATTTTATTAAATTAAATATATTAAATTTTTTTCTTTAATTTAATTAATTTAATTTTATAGAATGTAAATATTTTATTGAGATGAAGTTAATTATTATAAACAAAATTGCATTAACAAACATGTTTTCTGTTTTTGTTTTTGGAAAAGAAGGGGGGGAAAAAAAGACAACTGCAAATGAAAAGCAGAACATGAAACTGTTAAATGTAACCAAGAAAACATAAGGGTTACCAAATGGCCCCTAAGCAACTGCCCGCAAGACCTTTCGTCGGAATTGGCCTGCATTGAGTTGACTGTTCTATGTAATTGTCTCAGGTAGTTTCGTAGATCGTTAAAACCATGTCTCATGGTTTTGAAATGCCTGTTTCTCCTCTTTATTAATGTAAATCTTTTATAGGTTATTTCTACATGTTGGTTTCCAGATGCAGTAAAAATGGAATTAACTTGTTTGACTTTCTTTAAACTTAAATTCATGAACAGCTTTGCTTCAAATTGATGATTTTATCACTTTAAGCTTTTTTTTACTAACTTCTGTTGGGTTTTGGTACATAATGCATTTCTAGGTTGGTTAAGCAACTCACCATAAGATAAAGATTGGATACACGTGGAACACCAGTATGTATAAGCAGTCCCCCAGTAGAAACCTCAGGTCCAAAGGAATCAAGGTTAAGCATGTTCTGCAGACATGTGTGCTGCTTGCTGTTTGCTTTTGGTTGATTTACCAAGTTAAGCGTTCCCATGATAAGAAGAAAGCATTTGATGAAAGCGATGCGAAGTCCTCACTTAAAGCGCACGGACATGATGAAATTTTAAATTTTGGAAGAAAAGGTCTCCATCCTCGATTTGAGGAAACAACTATGAAAAATGAGAAGCATGATGAAGTAGCAGCTGAAGAGGATGAAACTGGGGGAGAAGAAGAAGAAGACAAGCAGCATGAAGAGGAAGAACAAGAAGACAATAAAGCTGAAGACAAAGAGGATGAAGGGAGAGGAGGCGGAGATGATGAGATAGATGAAAATGATCAAGATAAATCTGAGATTGAGATTGATCGTGAGGAGGATTTCTTAGATGAAGAGAAGGAGAGAGAAGAAGGTGATGAGAAGGAAGTTGAGGAAAAGGATGTTGGAGATAATAAAGAAGGCCAAAATGAGAATGAGAGTGCTGTGGATGACCACAATCATGATGGAGTTATTAGGAATGCTCACGAGGCGCGAGAGGAACATTACAGGGGTGATGATGCTTCTAGTGCAGTGACTCATGAGAGTGAAGTTGTTAGTGCCGAAACTGAAACAGAAAATTTAGAAAACTCGAGTACTGATACGAATATTCTAGAAGGGGAAAATAAAGTGAATAACACTGAGGAAATCTCCAGCAGTCAGAACACTACAGCTTCAAAAGCTGGCGACGTTGAAATGGCTGAAAATGGCGTTCCTCTAAATGTGAGTGTGAAAGAAGAGAATAATGAGATTGTTTCATCCAAAATGGAGGACAGCGCTGTTTTGAATTCTACAATTGCGACAGAGTCCAACAACCAACCAGAATTGGGCAATAACTCAGCAGAAGGGAATCCAGAAACTAATAATTTATTGATGCAGCATGGAACAGAGACCAAAGCTGATTCGACCGAAGCTCAAAATGCCACTGTAGGGGCCACAACATCAGAAGTCTCCGACTTACAAACAGCTGCTCTTGGACAAGAAAATAGTTCTTATGAAGCTTCCAATAATGATCAATCGAACTCCAGTTTGACAATTTCCAGTAATAACGATAATGCAGAAGCTGCTGCCATGAGAGGCTCCACAAATTCCTCTACTTCTTCAGAGTCTGCCACATCAGAAAATTTTAGGGCATTCAATGAATCACTTGAAGTGGAGGGGCACTCGGGATTGACAAGAGAGGAAAATACCAATGTGACTCAGAATGACAAGTCAGATGCCAGTAATGGAACAGGCGAAGTGGATGAAACTTCGGACTCCTTCCCAAAAATTGAGAATGCAGGTGAAGTTCAACATGATCCCATTGACTCCTCTGATTCTTCCGTCTCCTTAGACGAGAGGGACGTCGGCGCGAATTTTGATGCTTTGCCCGAAATTATTACCGAAGGAAGCAACAATGAAGTTGCCGCTGAATGATAGTTTTTATTAAATGGTTTTTATTAGAACTGTCTAGTTTTAAAAGTGTTAGCTCTCTCTTCCTTTTTTCTGCCCCTTTTAGAAATTTGTCTGGGTTGGGGGGTGGTGGTGTTCTTAATTGTGTGCAATATTAGTTAACATGTAGTGAATACGTTTCAACTTTGCAGGCAAAGCGTAAGCAAGTTGATAGTATTGAAGGTTTTGATATGTATAATCTATATATGGTTCCTTTGATATCATTTCCTGTTTTTCATCTCTTTTTTTTTTTTTTTTTTTTTTCTCTTTATGCTTTTTGAAACTAAAACTTGGGTTCATTAGGTTCAGTGGAGAAAATTTTAGTCATTTAGTAGGTTTTGTTTTTTAAGTAATAGGCACTAATATTTCTGTAAATTATTCTGATAATATACATTAATAGAAATAATGCTATAGAAAATTATTTTTAAATTAATAGAAAATTATTTCTGTAAATTATGTTTTTAATTTGAATTTTTATATTTTAGAGCTTAAAATTCTAATTAAAATGAATGTTTTTTTAGAAAAATAAATATGAACCATTAAATGCATTTCAAAAACTCTGCCATTTGGTTTACTCTTCTTTTTTTCCTGTTTTATTTGTTTTATCTTTTAAAATTTTTTAAATAAAAAATAGAAAATACTCTCTTTTTATTTTCTTTATTTTTAATTTTTTTTTTTTTTTAAGACGGAAGAAGATTGTATTAATAAGCATTAATCAGGTACAATTTTTGCTTCCCTCGTGGTAATATCTATAAGATCTTAGGGAAAGCTAATAACCAAATTCCTAGGAGGTAGTAAACTTTTCAAACAATTAGATGTTAAAATATGGGCAGCACTATTAGCTATCCTATTACACCATGAGAAAAACCAATTGTTAGATTACTTCCATGTTTGTATATCATTGAAATTGGATGAGACTTCCCAAAGTCTACAAGAAGAGTTAGAGTTCAGTGAGAAAATGATTACTGCAGCATCACTTTCAAAAATAATATTATGTAATTCTTAAGATTTGGCCATAAAATAAGTAACTCGAATAATCTAAGTTTCTGTTGCTAAAGTCGATAATACTCAAGTACGACCATAGTTGATATCAATGCTAGCTCCTTTTGCATCTCTTATAATGACGACAAAGGCGGCCCTTTGAGTTGTTGAACAAAATACTCCATCACAATTGATCTTCAAATGATCTTGAGAAGGAGGCTGCCATGAAAAGTATCTCGAGCTGGGGGTAGTGGGCAACTGTTTTGGTTTTCAAATAATAGTATTGCTAGGTAGTTATATGTTGCAACTGTAGCATTAAGGATGGTGTCTAGAGGGAAGAGTGAAGTCTCATTAAAGATGTAATTATTTCTTGATTTCCAAATGCTCCAACAAAGTTGTGTAATTGACGAAAAGATAAGATCTTTAGAAGGGTTTCCCTCCAAATCAGAGAGGATGTATTCAAACCATCTTATAAATGATTTGATTTTAGTAGGATCCATCTTACATGTGAGGTTGTTACCAAACCAAACTCCTCTAATCCATTGACATCTAAAAAATACATGCCAAATGAGTTTACTTTTTTCTTTATTTTGAGTTAAAAATATTCAAAACGATTTTTTGTTATTTTTCAGTTTATGTGTAAATTCATTTTCTATTTTTAAAATAAAATTTTAAAAAATAAGTGACTAGATACATTTTAACTGTTTTTCTTATTTTCGAAAGTATAAAATAACATATGCGCTCAAAATAAAAAATAAAAAATAAAAAAAATAAAAAGTAGAAAAATAAATCAAATGATACATAAATTAACGTTATCTACTGCATATCTTTCTGGTATTTGATTTTACAATTGCCTTTAATTAGCTTAACCATTCTTTTTTTTTTATTTTTTTGGAATTAAATTATCCAAATGCATTGTTGAAGTCTTTGGGCATGCAAAAGAAAGTGTTACCATTAAAAATATAAAAGAATAAAAAAAAATTGGATACCAACTGGCTTTTGCCTAGAAATACTCAAAGCTACGTGCCTCAAGCATAGGATGCCAAGCTCATTTTTATAAGTAAATGAATAAATATATTAAATTTACTTCCCCCGAAAAAAAATGAAACATGCCTAATTGTCAAATAAGTTAAACAACCGTACATAGCACCGCCTTGGAAAGCAGCTACAATGGGCTGATAATTAATCAGCAAATTCAACACCCAAACGTGTCACTACACACAAAACGACAAACCCTTTCGAATCAAACGAGTAACTCCTGATTCCGCTGCCTCAGCTCCTTCCGGAGCTTTTGAGAAAATGGGATACAAGCGTCCATGCTCAAGTCCACCGCGGCGGCGAGCGCAACGAATGCCGCCGCATCCTCCGTGCACGTCACGTGCTGCACCCCGACCTCCACCTCCGGCTTGCTGCACCTCCCGCTGCCCTCCACCGTTGATGACATCACGAAACCACGGTGCATGAACTGTGCCCAGGATCCTGACCCGAGTTCAGATCCTGATAGAGAGCCCGACCCGAAGTCGAAGCTGCTGCTTGGAGTGGAAGCTGGGGAGGAGGCGCCAGTGTTGATCTCTAACGTGAACTTGCCGCCATTCTTGGTGCTGAGAGTGGCGTTGGCAAGGGCGACGGTGTCCCGCAAGCCGGCGGCGGCGTCGGGAAGGAGTTGGAATTGGTATCCAAGGAGGTGGCCGGCGGTGCTCTCTAGCCAGGCCTCCAGGCGGCCCCAGGGCTTCCAGGTGCCGTTGCCAGGACGGAGGACGAGCCACGCACCGGGGTTTGATCGGCTGACCCGGTTGGTTCCGGGCGACGGAACAAACGGTGTCACCATTGATGCCGCCGCCACTGGCGATCCGGAGAGGTCGTGGATAGTAACCGACCATCCTTTGCGCTCCTTGGTGGATTCCTCTGTATTTGCTGTTCCAAGAAAACTCAGCCAGCTTTTCGAAGTTCTTGAATCCGATACTGAATATCTGTTCAACAACAAAGCAAGCACCATTAGACCCAAATCGAGAACAACCGAGATAAAAAAAAATGTTAGCTTTGATGCTGTTCTACTGTCCTACATCACCTAAAAGATTCTATTTTCTTAATAAAATTCTAAACACCCTTACATAAAATTATAATTTTAGGATTGAATTCTACTCATAATTCTAATATAATATCAAAGTTAGGTTCATGGTCTTTAGTATATAACTTATGCTAAGCACAAAAGGTATGTTAACGTTTATATTGTCTCATGTTATCCATATTATATTTTCTTAATAAAATTTTGAGCACTTTTATCTCATAATTGTGATTTTATGTTGAGTCCTACTCATGATTCTAATAAAAAAAATTGAATTTCAATTCAAATAACAGATCAAAAGACATGAACCTGGATCTTAAACTGAGCTCGTCGGAGTTTCTGAAACTAAACTGGCAAGTAAAAACCGGCTGCCGAATATTGCCATTGACTTGAAACACTTGAGGACTACATTCTGGCTCGCCATCGAACTGAAATACAAATCTCGGATCAGGCTCGGCCTTAACGTTCAAATGCAACTCAGTCGACGACGACGACGACCCTTTAGCTCCTCCGCCGATTGAAACCCAACCATTCTGAATCGCACAGGTTCTGCACTCTGCTGCTTTAGCGCATTCAAAAGGAACCAAAAAAGTCCCGCGAAGCTTCCCATACCCACTCAACCCGCATGTAAAACCTCTCCTACCGTCATAGATCTCGACCTTCAAGCAATGAGAACTCCCCACAGTTGATGAATTGTTAACCAATTTATCAAACTGTGACTTGTTCAGGTTAAAGGAAGCAGACGGGATAGCAGGGATGGGACTGTCGTGATTTGAAATTAAGGGGATCGAAGCGATTTGGGAGGGGAAGTTCCTGAGCTTGATCTTGCAAAAGCAAGATGAAGATGACGAAGGATTTGACGACGACGGCAGTTTCAGGGCTAAACTCCCGATGAGGATTCGCACGAAAGGACATGGATCCATCACTAGAATCCTATCCTTTCCTTTCCTTTCCTTTCGTGACGTGAGAGATTCGATTGATTCTCTCTCTTCTCGAAAGGAGTTGGGAATGTAGAGGAAGAGGAGAGTGAGAACGTTATATCAGGGTCGGGGGGGAGCCAGAACAGGCTGGAATTGACGGATGAAATTGGGAGGGAATTACTGTATAGTCATTGGAAAAAGCTTTTAAAATGTCAAGAGTAATACTATATTCCAAAAATCGTAATTCATCAATCTCAAATTTGCTGAAAATGAGAATCGATCACTTTTGCATTAAAAAATATATATATATATATATGTAAATATATATTGGCCATTATTAGCATAAGGATGAATGTATTTGCACTGTACAAATAGATTTTGTAATCTACTTATTTCCTCGTTAAATAAAATTACATAATTACTCTCATTTTTTAATAAAATATGTTTTATAATTTTAATGTCGTAAATACTTTTTTATAAAAATAGAGTAATTGTGTAATTTATTTAATAAAAAAAATAAAACGAAATGTAATAACCTATTCGTAGAGTATAAATAGATGTAATCTTAGCACAAATATGTACATATATATATATTTGTCATTTTATGATCGGAGATGTCCTAAGACTTGCCCCCATGTGATGAAAACCAAGAATTGCTTCGTAAAGTAAATAAGGAAATTCAAATATTACAATATAAATTCAACAAGCAAACCCAACCTATCAATCCCTTAAAATACAATTCACTATAGTTATAACCATTGGAGTAATATTCAAGGGGTAGACTACTGATTTTTCTTAAGCAAAATGATAGTATCAGATGACTATATATATGTATATATTGAACGTTCTTGATTGTTATTTTGAAACATTCCTAATGACATCGCATTAATTTGGACATTAAAAAAATTATGCATGGGCATAGGTAGGGGCCGAGGAGGAGAGAAGGGAGAGAGAGAGAGAGAGAGAGAGAGAAAGAGAGGGGTTAGGCGAAAACTGTGGGAAGTGGAGTTGTGCACACGGAGGGAAAATAAAAGGGGCCAGCAATTGGAAGCATCTGCCACTTAGCTCACACTAATGGGTTCCAAGGCCTTGTCGTTTTCTCTATTTCTGTCCCCTTCTGCCTTGATTTGCATCATTAATGGTTTTGGCCTCTACTTTTTTTGGGAGGGAATTCCTTGATTTCTGACACCAATATAAACTATAATATGCTTTATAAGCCAATCGGCTTGGACAGCTGTGGTGGGTGTTGGAGCCTTTTGTCCGGTTGGAATAAAGTTGCAGGGCAGTACTGTCCAAATTCTGATCACCAACATTCATGCATCTGAGGAACAAATCGACACCTATTCTTCATTTGATAAATATGCAACAAAGCCATTGAATAGATTGAGGCAGAACAAATTGAGGCTTATTCTTCATTTGATAAACATGGAACAAAGCCATTGAATAGATTGAGGTGTCCCTTGAGAAGAGTTGCCACGAGTTTAACTTCTCAATTTTTTAATTTTTTTAACATAATTAGAATTGTCTTTTTATATTTTAAAATTTTTTCTAAGACAATTAAAGACAAATATGCCAGATTAACAAAAAGTTAAAAATTAACTACTAATTTTTTAGTAGTTGATAGTGTTCCATTTCCGTCTGCATACTGTAAGTTCTCCTACTAGATATTGTTCACTTTGGGTGACTATCTGTTTTGAGCTTGGTCAAAAGTTTTCTACGGGATCACTCATCCTGATACTGATCTCACTGGAGCACACTACATTTAACTTTAAAGTTCCCACTAAATGTAGTACACGCTCAATTTTAAAATACATCATGTTAAGGAGAAAGGTAGAAACGCTTATATATTATTTTAGTTCTCGACTCCTTTTTAATGTGAGACAATTGTGGTATCATTAGTAATTAGCTAGTGACTAGTTATTAAAAAAAAATTATCTTTTTTTAATTTGAAAATAAACTTGATAGTGAAATTCAATTATAAAGATCATTTGTAGGAGTTTTGAGACTAACTTACACTGTTGTTCACAAAATGAAACCGGGTAAAAGTTACCAAAATGTTATGGGTTTACTTTTTTAAAAAATTAATAATTGACATCCAACTATTCAACATCATTTTATCCAAAAATAAAAATAAAAATAAAAATTTCATTTTATATAATTTTTTCCGACAAAAATTTATGATTCCGGGGAACTACTATGCAAGTTATTTGATGGTAAATTAGTCATTTAACTTGTTTATCTCTTTTGAGATATATAGTATATAGTCATATATATGTTTATATGGAAGGATACACGAGCATATATATATATATATATAGGGCAACGATAATATCAGAACAAAAATTTTAATGCTAGAACTCATTAATGTATTTTTTTGTATCCATTGAAAAAATTACCCCTATGTTGCATAACTTATATTCTCTCTCCATCTTTAGTTTCTCTAATCATTATCTATCATTAAGACTCTTCTATCTCCAAAATTCATTTTTCTCTCTTTCTTCTCGGAAAAAATATCTATATAGTTGAATAATAAATTTATCATTTTAATATAAAAATTATTAATGTACTATTAAATTTAAAAAATATTATTTGTAATATTTTATCTAATATATTTAAACATATCTTATCACTATGAACTTTAAAAAAGACTTATCTTTCCCTTTTAAAAAGACTTACCTAATTCCTTTACTAATTTCTAAATCTAAAATCCATTCAATTAAGTTGACTTAACTTTTAAATTATTTTTGTTACTATTTATCCCATTCACAATTTACATAATCAAAATTAACTAAACAAAATTGAAATATTTAATTAATAACTTAACAAATAAGAAAATATTTATTATTTAATGTTTATGTGTTGTGTACTTAAATTTACTTTTATATTTTCAAAATTTTTGTAATATATAAATAATAAATTTATATTTTTAATATTTTCATGACATTAAACTCGAAAAATTTACTAGACCCAATGTAAATAATATAAAAATTAAACTTAAATCATAAAATATATAAATGAGTTTGAATTGATGTAACACCTCGATTTTCACAACTCGTGAAGTGAGTGAGAGAGTTATACATAATATGTGCTAAAATATCCATTACCTTAATCAGAGTCACACCATTACCTTGGAACTAACATCCATAATATGTAATAATAATTTTATGATTACACTAAAAGTAATTAATAACAGCTGAATCTCGGCGTAACCGGACAACAGTACTCCAACTACAACTTTAAATATAATAGAAATTTAGGCCTCAAAGCCTTTTTCAATCATATCCGATAAATCCCCCAAATTAATAATATTACAGTTCTGATTAATATCACAATAATGCAAAAGTAAATCCAACAATGGCCTACCTAAGTCTCAGGTTCATGATCTGCAAAAAAAAATCTGTAGGGACATGAGCACTAATTCACGTGTGCCCACGATGCATAATAAATAACATATATGATATGCACACAATAATCGGATTACCAATAATTTCTTATCAATAACTCATAAACTCCAAGTCATTGCGTATCTCAACATCAAAACATATATCAACATACATTTCAAAAATGATCCAATTATTATTTTTCATTTACCTCTTTTGCCATCACATCACAATCATCACAGTCATGGGGCAGATACTATACAATATCATCATTTACAGGTCCAGACCCGATGGTCACGAGTAGCCCAATAATTATCATCGTTGTAGGCTACTAACCTACTGGCATGAATACCAACCCCTGCGCAGGTTTAGAGTTTTCAACCCATGGGTAATCCCTGTACCCTTCCTATTTTTCAGTATCTACAGTCCCGCAATCACAATATCATTCATATTTCCTTTATCTCTGTTATTATTATCTCAATACAACAGCTCATTAGAATCAATTAATAACATCACACCATCACTTTCATAATTATTCTCTATTAATAAAATAAATCACTCAAACATTCCAAAATTGAGCATTCTCAATTACACATTTTCCATGCATTCAACTATAAATATCAAACTGCAACTTCAAGAGCAAAATTGTAATTTTGCATAACTTTAGGGGCAAAATCATAATTTCAAAAAAAACCCTTGGGGCCACTTCGTATTTATTCCATACTTTGGGGGTCATCATGAAATTCCCCAAAACTTGGGGGGCCAATTCGTAATTTTCAATAATTTTAGGGTCAAAATGAAATTTTTAAAACTTTTGGGGTCAAATCATAATTATATAAAATTATTAGGGCTAGAGGGAAATTTTTAAAAACTTTCATGGAATATGCTTTAGCATATTTTCTTCTACAATTCTTTTTAGTTCCCGTGAGCTCCATTTTGGCAGTAATATTTTGATGTTTTGGTTTGGACAGAATTCACACCATGTAGTCTAAATTTAATAACATTCATACAAAATGATCACATAAAAATTTATCAAAATATTTTCATATCACATATATGTAAATAAAATGCATTAAATCTCTACCTCAAATCCAAAGATAAAGTGAAGAAATTCCAAAACTTTAAAAATTTCGCTCCTTTGTATCTCCTATTTTAGGCCGAATTACTACGATCCGACACCACCATGATGATCACCACGTCAAAAATAACAAAACCATGTTATTCCTGAACTTGAATCCTCATTTTCTCCCTCTTCTCTCTTTCTTCTCTTTCTTTTGTTTCTCTCTCTTTCTCTCTCTTTTTCTTTTCCTTCTTTCTCGATTTTCTTATTCCCAGCACATAACACACACACACACAAACACACACATATACATATATATATAAGTTATACTTGGTAACCAAGCATATGAAGCTTCCAGGAAACTTCACCATTTTTTTTTAACTTGGTGCCCAAGTTTCTATATGTATATATATATATATATATATATATATATATATATATGCAAAGCAATTATATATATACATACAAAGTAATCTTTATAATCTTAAATCTTAATTTTTTTTAATAATATATATTAAAAATTTCAAATTTTGGGTTATTACAGTAGATCACCAAATTTATTGGTGTATATCTACTTTTGTAAATGTGTGGCAAGTCACTCCTTCAAAGATTTTTAATATTATTTAATTTTTGAGATTTTTTTTCTACATATATATTCAAGGGTAATCCTATTATGGCTTCGTTTGGAGCTATACAAAATAAAATAAAATCTTACAAATCTCTACAAACACGAATTACGAGACAACAAATTTTAAAATTTTTACTAATTGTACGAATTACGAGACATTTACTTTTACAATTTTATTTTATTTTATACACTTTTATACAACTCCAAACACACCCTATATATACGCATACCAAAGTTGAAAACTAAATATAAAAATCAAGTTTAAGTTTTGATATATTGCGAGTGTAATAATTTTTTACACAAATAAATTTTGAAAAATAACATCCATCCGTAGTTATTATTTTTCATATTTTATTAAATTATAAAATATGTTTAGAAAAAATTATATTCTTTAAAAAAAGATTAAAAAAACTTTCAATGCAAACAATATAATAGTAATAATATTTTTGATAAAAAAATTTTTTAATAAATTTTATTCTAAATTGTTATAATCCAAATTAAAGACAAATTTAATTTTGTAATAGTATAAATTTTTCTTTTATATAATTGCATTAAAATTTCATTTATCTATAAAAAACAAATTCATAGTGTTAAGAAATGTTTAAATATATTAGATAAAATATTACAAATTATATTTTTATGATTTAATAGTATGGTAATAATTTTTATATTCAAATGAGAAATTTATTATTCAATTATAGAAATATTTTTTGGAGAGAGAGAGAGAGAGATGGATTTTGGAGAGAGAAAAGTCTTAATCAAAAAATGAAGAGGGATTCTAGGTTATGTTGGATGGGGGTAATTTCGTCAACGAATAAAAAGGATACATTAATGAGTTCTGACATTAAAATTTTTCATCATTTATTGTATCTTACGATAGTGAATTTAATAAGTATGGAATGTTTCCAATTCCAATAAGATATACCAACTTTCATGCATGTAGAATTGTGCATCCTATCAACAAAGCTATGATAACAAATGTTTTTAGATAGAGATGTTAATGGACGGGTACATGAGGGTACTCGAATTGATCTAACTTGATATAAAAACTAATTAAGAAATACGTTAATGAAATTGAAATAGGTTTGGAATTAAAATGTAATACTTGTACAGGTTTGAAATAGATTTGGGATTTACTTGTAAGATATCAGATACTCGATAATCGATATTCATTTATGCTAATAAGGTACCTAATACTTAATAACAGCTAAATAACCATTTAATGTAATATAATATATATTTATATATTTACAATTTTATTCCTAAAAATAATAATATTATATAATATAATATATAACATTTTTTTAATTTGTAGTACTATTGAATACTTTTATTTTACTTTGTTTAAGTGCTAAAAAAATGTATGTGGACAGCACAATCATGTGTTAAACTTAAAGGTTGACTAATAAATTTGTTCAGTTTAATAAATTTAACATTTGTGTCGCTTTCTAATTTTTTTAATTTTTATTTCAAATCAAATATTTAATGAGTATTCTGACCAAATGTACTTAATCGAGTTTTATAAATTTAGAACAAGTTTGGCGAGTTTAGGACGGAACAGGCTTTGAATTCTAATTAAAAAAATAAACAAGTTTGAGACAATAATTGTAAGCAAAAATATAAATGGATTTGGTAATGGAATTTGTTAACTAAGTGGGTAACTTACCTGTTTACATCTCTATTTTTAGATGACTCAATTATAAAATAAACATCGAAAATAAAAAAAATGAATAAAAAAGACCTTACGTGCCATCACTAAGCAACCTTAATCAAGTAAAATAAATTTTTAATTTAACAAATAATGGAAGATATACATATTAAAAAAATGGATGATATAAAAAATTAAATATTGTATAAATTATCTTATTTAAATTCTCAATCTCATATAATATATTATACTCATGATATATGTATAATTTCAACTTTCATCCCTAACTTCATATATAAAATTAATTATCTCCTAATAATTTCAAAGAAAATAAGCATAACATAGCCATAGGAAGTTAATTTACTGGATGAGGTGATCAGAGGGGCTTGGTCTGGAATTAAAATCAAACAAACTGTAGATCAATAGATACACAAGGATGGTAACGAATCGGATCAGGATAGGATATTGCTTATACCATTTTTGAATTTATCATGTAAAAAAAATATTTGAATTAAGCAGATACATATTGCGTATTTTTAACTGACTACTATTCCCTAACTTATCAAATAATCGAATATTCATAACTTTCAAATATGAAACAATTACATCAAAAATAAAGATTAAAAAATTCTTTGAATATAATAACTTTATAAGTAATTTTACATCTTAAGAGGCTAAAAAAATTATCTTTAAATAAAAGTTTTTAAATATTTTTTACTTAATAAAATTTATTGTTTTATAAAAATAAAAATTAAAAAAAATCTCATATTTAATCTCATTTTAGATCTCTACAATAGTTAAGTAAAAAGAAAAAGAATTTGTGTCCATTCATTACATGGACAATCAAATCCTAAGTTTAAAATAAATTATTTAGTATCAGAATCTTGAGTTATTTAATATTAATTAAATTGACTCTATTCTTTGAACATAATATATATTTATATATAATTTAGTATCTAAATTGATAGTATTATTTGCATAAATTTGAGTATTTGATAATTTAGGATAGTAATCGAGTAATTTAGACGAGTAATTAAGTAATATTTGTCGAGCACCCAATAATGGGTAATTGATGCGGGTAATTTAGACGGTAATCGAGTAATATCTGTCATGTATCCCATAATTAAGGTAATCAAGATGCATCGAAAAATATCATCAGGTACATTATGTTTACCATTCCCATACACAAACTCTACCATTATTTTATTTTTATACCCAAACCTACATCGTATTTAACAAATCGGGATCAAACAAGTATCTATTGGAATGGGTTAAAATTATCATCCTTGCAAACGAACTGTCACCTTACAATTATGAGAAAACTTTGATTAGTAGCTTACCATTAATGATTACTTTGAAAAATAAATTTGGCACGACTTTAAACTATATATAGCTATATATATATATATGAATTAATAATGAAATTAGTTTCCCCCAATGGCTACAATTAGCAAAAAAAAAGACCTTATTTTGTTAGTCATGCATTTGGCACATTGAAAAACGCTAACAATTCAAAAAATTTATAAATTATTTATTTTCTATTTCACTGTACGAATTACGAACTTATAAATTATCTCATTTTTTATCACTTTAAATATCCTCAAAATAAATTAAACCCACTAAAATATTTGTATATTTTATATGATGTAAATACCACATTATCCTATAATCATTCTATAATACATTCAAATTTATGCTGGAATAAAATTTTTTTCTTTCTTTAATTAAAATCACAAGTCCAATCCTAGAACATCCAAAATAAAGCTCTTAAAAATCCATTAAGCAAAATCCAAAATTAGCTATGATTACTAAATCCCCCCTCACCACCCTAAACACCGACTGATATCAAAACTGCACACGTCCAAAATCAAACCCATGAGGAACCAAAGAGCTAGTATTACAATCATGTGATTGATTAATGATCAACTGATCGGCCATTAACCCACCACCACCACCAGGATTAATCGAACTTGGATTCAAAATGGAAGAGGCCTTCATCAGCATCAGCTCATCGGCTCTCATCGCCACATTCTTCTTCAGCTCCTCCATTGCTTCCATGTACTGCACCAGCTCCTCCAAACCCAGCTCATCCACCGCCTCATCCCACCAAAATCCCCCGACGTTGACGCCGCCGTTTCCCACCTTCGATTCCTCAATCAAGGCACTTCGCTTCCTCTCCGCCTCCAGCTGCTTTGAAATTTCATCGTAGTGTTGGTTGAACTCTTCGTGCCTGGAGAAGTGGTTGTCGGAGGCGGCGGCCGGCGGCGGAGCGGAGGAGTTTTCGTTGAGGTAGCGGGCAATGATGGCGTCGACATTGGGGTGGCCAAAGGCGAATGTGCGTTTTCCGGGGGAGTTTACGATGACGGCAACTTCTGCGCCACTGAGGATGCAGAGTTCGCTGGCTTTCTTGAAGAGACCGGCCCGGCGTTTGGAGAAGGTGACTTGTCGGTTGCTTACATTTTCTATCCTCTTTATTTCAATCTTTTGTCTTCCTTGTGTCGTTTTCTTTGTGGTGTTCTTGATCATGGTGGAGAGAGAGAGAGAGAGAGAGAGAGAGAGAGAAGAGGGGGCGAGAGACTTGCTGGCTGGAAAGAAAGTTAATGGGAAAAGATTTTGGGGGGAAAGGTTGGTGCTTTTAATTAGGTTTTTATATTTATAAATATATATATGAGAGTTACAAATTCCTATAATTTAGATGATGAAAGATTCTCTGTAAATGGCAACTGCTGCAATTTGGAAATTTACTTCAATTAGAGGCTGTAAATTACACTTTGTGATCAAAGTTTTGGTATTACTGCCTTCATCAATGGATGAAGATCAACATTGAGTTGATATGAATAATTTTGGGAAGGAAAGTCTATGGAGCTCAAGATTGAGTTGATTTGAATAATTTTGGAAAGAAAGAAATCTAGGGCTACAAATAAGTTGAGGCTGGCAAACCAAGCTATAGGATGGGCCAAGGACGAAGCAAGTATTTTTGGTTAGAAGGGCAATTTTTTTTTCTTAGGTTGAATTTAAACCTGGAGAAAAAAGTTTTAATTATTAGTATAAATTATATTTAGTGAATAAAAAGTAAATTAATATATATGTATATTTTTAAATCTTGAATTATATATAACAATTGAAAAAAAAATTAAATTTTAAAAAGAGTAGTTCATAATCTAAATTTTTTTAACCAAAATTTTATATGTACTAGTACTAGTATTTTTTTTTTTATCAAGGCCAACCATTTTTTAAAAGTTTAAGTGACCAAACTATAGTATAAATTTTTTGTAATTAAAAATTTACATATACATATAACATTTTTTAAAACTCAAGAGAGCCATGGCCAAGTAGGAGCTTTGTCCCTAGGATGGGTGGTTATAGGATAATACTGTGCATACAAAAATTAATCATGACTTGACTTCAAATAATTTAACCCTTTTTATATAATTTAAAAAAAAGTGTAATTAATTTAAGTGTTTAAGCTGATTAAAAAGAAATTATTTGGAGCTTAGTAACTTGTCAAATAAAGTTAATTAACGTTTATTTTGTTCTTTTGTGAATAAGTTAATTAGTACCAATTAAAATAAAACTTGTTATTTTATATAAAAATTATTATAGTGTTAGTTAGCTATTGACAATGTGTAAATTTGTAATTACTAGAAAAAAAAGTATAAATTTGTAATTAATTTTAGTTTGACAATTTTTTATTTAAAATTTTATATTCGTAATTCAATTTAATATTAATTATATAATTATTTATTCCTCAATAAAATTTATTGATAAAAAACACTATATATTTCAATGCATTTTTATAAACTTTATTTATATTTATTTTATAAAAAAATAAAAATATTTAAAATATATTAAAAAATTAAGGCTGGGGTGGGTCAGGGATGGATTTTGCAGACTGTGACCCAAATCAAAGAAGAGCCGGATTAGCACTGGCGGGTCGAGATTGGCTCACTGGCGGATTGAGACCAGGTTAAAGGCGAGTCAAACTCAACTCAACCAATTACATAGCTAGTAAAAATTATTGGAGAGAGGTAATATTTTAATTTTTTTTTTTAAATTTAAAGTATTTGAATCAATTTATGTGCACTTTAAATAATTTCTGGAGTCCTAAAATAAAAGAATTCTATTTTCTTCCTTTTTTTTTTTTCAATTTTGTTTTCGTGAAGTTTTTGAGGGGAGACTTGAAATTTAAGTCTTAAAAGTGGTATAAATAATTGTTTGATTAGGTTTGATGGCCAGTTTCTATTTTTTGTGTACAATTAATCACTGATTCGGGAGTTAAAAGAAATCTTATCCTCTTATTGCCGTGATGACTGTGAAATCAATTTTCTTTTGCCGTCAAATTGTATAGAGCTAGCTAGTTGACTTTGTATATCTCCAAATCGATTGTCTTAATGGTGTATTTTTAGTATTGTTTGACCAAAAACTGAAATATTTTACTCACTCCTGGTTAGTTCAGTGGAGCAGGAGTCAAACTTAAGAGTTGGGTGAAATATCCAGGTTACAGGTTCGATTCTCACCTGGAGCGGTCAGGATTTAAGTGAGGAGCCGGTAGATTACTGTGCTAGTTCTCCTAAGAGTTTGTAACCCAGTAAGTAAAATCGTTGGGTGATTTCCGCCGTTATCAAAAAAAAAAAAAACTAAATATTTTTTTTTCTCACACGCGCGCGAATGAT
The DNA here is from genome assembly GCA_019916065.1 of Vitellaria paradoxa. NCBI lineage: Eukaryota > Viridiplantae > Streptophyta > Magnoliopsida > Ericales > Sapotaceae > Vitellaria > Vitellaria paradoxa. The sequence continues at coordinate 4,837,721 of CM034238.1, read as the reverse complement.
GCTATTTTTACCCAAATAAAAAAAAATAAAATTAAAGAATTCATCTTAAAGAATTTTTCTTTTCATTATTTATTTGTTTGGATAAATATGAATCTACTGCTAGCTGCGTACAGGATCCATCGCAAACCATATCTACCCTAAAAAAATAACAATAATAAGATTTTTTTTTTTTTTATGAAAATTGTTCAGACCTAGAAGTTCAAGATTAGTTTATCAGTATTGAAACTATTCAAATTTTCTAAATTTAATTTCTAATTTTTATATTTAATAAATAAGACATACAGGTCAGAAGATTATACATCCACGATTTATACAAATTTTAATTCACGAGTAAGAAGAGGGCTCTTTGTTAATTAATAATTGAGAAGGCCATCAAAATATGAGATTTTGCTTGAGTTTTGGCATGAATAAATCATGACACGTCAGAGCCGCCATGCTCAATTAGTCAAGATTTCACAAATTTCCGCCCATGCCTAGGCTGGAAACGCACAAAGTTATTCACAAATTATTCAAATAAACTTCGAAAAAAAGTTGACTCAAACTTAATTTATAATTAAAACGAGCTCGGAATTGAATTTTAAAAAACTCAATTCGAAAACTCTCAAGCTGATTTAATAAAATAATATATTTTTTAATAATATTTTTATATAATATTTTATTTATTATATTTTAAATTAAAATGATGTCGTTTTAATTTAATCGAACTATTCGTGAGTCAAATTTGAATTTAATTTTTTTATCGAATCAAACCCGAGCCTATATATATAAAGATTCAAATCGAGGTCGAGTTCGGTATAAATAATTCAAGCCGAATTCAAATAAGGTACAACTCGATTCGATTTGACTCGTTCCCACCCTTACTTATTATGTAGGTTCATGCTTGGGCATTCCTTAATCGCCAAATATGTAGGTTCATGCTTGGACATTCCTTAGTCGCCAAATATATATCATATGGTTCTTAATGTACCTAAAAAAAAAAAATCATGGGACACAGGACTATATATACTATTTCTTTCCATTGAGATATGACCTATTGGATTGATGATTGGTTAGCAATTAAGACATGATCCACATTAACATCATGTGAAAATATAATTAACATTATTGCAATTGTAACTGGCAACAAATTAATTAAGCAATAAAGATCAATATAAAATCCATTATTGCACCTGAAGGAGCATCAGATGAAAAATCATCATAACTGACTGTCATGACATAACTGAGAAAGACCGATAAACTGACAGTAAAGACCAGTGAGTTACTAGCCCTGAAATTGACAAGATCGAAAACCTCAAAGAAATCCATGGCCATAACCAAAGTTATGGACAACATAAGGATTAGCAGAAGTTGAAGAATCATAGAACTGAGTTGGTTTGCTTTCAAAATTATCAATTACTACTCTATTAGCACGATTTCCAGCGAAAAATGGAAATGGGTTGTTAGTGGAAGCAGCTTCAACCAAGAGCTTATTAGCCTGATTGACCACGTTCCTCTTGAGCTCCTCCATTGAGTCCCTAAGCTGTTCGAGCTCATTCAACCCAAGCTCATCTATGGGACCTTCCCACCAATAGCAGTCGTGTCTTTCACTATCACTGGCTGATTTTCTCATGCGATCCAGCGCTTCGCCCATTCTTTTCTCGGCTTCTAATTCACTTAGAATTTGAGAGAGTTGTTGATTGAGTTCGCGAACGCTAGCGTTCCGATGAGCCTCGACGAGGTGCCCCGCGGCGGAATTTGGGTTTTGAGGGCTTCGAGCGATGAACTGGTCGACGATGGAATCCACGTTGGGGTGTCCGAACGAGAACACTTTTCCGGCGGGAGAAAATACGATGATAGCAACCTCCACGCCGCAAAGCGTGCAAAACTCGCTCGCCTTCTTGAAAAGCCCCGAGCGACGCTTTGAGAAGGTGACTTGCAAGTGGTTTTTGATCTCTATTTTTGCCATTTTGATCTTTTGCCTCCCCATGGTTGGTTTCTTTGCCATGGCTAGCTAAAAATTGGTAGAGAGAAAGAGAGAGAGGTAATACTTTAAAATGCTATGGAAGACTTTATCTTCTTCTTCTTTTTCAGGTTTGTTTTGGTGAAGTTCTGAGGGGTGAAAGGCTTCCAATTTAAAGGAGAGACTTGAAACTTAAGTCTTAAAGAGGGTGTAAATAATTGTTTGATTAGGTTTGATGGCCAGTTTCTATTTTTTGTGTACAATTAACCATTGATTTGGGAGTTAAAGAAAATCTTATTCTCTTAATGCAATGATGTGTATGAAATCAGTTTTTTCTTGCTGTCAAATTGCATAGAGCTAACAAGCTGGTTGACTTTGTGTATGTCAAAATCATTTGTTTTAATGGTGTATCTTTTGGTTATGATTTGACCAAAAACTAAATACTTTCATCCCTTTCATTGTTTGTTTCTGGATAAATATGAACCTTTCGCTGGTTGTATACAAAATTTATTACACACCACATCAATCCCAAAAAAATAGTAGTAACAATGATACGATAGATTTTTTTTTAAATGAAAATTGTTCAAACCTACAAGTTCAAGACTAATTAATCCCTACTGAAAGTATTCTAATTTTTTAAATTAAATTTATAAATTGTAAATTTGAAAAAAAAAACATACAGAGCAATAGATTATTTCCGATGAAATCATAATTTAAAAAATTAACTCGGTGATGGAAGCAATGTTATTATAATCAAATCGAATTGACTGACTCAGCCGATTGAACTAAAAATCAAATATTAAATCAGTTCGATTTAATTATTTTCTTAAAAATGTATATGAACCATTTTGATCCGATGGAGATAAACAATCAATTTTTTAAGAAGCTATTGAACCAGCTAGTTTTAGATAATCAACCGATTTTTATAAAATACAACAAATGACATCTTTTTTTGTTTTTTTCTCCAAAATCAAGATGTTTTTAATTAATTAGGATGATATTTTTGTTGTTTTTAATATTGCAGTATAATTATATCAAAGCTTAAAATATAAAAATAATATAATTTTGATTATTAATTAATCGAATGATACATTAGAGCAAGTGCATCAATGAAAAGCTAAATTATCTAATAAACAGTACATATTTTTGGTTTAGTTAGTAGTTTTTATTTTTCAAGCCACACCAATATTAGGTATTCTACCAATTGTCTATTAAAAAATTAATTTTCCAAAATCGGAGCCTAACGGCATTGACAACCAATCAATATAAAAGCTATTGTCTTTTTCAACAAATAATAAACAATTATTTTACTTGTGAACAGTAACTCGGCAAAAAAAAAAAAAGAATTATTGTAACAAGAAAAAGAATAGCTGCGATTTTAGATAGTTTGGTATAGAGAATTCCCTTTATATTTACTAGTAAAAATACATAAAATGATTATTTATCTCTTCTGCTGCACATGTTCTTATAAATTATTAAACACATGGTGAACACTCCCATATGCAATTGTAATCATTCCACGTACACATGAAAAATTAATTTTTTTCCTTCTTTAATTCATTAACATTGGTCTCTGCTTTTATTTTTTATTTTTTATTTACATGAATTTAATATCATGTTAGCCGTGAAATTTTAGCACAATGATCATCATTCACTCAATTTGCAAAACGACAAGCGAAATTTTAACAGTTAAATAATGTAAATGTAAAAAGCATACTTACTTTGTAAGTGTCCCTGCTTTGTTATACAAATTTTTTATTATTATATAAAAAATTGTAATTATATGTAAGAATGGAGAGTTAGATAAAATAAATATTTTTCTAATAATATTGATATTATTAAATTGAATTTCTAATTTATATTAATAACTTATATTTAATTAATATAATATATATATATATATATATATATATATTAATAGAATTTTTAAGCATAACCATAACATCTTGATTTTTTTTTAACAATTTTGAGTTATAATGTCTTTATTTTTATGCATATATTTTAAATATTTAATATTTATATTTTCTATATAAAAATTATAAAATCGATTGACGTCCGGTTCTGAGAACTGTGGCCGGAAGGCAATAAAATTATCAGCATTGGAAATGCATAGTAATTGGAAACTTCTAAACTTGGAAGCTAATTGTTTTGGTTGGGAAAAAAAATACCAATTAAATTAAGGTGTAAAAGCAATGCATTTCAAGAAACAGAAGAAAAATAAAAAGGAAATAAAAGATAGACCATATGTACATTTTGTATTTATGAATTTAAAATTAACAGATTTTGGGTTAATTATTTGAGGAGAATTATTCAAAAAATAATTTATGTAGGAATTAATTTCATTGTAAATTTAAATAGTTCAAGGTGATAATTTTACAAAAGATTTGAAATTATTGCGAAAAAAAAAATAATTACGTTGTGGTTCCACCATTTTAGACTCACTATTTTAATAGTAGTAATCATTAGTTATTATTAGAAAAACTTTGATGTATTATTATATAAATTAACTGTATTATTTATATTTGAATACAATATAATTTCAAATTTAATAATTTTTAATTTTTAATTATTCAAACTGAATCTAAATTTGAAAAATAAATAAATAAGTAGGTTGAAGATATAGATATGGATCACGGGTGCAAATATACTTCTTGATAAGTTTGTGATAAGTTTGTGATGAGATTCAGACACACAGAGAGACAAAGAGATAGAGAGGGGGGAGCTGTCAAGCATATACATCTGGTATATATATTAATCAGGGTAGTTTACACTTACTTTTACATAACATTTACGCAATTATATTATTACCCTCGACATTTCAATATTATACTTAATTACCTTCATTATTTTATAATATTGTTAATATTAATCCTTTCTCACAGCTTCATCAATTTTCTTTAAAAAAAATTCAATTAGATGAAAATATCAAAATAACTAAAAATTTAGGTATTTTGCTCACTTTACTCCTCACTTTCTCACAGCTTCATCAATTTTCTTTAAAAAAAATTCAAAATGCTTTTTATTTTAATTTTTTACTTATTTTAGGGAATTTTATAAAGAAAATTGACGAAAATATGAGAGGGGAAGGAGTAAAATAAAAAAATTTAATATTTTGACTATTTAACAACGGAATGGGGTCAATTTTTACAAAATTTCAAAATAAATGAGGTAAGTATAATTTTAAAAATCTTAAAAGATAATAAGTGTAATTATTTAAATGTTAAAGAAAGATAAGTGTAATTTACTCTATATTAAGTATGCATTTACGGATGAGAAAAGATATACAAGAAAAAAATTAATAAATTTAATTGTCCAACATACATGAAAAGAAGGTTTTAAATTTAAAATTACTTAATATTAATCTTAATTAATCAGCATATGGAAAATATTATTCCAAAGAAGCATATAGGATTGATTTATAGTCGCATTTTGGAAACTACAGGCTGGAAGATCTCATCATATGTCATGAACTAAACGACATTGGATCGAGTCTTTCCATAAATATATATATGTGTGTGTGTGTGTGTGTGTGAAAATGACCATAGAGAATTCATTCAATTTAGACTAATTTGCTTGAGAACTATGCTCGTAGTAATTATATAATTGCAAAGATAACATATAATCTTGTTCCGCTGCTTTATCTTCTGATCTGTTTCTGCATGTTTCATATTTCCAAAGGTATAACTATATGCCTGGTTCATGTTAACTGCAACAACGTGGAGAGAATCAAATCTCTTTAACACATTGAAAAGAAAATAGAGAGGCTTAATAACCTACAAATAATTAACTTAAAAAAAAAGAATTTTTTATATTCACTTGAGGGGGAATTTTTAGCCCCAAAAAAAAAAAAAATTCTAAGCAAAGGCCGCACGATATCGAATTAAGTGTTAGATAAATTATTTCTGAAATTTTTATATATACAATCAAAATTAAGACAAATATACATCAAGCTACGGGATTTATATTAATTAATTAATTAATTATTAACTAATTAATTTAACCTCAAAATTAACAACACTTGATCAAGAATATCACAAGCATAAAAATCCAAATTGTTTCCTTAACACAGGAAGAGACAATAATATATAATAGTAGAATTAATTAAGATAGCATCGGGCAATTAGAAATCTTAATATATTAGAAATATTAATTGGTCAAAATGGCGTGAATGCAATGTAGCTAATCATCTAAAAATAATAAAATTTTATTACAAAAATATCATTATTATCACGATATTCTTATACATTTTTCTAGAATAAAAATTCTGATAAATTAATATATATATATATATATATTAATATATTCACTCACATATATAGTATTTAGAAAAACCCACGTCCATAACCTAGGGCGTATCCATGAGGGGTCACGGACAGACCAAGCCCAGAAACCTTAACATCAAGATGATCATTCGGAGGAGGAGGAGGAGGAGGAAGACCACCACCACCACCACCAAAGAAGGTGGCACTAGAAGAAGAAGCAATGTTTGAAATTGAAGTCGCGGCCGCCGCCTCCATTCGAACCTTCTCAGCTTGCTTCGAAGCGTTCTTCTTGAGATCCTCCATCGCCACCTTCAACTGCTCGAGCTGCGGGAGTCCAAGCTCATCAATGGGGGATTCCCACCAGCACCGGTCCTGGCTCGCCTTCCTCATCTTGCTCAGCTCCTCGCAGCGCTTCTTCTCCGACTCCAGCTGGTTCGTCGCCTCCGTCAGCTGCATGTTGAGCTCCCGAACGCTCGCGTTCCGGTGAGCCTCCACAAGCTGGAACGTACTCGAACTCGGCGGCGGGTTCCTCGAGAGGAAGCGATCGATGATCGAGTCGACGCAAGGGTGGCCGAACGAGAAGGCCTTTTTCCCCGGCGAGAAGACGATTATCGCAATCTCGGCGCCGCAGAGAGTGCAAAGCTCGCTCGCCTTCTTGAAAAGGCCAGACCTGCGCTTTGAGAAGGTGACGAGGAGGTTGCTTTCTTTCGACATTCTTGTCATCTCTATCTTCTGACGTCCCTTGCTCTTCCTTGGCATGATTGCTGCTGCAAACTAAGAAAAAAGATGAGATCGAGAGAGAGAGAGAGAGAGAGAGAGAGGGAATTTTTCTCACTTATTAGAGAAAGAAGAAATTGAAAGGGTGATTATATCTCCAATGAGAGAAACATGTGTGTATATATACACATACAGTGGTGTTTTTCCTATTCGCTTGCCTCTGAATTAATTCATTTCATACGTCGTTTCATATGTAGGCAAATTTACTTCCTTTTAAGGGTTGTAATTTCTTTGTTTTGCTTGTAATCACTTATCTATTTGTTTTGGACAAACTAAGAAGGTAAATGATGACGAGTCCTCACCATAGCCAATAAAATAACGTGTAAAAAATGATAATCGTTTTATGTTACCATCGTTACAAAATGATTTTTACCATAATTGAAAATTTGAAACTATGATAAAATCATGTTGTTCTTATTCTAATGTTAAAATTATAAACACCATCGAATCATGTTGAAGTCATCCGATATAATGTCTCGACGAAAAGGGAGTAATAATATTAGAGGTTGCAAGGGTGATAAAATATTTTATTTATTTATTTATTTTTAATCCAAAGCAATAAAAAATTGAAATATATTCTCTGTCCCAAATCACTATTCCATTATAAATTTGCATTCCTTAACATATATGAGGCGCGTTTGGCGCAAGAAATTTTGGTGAAAATCTCTGAAAACCTATAAAAATGTCTCTACATTTTTACACCTTCCCACCTTCTCAAAATTCAACAAAAGTTCAATATCTTTAAAAAAAAGTCGATAACTAGAATTCAGTTAATCAAATAGCAAAAATTTTTTCACCATTTTCACCATGAACTCTCAAGCTACCGAATGACACCCACTTTGACTATTTTTTGTGGGCTCGTAAAAACCATTTCAACGGATTGTAGAAACAATTCCGACGGATTCGCGTGGCCAACTTCCGTCCAAACGATTTCTACAATCTGTTTGGACATATTGTAGTGCAAAGAAACAATGATTGCCCAAGAATTTGAATTCATTCAAACGAAAATCTAATTCGTCAGAACGGGAAACTTACTATATATCTCCAAAAAACGCAATTTGAGATGTATGCACCAAATGCAAAAAGTTTTCCCAAAATATATTTTATCTCATTTTTTATTACTCCAAACTCGCCCATAGTCACATTATCAATGTATATTTATAATGGGATAGAGATTTGGGTCAGAGGATCTTAACTAGACAATAAGAAAATCAAAATTAACATTTGTAATTAAATTCTAATTTAGTATTTTCTTTCTATTTCTATCATTCACCTTAATATCCACTGAGGAACGAGCTAACTCTAGGACTGTAGTCTGGTCTAAAAAATATTTTTTAATCTAGTATTTTCTTTCTATTTTTATTATACATCTTAATATTTACTCAGGAACGAGTTGACTCTAAGACTGTAGCTTGACCTAAAAAATATTTTTTTAGTTCAATTTTTTTTTTTAAATTTAGCTCATTCTAAATTTTCTTAACTCTACCCACTCTATTTTTAAATTCTTTGTTTAAGTTAAATTTTTATAACTCAACCTAATTTATTTTTAAACCTTTTGTCTAGCCCAAGTGAATTTCAAATTTTGGGCCGACCCCTAATTCCATTAGTTGAGGATGCATGATTAGTGGGGCTGAAATAATATTTATACGGGCGTGAGTGCTAGCAGCATAAATTTAGGGGTAACTCTTAATAATATAAAAATATAACACAAACTTTAATTATATCAAAAGCAATTTTCAAACCTTAAATATATCAAAAGCAACGTACCACTGTTCCCTTGTAATCAGATTATCTATCTAGACTCTAAAGCCTATAATATCTTAAATTTAGTTTTTTTTTCCCCCCTTTCAACCTCACTTCCCAGTAAAAATATAATATATGATCAACGGCATAGGGAAGTCCTCAAATACATGCACTTTCCAAAGTTCATTTTTCATGCTTTTTTGATCAACCAAATATGTATCTTATCTTACTATATGTATATATTTATTTATTATATAATTTTGGGATACGATAATAACATTCTCAAAAGATATTCTAACCCTCCTAAAAAATATTCACTCACAAGAAAGAGTGTAAAAAGTATTTTTGAGAATACTAATATCATTTATTATAATTTATATATATATATATATATACATATACATGCATGTATATGTACATATACATGTATCACTTCCCAGTAAAAATATAATATATGATCAACGGCATAGGGAAGTCCTCAAATACATGCACTTTCCAAAGTTCATTTTTCATGCTTTTTTGATCAACCAAATATGTATCTTATCTTACTATATGTATATATTTATTTATTATATAATTTTGGGATACGATAATAACATTCTCAAAAGATATTCTAACCCTCCTAAAAAATATTCACTCACAAGAAAGAGTGTAAAAAGTATTTTTGAGAATACTAATATCATTTATTATAATTTATATATATATATATATATATATATATATATATATATATACATATACATGCATGTATATGTACATATACATGTACATGTATATGCATATACATATATATGTACATATACATATATATATATATATATCTATTTCTATTCTACATAGTACGCGGGAATAACCTTTTGGGTTCAATAATCTTTTTGAGCCACTTTTTATTTGCAATTGCACGCCTTTTGTTTTTGTTGTATTATCATTTTATTCTTTTGGGTGTGTTTGAAGTTGTATAAAAGTTTATAAAATAAAATAAAATTATAAAAATAAATATCTCGTAATTCGTGCAGTGAGTGAAAATTTTAAGGGCTCGTTTGAAGCCACAAAAAAATCAAAAAACTTCAAAAAAATTCAAAAATTTTCAAATTCCTCCAATCACATTTTACCACCTATCATTTTTACATCACATCAATCCCATCCATTGATTTTTTTGATTTTTTTTGGGACTCCAAACGCACCCTAAATTTTATTATTTCGTAATTCGTATTTGTAGAGATTTGTAAGATTTTATTTTATTTTATTTTATAGGGCTCCAAACGGAGCCAAAGGCCTTTTTTGGTCTTATTTTTTTAAAGTAACAAGAAAGACCTTTTTGGCACTTTTTTTTTTTTTCAATTTTGATCTTTTTTTCTATTTAAGTTTTATTATTACTTTACCCTTTCGCATGCTTTTTTTTTCAATTTTTTTTAAGAGTTATGTTTTTTTTTCTATTCCATATTCCATATAATAAGTGAGAATAACCTTTTATTAAGTTTCAACGACTTTTTTGGATCACTTTTTTCCAAATGTTTTTACTTTATTATCATTTTACGCATCTGTTTTTTCTAGTACTGTTATTTTTTTCTTTTTTAAGAGTAAAAATTTTTCGCAAAAACAAAAAAAATAAAGATTCAAAATTTTTTCTCTTATTTAGATTAAGATAGAAAATGTAAGGAAAAATCTATGAAATATAAAATGTTAAATTAAAATCAAATAAAATTTTAATACATTAATTAATGTCTTTTATTTTAATTTTATAAATCCATTTAAATAAGAGTATATATTTAGGATTTTATGTTTTTTTTATTTTTCTTATCTTTTTCTTTTTATTTTCACTTTATTTTTCTTTTTTTGGCACCAAATTCTTACTCCAGACATAGTTTTTTTTTTTTAACGTTTTAGATTTTATTTTGAGAAGCTCAAATATTTTTTATTAATCATGTTTCTTTTTTTATTATTTTATTTCATATTACATATTTTTTTCTCTTTCGCTTATATCTCTCTCGACAAAAGAAATGTGAACAGATATAGATTTAAAATTCATTCTATTGTTTGAGTTATGATAGAAAATAAAATAAAAATAAATGAGAATTAAAAAATTAAAAAAAAACAAATATATTAATAAATGTATTTTATTTTACTATATTTATTAATCCATTCATAAAAGGATATAATATTTCTTCTAATTATTTTTTCTATATTTTTTAATATTTTATTCAATCTTTGTCAATTATTCTTCTCTCACGTCAACTTAGAATGTATTTTGTTCAATAATTTGTCACGAAAAAAAAAGGAGTTATAAATATAAAATTCCTCTCTTGGTTAGAGTTGTGAAATAAAATGCAAGCAACTAATTAATTAAATTAAAAAATTAACACATTGATGAATATTTTTATTTTTTTATATTTTTTAAATTCATTCAAATAAAGATATATATTTAAAATTTTATATTTTCTTGCATCTCTTTTATTTATTTTCCTTTTATTTTTTATTCTCTCACTAATTTTTCTCCAAATACAACTTTAATAAATTTATTTATTTTTTATTTTTTTTATATCAGCTCAAACAACCGTGCTTTGCACTGGCATCTTTTTACCATGTAATTATATTATATTATCTAAAAGTATGAATAATTAAAAAAAAACTTTATTTAGACAAAAATATTCTTACAAAAATTACAAATACCCACAAAGTTCATAATTTATACATATTAATATTACTATTTTTATGAGTATTTATTAGAAGAAAAGGAATTGGTAGACAGCGGACATGTCTGAGACCAAGAGGCAAAAGCTTGAAGGAAAATCGTTTTGGAATCGACGGCAGCGGGAATTGAATAGGCAGAGAGGGGACAAGCATGAGATTGGGAGGCGTAAAACTTACCCCCAAAAAAAAAAAATCTATTTTTTGTTTTTTTAAAAAACTCAATTACAAACGTGTGATTGAAAGCAGCGCCACCACCAGCACACGACTCCGAAATTGGGGTTCGTTTTAACTAAACGAATGATTTAAAAGATAGGGCAGGCCCAACTGTAAAAATTTAAGGATGGTAAAGTCAATGCAGGCATATTAACCCGTCCAATTAAGTTTATAATAAATGGATTATGATCGTATTTTTTTGTTAGTTGAGTTATTATTAAATAATTTATAAAATATTTATTTATAAATGAGTGTAATGTAGGAATGGATATCGACTCGCTAACTTAAAGAACTCGCTAACTTAAAGAACCCGTTCAGTCTAGCTCGAAATTTGTAGGATTTGAGTTTAAGAATTTAAGTTATAGAGTTAGGCTATGCCAATTTTTTAGGCTCGATTTATCTTTGGGCTAGGTTTGGATTCATGCATCATAACCCAGTTCGAAATTAATAAGTAAGTTAGCCCCACATCTTCCAACACACAAACCCTAATTTCGCTATTCGTCTCTTCTCAGTCTGTAATACAAAGTATGTATCTCGCACTCTCACTCTCTTCTTCGTCTCTCTTCTTCATCTCTTTAGCCTTCACTATTCTCTCTCTCTTACTTAATTTTATTTATATATTTTTTTTCATTATAATAAAAGCAATATGCTTAATTTTATCAAGTTTTTTTTTTTCAAAAATAGCTTTACAAACTAGGATTAAAAAGTATATTATCTATATTTACAGAATGTATGCTATATGCACGTATTAATTACATTATATACCTAGCATCTTTGTGCTGTGAGTATCAATAATGAATTGCGACCAAGCACGTAATTGAATTGCTAACTTTTTTTTTTTTTTTTTTGTAAGGTTCTTTCCCTGGTCCTAAAGTATTATTTTTTCTTTGTCACAAGTTATTTGATTGTTAAGCGAAATAGAAATAGGTAACACACGTTGGCTAGTTAGTCGATAATTTCAATAATTATTTGAAGTTTATCTTTTTATTTTTTTAAGTATATTTTTTTAATAATTCCAAGGTAGTTGATAATAAAGAAAGACTCAAGACTAATTCATATTACATTCAGTCTTATTAATTAGAGGTGCTTTTAAGTTCTAAATTAAAATGCTCACCTACTGCTATTGCAAATTTTGTTATGATTAATGACCTTAAGTATGCGTTTTTATTCTATGGTAGTAAAAAAGGAAAATGTTATAATTAAAACTTTTCCATTTTCTATATTAAGTAAGTATATTTCATAAAAATTTAAATATGCTAATATTTTCTCTTCTTAAATAGTTAAATATTAACTTTTAGGGTAAAAGTGACTGAATCAAGCACTTTTTGTTTTATTCATTCTTTGTTTCTTTTTTTTCGGGTGAATTTATGTTTTATTTGTTAACTGCAGTAGATTAATATGGCAACTGAAAGCAAATTTGCAAACACTTCACCAAATGTCAACAATGACTATCAAGTTATTGAGACTAAAAGTAATTATTAATATTCTAGACTTTTTTTGACACACTTATTTTGATAATTTTGGGAGAAAAGCATGTATATTTAAATAAATTATAACTTTTAATCATAAAAAAAATTTAAAGCATACCTCACTATCACAGCAAAAACAACTATCTTTTTTACCCGCTAATGTGGATTATCTTTTGCGAACAAGAGATGTAGTTATCTAAAGTAATTAATAATGTAATTGTGTTTGTTGTGTCGTTTTAAAAAATAAGAACTTCAAAATAATAATAAAAAAAAAGTTATAAAATAAAGTATATCCATTTGATTAGAAGACATGGAAAGAGTGTCATTTAAAACAAAAAAAAAAATTGAGTGCTAATAAATATGAAAATCATAAATATAATTAAAACAAATAAAATACATAAATAAATTAAAAATGAGTCCTAATAAATATGATAACTATCAATAGAATTTAAAACAAGTAAAAATACATAAAATAAAATTTTAGATCAACAGAGAAAACATAAAACTTTTTATTTTTACTTTTTGTTTAATTTTTTTTTAAATTTATGTAAAAAAAAATTAACAAAGATGTAACAGAGGTCTGCACTTTTGGTCACCCCCAGTGTCGAATATGCCATGGAAAGGATCCTTTCGCAGAGATCTCTACCAATTGCTGCTGATGCTTCTGGCTCTACTGGTGGTGGAATCTATAAATAATTCTTTAATGTTATGTCTCACTTTCGGAGGCTATGTCCGTTGCTGTTTTCAGCTTTGAAAAGAATAAAAAACTATTTTAAAAATTTTTGAAAATCATAGAAACATAAAAAGGTGCTTTTAAAAATTTTTATTTTCAACTTTTATTTTCCTCTGTAACCATCAACCACAATCATCATCCACCTCTAGTTATAGTCAATTACTGTTAGCCATCACCATTCCCGACCACCGATACCCCGTCACTACCTCTGCCACAAGCCAACGCCAACTGTTGTCACTGCTGCTGGCTACCTTCTGATAACTGCCCAACTGCCATCATCTCCTACCACAATCTTTTGTCACTACCTTTATCGCTGGTTGTCATCCACCGTCACATGGCACTCTTTTAATATTATAACTATCAATCAACAATTATTATTATGGGCCTATTTAGTAATGCTTTTATTTTTCTTTTTATATGTAATTGTTTACATTTTTTAGTTTTATTTTTGTTTTTTATGAAATAAAAATAAAAATGTAGTTTGAAAATGCAATTTTGTCATTACAAAAATTAATTTTTTATTTCAATAAAATACTTAATTTAGTTATTTCTAAGAAATAATTGAATTAATAAAATTTATTCTTCATGTTAATTTAAGTATTTATTAATAATATAGTTTAAATAATTAAGTATATAATATAGTTCAAAAATATATATTAAACGAATATATTATATTATTTATTAACAAATTAATTAAATAGATTTTAAATTAATTAAATTAGTTATTGATTATTAAATTAAATTAACAAATTATTTATTTAATTAATTATTAATTGATGAAGTAATTAATATAATTACATTATTCATTAAAAATAATTTAATAAAATATATTTCATGTTAATTAAATTGATTAACTAAATTAATATTTAATTATTAAATTAATTAATTAAGTCAATTACTAATTTAATTAATAAAACATTTAATAAAATATATTTTATATTAGTTTAATTAATAAAATATATTTTATTTAATGAAATATTTGAATAAAATAACTCATTTTAATATGATTTAGTAAAAATAGACACTGTGTTAAAATTTAAAAAATGTTCATAATAGAAAAGGGGAGTGAAAATAATTTTTTATTTATATTTTTCTACTTAAGTATTTATTTTTTGAAAAAAAAAATTAACAAAATATATTTTTGTTACCTATTGTCAAAAATTTGTAAAACATAAATAACAATAAACATAAGCATTGTCTACCAAACTTCTTTTCAAGTTTTTGTCTTTTTCTAACTATAAAAATGAAAATTAAAAATAAAAAATTAAATGCAAAAACTAAAAATTAAATATAAAATTTAAAAATGGATGATTTTGTCAAACCGACTCTAACTTGCCGGTTATATTCCCAAACAAAGTTTGCCAGCTGGGGTAGCTTCAGATCCAGCAAGAGTTTGGTCAATACGTCAGAATTGCCACGGTGTTAATGCTATGGCTCTTCTGAGTAATGTTTGATTAACTAAAATTAATCAAAATTTTTTAATTTTTATCAATCTTTTTACATTTTTTTAATCAAAATTTACTACATATCATGTTTATATCGAATCTTTATACTTTTATTACACTTTTTGACCAAACTCTTATTAACCAAACACCCCTTAAATGCCCATAGCCTATATATGTATAATTTGTATATTTATAAGTTTTTACTTTTGCACGTATAAAAAATATAAAAATATATTAATTGTGTTTAGTTTGTTAAAAAATAAAAAAAAATTCTTAAAATTTCTAAAGATCTCTAAAAATTATTTACTTTTTATTTCATTATATGAATTATAAAATCACAACTTATCTCATTTTATCTAATTTTTTATCATTCAAAACGTTTTCATCACGGAGAATAATTTAAATAAAAATTTATAAAACAATAAATTACATTCTTAGCCCCGTTTTTTTTCTTCTTATTTATTGATTATATAAAAAATTTTTTTTCAACGGCCAAAAGCAACCGTTTTAAATTCCACGTCTAATCCACCAACTGCGTTTAAAAACTAGCCGTTACAAATATTCCAGATACGGAAAAGAACCATCTCCCCGCATTCACTCTTCCTCAAATCATTTTCAAGATCTCAACTCTAAAGAATCACCCATTTTTGCTCAGAAGATTTGCTTACCATTCTTGCTTAGTGACCCCTTCAGGCATATCCAATTGTCTCACTGGTTTCGTCAATGGCAAATAGATCTCCTTCCCCAATTTCGACAAAATCAAATCCCAATTCAAGAACCCCAGAAACCAATTATGCCATGAGAAGAAGTCTCGCCGGCAATCCATTTACAAGGCCTGCAGGTTCGTCGCTTTTTCTTGATCGCAGCACAAACACTGAAACACCCATCTCTCTCTCTCTCTCTCTCTCTCTCTCTCTCTCTCTCTCTCTCTCTGTGTATTGAATTTCGATTCTGGGTTCTGTCTGTTAATTCTTTTGTTGCTGAATTGCAGACTTTGCAAAAAGACAAAACGAAGGTGGGGCCGCTTCTTCCTTGGGCCACAGAGATAAAGAGAACGATAAAGATCAGAATCTAAAATCAGAGAAAGTTCGATCGCCAACCACAGTAAAGGGTGCAAGAAACTTCATGGCGCCAACAACTTCCGCCGCTTCCAAGATCAATGCTTCTCCCAGAAAGAAAGTATTGGCTGATAGGAATGAGCCTGTTCGGACCCCTTTGTCATTTTCTGATGGAAAGAACTTGTCTGGTTCTCCTGATGTTACACAGGAGATCAAATCAAAGTCAGAGATGGGTTTGAATCAGGGCAACAAGGTTGAGGATTCAAACGTTTCTGCAATCACAAAGAAAGATGTTTCCCTCAATTCTCAGGTATCTCTAAAATACCAGAACATCTGGGAATCATCATTACCAGAATTAGATATGAAACCTTCTGGTTCATCAACGTCGTCCCCTGTTATAGCAACTATTAATGTTGACCCTTCTCTTCCGCCTTATGATCCCAAAACCAACTATCTTTCCCCTAGGCCTCGGTTTCGCTATTACACACCAAAACCTCGAATCCAAGTTCATCTTCACAAGGAAAAAAAAGTGTTTGGTTATGGGGAAGGTAAGACCCTAGAAGAGAGCTTTTTGTCTGAAAGCTTTTCAGACACTGAAGTTACAGAAGAATTTGAATCTGAAAACTCACAAGAAGAATCTGAGGAAGTTTCTTCCGCTGAGGATGTAAATGAAGTGGAGTCCAATGTTTCTGAACCAAAGTCAAGCAGTAGCCCAATCGTTACCCACCTGTCTAAGGATACTGTTGAAAAAAAGAGAGTGCTCAAACAAAAGTTCTTTACAAGATCAAAGTCTATAGCTTTGGTTTTTGTCCTCTCGATTGCTTGTTTATCAGTGTGGGTCACCGATTTTCCTGTCTTTGATTCATCTGTCTATAAAGATTTGAGCAGTGTCTATAAGCCCCATGGCACATCTAAAATGGCTGATTTTACCAAAGCTAGTTTTGATGGCTTTGCTAGAAAATTCAAGCAATGGTCAGCCAACCCTGTATGTTACTTCAACAAGCGATTTCGCAATATTGAAGTAGACAAATTGGGTCCTTCACAATTTGGTAATCTGACTTCTCTGGAGGATCCTTTCATTGGTGGGCATGTTAAAGTAGAACACATTGAAGATATATTGGAAGAAATTCATGAGAAAGGTGATGAGTTGGAACCAACTGCAAAGGAAGATATTGAAATAGAATTGTTGGGAGAGAACCCAGAGCAGGGTGATTCGGTTGTGGAAGCTGGTGATGGGAGTGAAGAAGCACGTCTGACACTAGACTCTGAAGTAACTGAACCTAATAATAGTTCAAAAGCAGTTCAGAACCAAGAACAAAGTGATACCGCCTTGAACTCTGCCAATCTACAAGGTGACATTGGATTTGAGGTTCAATCTGCCCAAACTTTAAAATCTCCTGAATTGAAGCCTGAAGTACAGGTTCTTGAAATCAACCCTGAAGCGGTTGAAAATAAGGAGATTCAATTCCAATGTGATAATGACCGCTTCATTTCTTGTGCGGAAATTAATCCCACTACAGAAGATGCTGCTGCCTTTGGTGATGTTCAGAGTCCCAAATCAGTTGCCTATTCTTTTAATTTGTCGGAGGACAAGTTCTCGGTGCATTATATGGAGGCAATTCCTCCGCTTGCTCTGGTTCTGATAGCGGCCAAGGTGTTCATTTATTTGAAGCACAGGAGGAGGATCTCTAACCCCAGTAGCGATGCAACCTTTGTGGATCCATTGTTGACTAAGAAGTTGATGGGTGATATGACAAACCAAGACAGACCAATGCCATCTTCACAAATTTGGTCACCGGGGGTTGACGTTGTTGGAGAGTCATGTCCATCAGGAATGAGCAGCTCTCAGAAAAGCTTGCCTTATAGCAGGAAGGAACAGAGGGGAACAAATGAAGCTCTGAGCCAGGAGAAGAGGAAACAGAGGAAGGCCCAAGGAAGGGAGTCATTGGCTTCTTCATCGGAATACTCCGTGGATGATTCGCCTTCTTACGGAAGCTTCACCACATATGAGAGAATTTCTAGAAAGCATGTAAGTATATTTATCGGTTAAGATCCTGTCCCTTACTAGATATTTTTGTTTTTTTACTTCAAAATTTAACCCCTTACCCGATTTTACTTTAATCTTAGTGCGCAAGACATTATGTTTTTGAAGATCCTAGCTATTTTTTAAGAGTAGATTTTCTAAGTTCAAAAGTATTTGAGATTTTTACCTTCAATTATAGAGATGATAAAAACAACTAGCCAAGCATATATTTATTTCTCATTTTATGGGTTTTTTTTTTTTTTTTTGAGGATAAATTTTTGTAGGATAAAATCAGTGTATTGCTACTTACTCTTGGACTACAACTTTTGTTGGTATTGAAGGGATGTGGGGACGAAGAAATAGTGACTCCAGTTAGACGCTCCAGCAGGATTAAGAATCAACTCAGTTCTCCGTGACCACTACCGTTGCAAAGAAGCCATCCTCTTCTGATATAAACGTGAATGCATTGTTACAAACTTGCACAGCCGAGCAGTTCTCGTGTGAACATAACAACTCTTTTTAGTTTACTAAGGTAGCATTTGGTTTCATTTTCTTATTTTTTGTTTATATATTTTATGTTTTAAAAATTCCAAGATAAGGAAAAAAAATACTCTATTTTCTTTGTTTTGGAGTTGAAAACGTTTAAAACGATTTTTTACCATTTTGCATTTCATGCGTAAACCTATTTTCTATTTCTAAAACAAATTTTGAAAACAAAGGTAACCAAATGATTTTTAGCTATTTTCCTTATTTTTGTAAGTATAAAATGACAAACGAACTCAAAACAAAAAATAAAAACAAAAGTAGAAAATAAAAAATAAAAAAACAAATCAAATCAAATGACTTCTAATTTTTGATGAATCGATGAATTGTAATTTAGTGCACATGCGTTTGTTTTCGCTATGTTTTAAACGTGACATTTTTTTTTTTTTTTTTTGCTTCAATTGATAACCATTTATTTTATCCATTATTTTCATGACGCTTCTTGTTTATTGCTGTTTTCAAGCTCCAGGGTCTACATTAATCGGGGTGGATTCATAATTGACCCAAAATCCTATCAATTTTTATCAGTTCTAAAATTCTGGGTCAATAATAATTGAGCCAATCATTATGTAAAACTGAATTGACACAATTTTAATAAATTCAATTCAGGTATGTAGCTTTTATTTTTTTTTTAACTTTTTTTTATTGTCTTATGTGGTTTTTTAAACCAAAATTTAATTTTTATAAAAACGTGTACTTTTTAAGCATGTTAATCGTATTCGTAAACAAAAAAATTGAAAAAAAACATATCTGTTTAGATAAAAATTGTCCGTCTAAGTAAAAAAGTAACCACAAAAAATAAGTTTTTTTTTTTTAAGCTTTTACCTCAAAAATTAAGCATACAAGCCTAGTGAAAAATGGTACTAAATAACAATTGAGTCCCTATATACTGCCAAAATCAAGGGAGAAAACAGATATTCTTATCTAAGATGATAGAAATTGAAACTTTGTAAAGTCTCACAATCTCTTTAACATAAAGTTGAGCGAGTGTCATGAAATCATTTAAACTAATCAGTAGGAAATGAGCTGATTTTGTCAGCTTTTATGCCGCTATCCAACTCATGTCATTGCTCATTTGTTATCTTGGTAACAAAAAAAAAAAAAATCCCTCATTATACTCTCCTACTTTCACTTTGATATTAGCAAGCCCACTAGTTTAAGAAGTCGCTGATCTTTAGTATTTGACTTTTACTTGTAAATGAGTAATATTCTTATTCAATAATTTTTTTTTTCTTCATACCTGTTCAAAATAACTCTCGACATAAGTAATGGTATATTTGTGTACCTTTAGGATGTACTTCAAGTTTAGAATAGTGAATTACTCAAAATCTCGTTCCATATAGATATTGACACAAATAATTTATGTTGATATGTAATGGGAATTCCTAAATATATGAATTTGTTATAAAAAAATAAATCAATGAGTGTAGTGTCAAATGCAAAAAGAATGTGTATTCAGTTGGTGGTTCTTAACAATAGATATAACTTTTGATGGTATTATAATATAGTTATGAAATGTAATCATCTCCTAATTCTTTTATTTTCTCCATCTCATTTATTTTATTCTTTCCCTCATTTATTTTGTGATGTTAGGAAGTTTAAACCTTAGGGGCCATTTTGAGCTATGCAATTGTGGCCCTTGCACTTTAATGCAATGTAGTTATACTTCTAACAATAGTAAAATAAATCACTATAAACTTATTAGTGTAATTAGAAAAAAAAAAATGAAAAAATGAGACACATCATAATCTGACGTGTCTGTACTACTGACTTTTTGAAAAAAGATAATTAATTTTAACGTATAGTATATATGATAAGTTAGTCATAATTTTTATTAATGTAACAACGCATTATTGTATTTTACAGCTGTTCGTCATAATCATGATATGTCTATACCACCAATTTTCTGAAAAAATGACGATTAACTTTTAACGTGTAATATAAATGGTAAGTCAGTTACAATTCTTATAAATTTTTGTATTTTTTTAAATATTTATTTGTGACAAAATATCAATTTAAATGCAAACTTTACGTCTGTTTAGTGTGACTTTTTATCTAAAAGATGTTTGAAAATTTATTTATTTACCATAGCCTCTTGATACATAGTTTATGCTATAATATAATCCATATAGATGAAAGTTCATAAATATTTGATTAGGGGAAAAATTAAAGTTATTTATTTGAAATTATTGTTGTTTGATTATATTAAGCTAAGTCAATAATACAACATTTAATGTCAAAAAATATATATATAGAGATCAGTTGGTTTGTTTAAAGAATGATCCAAATATGCCTAATAATAGTAAAATGATAGACTATAAAAAAATTTTTAAAAAATAAAAGACATGTTGATAACAAAATCCTTTAAAACACCTAAAAGGCAAAAACACAAAACATAATAATTTAAAAATAAAATTAAAAAAAAAAAAGAAAAAGGTTAGACACGTGTCTCCACCCCCACTCGGCATACCCAGAAAGTTAGCCAATTTTAATATATTAAAATTAAAAAAAATAAAAATAAAATTGTGACAATAGGATAAGAATAAAAGAGATACAAAAGAAAAATGTCAATAATGAAATACATAAATTCTCTCTTAGGTAAAATTGTTCATTTAAAATTATTGTTAAATTTATATTATGTCAGTTAGATCGATTAAATCAAATCAATGACCTAAATAATATTTAATATTCAAATACTAAAAAATAACATTAACATGCCAACGAAAAAAATAACCATTGGTTAATTTATTTAAAATATCACACAAAAATTTACAATAATAATAAAATATATAAGCGTACAATTATAATATGACCTAAATAACATTTAGTATTCAAATACTAAAAAATAATTTTAACATGCCAGCGAAAAAATAACCATTAGTTAATTTATTTAAAAAATCACCCAAGTATTTGCAATAATAATAAAATAAATCACTATAAACTTATAATTATAATAAAAAAATAAATAATTGAAAACAAAAAACAAACAAAAAGAGATACACGTGACACGTCACAGTCATAACGTGTCTACAACACCAATTTTTGAAAAAGAATAATTAATTTTAATGTATAGTATAAATGGTAAGTCAGACACCAGCGACTTTCTAAAAAAAGACAATTAATCTTAAAATATAGTATAAATGGTAAGTTATTCACAATTTTTATTAACGTAACAACACATTATTATATTTCACAATTGTTCATCGTGATCATGATTATACATTACCTGTTTTTTGAAAAATGACAGTTAACTTTAACATACAGTGTAGATGGTACATCAAACACCACTGAATTTTTGAAAAAGGATAATTAACTTTAACGTATAGTATAAATAGTAAACCAGTCACAAATTTTATTAATGTGATAGTGTATTATTGTATTTCACAGCTGTCCGTCATAATCACAACGTGTCTACACTACTAATTTTTTGAAAATGATAATTAACTTTAACGTATAGTATAGATGGTACGCCAAACACTATTGACTTTTTGAAAAAAGGAAATTAACTTTAATGTTTATATGGTAAGTCGGTTATGATTTTTATTAATGTGACATCACATTATTGTATTTTACAGCTGTTGTGTTATCTTTTAACTTAAATGAAAGCTAATTATTGTGTGTTTTTTTTTTAACCGTTATCGTGTTATCTTTTAACTTAAATGGCTACTAATTATTGTGTTTTTTTTTTGTAGTTTTTGTGCTATTTTTTAACTTAAATGACGGCTAATTATTGTGCTTTACAACTATATGAGTTTGTATTATTGAACTTTTAATTATATAAATTTAGGTGACATTTAGTTTCTTTTTTGTTTTTTATCTTTATTTTTATTTTATGTGTTAAAAACTTAAAATAAGGAAATAAAAAATACTATATTTTTTATTTTAAAATGCTCCTTATTTTGGGTTTAAATCTCTCAAAGTGACTTTTTACTATTTTTTATTTTATGTGTAAACTCATTTTATATTTTCTAAAACAAAAATTAAAAAAACAAGTAACTATATGGCTTTTGAACTATAAAATAAAAAATGAACTTAAAACAAAAAATAGACAAATAAAAACATAAAACCAAAAATTAAAAAAAATCAAATGAGACCTTAATTTTTTTTTGTATTTGTGTCCTTAACAATTTTTAATAATAAAAAGTGGTTATCTAAAAAATTTGTAAGCGCCTGATCAATTTTTAAAGAATTTTATGTGCATTTAGATTGTCAAAAAATAAGATAAAATAAGTTATAGATTCATGATTAGTACAGTAAAATAAAAATAAATAATTTCTTAAAATTTTTAAAATTTTTATATTTTTTTAAATTTTTTGCCGCTTCGAGCATATAGATGTGTTTGGAGTTATATAAAAGTGTATAAAATAAAATAAAATTATAAAAGTAAATATCTCATAGTTCGTGTAATAAGTGAAAAATTTAAATTTTATTATCTCGTAATTCGTATTTATAGAGATTTATATAATTTTATTTTATTTTATTTAGTTCCAAACAGAGCGAATTGTCACCAACTCTAAATACTCGCCCTTTTTTTTTTATTTTTTTGGGTAATTAAATACTCGCCCCGTTGCCTAAAAGCCCGAATCGATGTTAACTTAAGACCACAAACGAACGAATCAAAACCTTCCACGTCCCCGACAGCGCATCATCAATCGAGCAGCGGTGATTAACTCGGACGGCAAAAAACCTACAGCTACGGAGGTATGAAATCCCAAACAAGACGCCTACCAAAAAAAAAAAAGAAAATCCCAAACAAGACCAATAAACGTTTCTCCAGAGCACGAGTGAGGGTTTTTCTGCTCTGTACACACTCCGTCGATCGCCTAACAGAGAAGCAGTAGGTTATTTAACTTTTTTCTCTTCAGGCTTCATCTGTATCTATCTGTCTCTCTCTATATATATGTATATATCTATATATAAGCACTGATCTACTGTGGCACAGGTGTCATGGGAACAAGATTAGGATAGGTTTTTCAGGATTACATGGCGAGCACATCGCAATCTGTCCGTTTCTCCGGTCCGGCCACCGGCGCCAGCAACCTAGACGCGCTTAACCGGGTCCTCTATGACCTCTGCACCCGAGGCAATCCCAAGGTGAGTGTTATTTCCTCGATCTCTACTCAACTCTTGGAGTTTTTCTTTGAGCTGTTAGTTGTTTTTGGCTGACGAGAAATTTCAAGAACGGAGAAAGAAAGCTAAATTATTGATGTCCTGATTAATTTTATTTTCAATTCTTTGCGCTGAGGAGTTTGCGTATGGTAACATCCTTCTTGTTGTTGCGGCGGTGTTGTTGAATTGAATTTTGCGTTTTATTTGATTTGGAAGATAAAATGTTGGTCAATTTATGCATTTTGTTAGTAATTACATTGGCAGTTGGGCGTGAGCTTCAATGCTAACAAGCTACAATTACTGATTTGTGTTCAATTTATTGAATATGGTGTCGAGGTTTGTCTGAAGTTGATTATTGGTTAAGAACTTACATGTAAAATAATATCTGTTTGACTGGAAGACGAGAGAAAGGTTGAATTGATTTCCTTGCTTGCTAAAGTAGTGTTTCAAATGCCTCGTGTCTCATTGGGCTGGAGTCCACTCATAGGTCTTGGGCTTCTGGGAGTGTTATTAAATGAACAATTCACATTCCTGTTTCTGATATTTAACCAAGTGAAAAGGAAGGAAATGTGTAAGTCCTTTAGTTGATTGCCCATTTATAATTTTCTTGTTCGGCATCATTTACAGTTGCATAGCTCTACTGTTCTGTAGATTGTGGCCCGTTATTTCTTATTCTCAAATGCACATTGACACAGCTGAGATTATGATATATATGATGCAGCTGACAATTTTTATCTTTGAATATTTATTTATTTATTTATTATTATTATTCATCCGTTAATTTTGTTTTATATTTGACGCATTGTTATCTTCAACTCTACCCATGTATAAATTAGCAAATATGTCTCTGTTATGGAATTCAAAGAATATTTTTCTTTGATTTATTCATGGTTCTCCAGTTGGGGGGGGGGTATCTGAAGTTGGTATTGTATTATGCTGCTCAAAATCCCCTGAAACTGACTATTTGTATTGTTGATATTCATGCCTTATTATTGACATGTTTATGGGATTATTCTCGGAATCGTAGGATGGTGCTGCATTAGCTTTAAAGAAACACGTGGAGGAAGAAGCCCGAGATCTTAATGGAGAAGCTTTTTTTCGTTTTATGGATCAGTTATATGATCGGATTACCAGTCTGTTAGCGAGTAATGATGTTGGTGAAAATTTGGGAGCATTAAGGGCAATTGATGAGTTGATAGATGTGTCACTTGGCGAGAATGCTTCCAAGGTTTCAAGGTTCTCTAACAACATGCGAACTGTTTTTGAGGTGAAGCGTGATCCAGAAATTTTAATCCTTGCTAGTAAAGTTCTTGGACATCTAGCCAGGGTTGGTGGAGCAATGACTGCGGATGAAGTGGAATGGCAGGTGTGCTGAATTATTTCTTCATTAATTGTATGGCAGTC
This sequence comes from Vitellaria paradoxa, assembly GCA_019916065.1. Taxonomy (NCBI): domain Eukaryota; kingdom Viridiplantae; phylum Streptophyta; class Magnoliopsida; order Ericales; family Sapotaceae; genus Vitellaria; species Vitellaria paradoxa. The sequence continues at coordinate 4,812,312 of CM034238.1, read as the reverse complement.
TGGGTTCTATGAGGATTTAACATCAATTGGTTTCTCAGGTAAAAAATGCACTAGAGTGGCTTAAGGGGGAAAGAATTGAGTATCGGCGTTTCGCTGCTGTCTTAATCTTGAAAGTAAGTGTAATGTTTTTGCTTTTATAGAATTATTTGTTTAGTGTTTACAAGGCTTTGAGGCTTTACTTGAGACCGTTATATTGTTATTTATAATATTTGTATTGATATAGTGCTTTAGTCTGCTCATTCTTTTGTTAACTTGTGTTTCCCTGTGATGCTCATTCTTGGCTCTTTTTGGTTATTGATTAGCAATTGGTAATTTTAGCATAATACAATGTGCAGAGAAAAAGATGGAGAAATGTGTGTAGAATTGCTCCTTACAGCTTAATTTGATTAATTTGAAGTGAAAAGAATAGAAGATTTTTTCAAGGCATTGAGCTTCTTTTGTATATATTGAAAAGGCTATATTGGGTACTTCGGAAATTGGTTATCAGGGGGAAAAAGATCCATTTTTACATATTTTCTTATGAATCTTATTTTTTGCTGAGGATATGTAGTTTCTTATGAATCTTATCTTTTGCTGAGGATATGATTCTTTAGTTTAGGGGGTTGCTTGAATTTTTCTGTAATGAGGTGGTATCCCTTGAAGCCTTTCCAAAAAACTGTGTAATCAGTCCCCCCCCTCTCTCTATCTCTCTCTCACACACACACAAATATCTATCTGTTTGTCTATAGCACTGCCTTATTTCAAACACTTTTTCTTCAAGTTTAAGTCTGCAACTTCTTTCTTCCATATTTTGGACCTTAGCTCCATGGAACAATATGCTATAGCTGAAACATGGAAGAATATAAATCTTAGATCAAAACACTATTTTTTTTTATTGCTTCTTTATTCCAAGTTGTGGTTGAAAGTGTGCTTTGAGACTTTTCATGGTGGAATTTCTAACTTGGACCCTGAGCTTTATCAGCTTCATAGTTGAATTTAGCTGTCTCTTGGAAATGTTCTTCATTCTGACTCTGGTGAATCCTTTTTCACACCGGGTAATCTTTTTTTTCTATTTTTGGTGGTATTGTAGGAAATGGCTGAGAATGCTTCAACAGTCTTCAATGTTCATGTACCTGAATTTGTGGATGCTATATGGGATGCATTGAGGGATCCGACACTAGCTGTTCGAGAGCGGGCTGTAGACGCATTGCGTGCTTGCCTTCGTGTTATTGAAAAGCGCGAAACACGTTGGCGTGTGCAATGGTTAGTTTGGATACGGACTTTCTGAATTTATTGATGTTTAAAAATACCATTGAGAAAAACTGGTGGTATATTGATGAGAACCATATTTCTCTATTGCGATCCATCTTGGAGTAACTGCAAAATATACAAAGTTTGCACAAATACTTATACAGACAAAGACATACAGATGTCGTGATTTGAAATTGCTTATGTTTTTATCTTTATTCTGATCCATGTGCTGGTGATCCAGAAGCACTTAACTGGAATTTAAGTACACATTCAGTGTACTTGATTAACTCACATTAGATTAAAATGTTATTAATTTGGTTTGTTTGAGCCTAATTTCATGGACATATGATTAGTTGGATCCATTGAGGGAGGTCATTTTTATTTATAAGAACTGTGTGTTGTCAGTGAAGGACCAACTTGACACCTTTTATTACATATTGCATCTTGTCTTGCTTTTCATGTATAAAACAACCGAATGAAGATGGATGGTATTCTTCAGAAATCTTCTGGCAATGCCCCTGTTATCGTGTCTGTATAGGTTTTTAAATGGCTGGTTTTGCTGTTATTTTGGAAGTTATATCTGTGGATTGCTCTGTAGCAGCTAAAAATTTATATTGCTTGTTGGGCGTAATTTCATTGCTTTTTAGTTGACTGACATGGACTTTTTTTTTTTTTTTTTTGATTTTGTTTTTTTTTTGTTTTTTTGTTTATTTTTGTTTTTCCTCTTGTTCTTTCAACAGGTATTACCGTATGTTTGAGGCTACACAAGAAGGGTTGCGTAGAAATGCCCCTGTTCACAGCATACATGGTTCCCTGCTTGCTGTGGGCGAGCTTTTGAGGTCAATTGAGTTGTTGATTTTGCCTTTTTTTGGACGTTTGGAATAGTTTATTTCAATTTGTTTTAGTTCTATCTGTTGATTTCATAGTAAACTATTTTCATGCATATATTTCTGATTGCTTATATTTCTTGCAGCTCCTTTGCATGATTATTACTTTTGTGTGTTAAATACAGAAATGTATAGTTAAATGGCTATGTGTCTAAAATTGATTAGCCAAGTCTTGTTTAACGTTTTGGGGCATTCAGCATAAAGCTAAGCAATTGAGGTTCTTTTCATGGTTGCTTTGGATGATCTTCAGTCATATGTTTTGAGCTTGGTCCTATGCATGGGATGCATCTCCTTCTAAAGTTGGACCAAAACATGCGTAGGTTCCAAAGTGTGACTTGGGTTTAAGCTCTCATTGTCATGTGCTGGATATATTTTTTGGAACCACGACGAAGATCAAGCTACTTGTTGCTTCTTGTGGTAGTGTTGAAAATTCTTTGCAAAAAAAGGTTGTTCTAGGGTAGTTTTAGTTTGTCTTCCTCTTGGTGTGGGCCATCTTGTCATTGAGCTCCTTTTTTCTCAAGATTTAAAAAAAAAAAAAAAAAAAGTAAGATCTACATTTGTTAACACCTTTCTAAAGTTGTCAATTTGAATATACATATATTATGAATTTTGAAGCATTAGGACCCATCTGGCCACTGTTTGGTAGCTTGTTTTGACTTCTTGTTGAGGACATAATTGGGTTCCACATTGGCAGGAATACGGGCGAGTTCATGATGTCAAGGTACAGGGAAGTTGCCGAAATTGTTCTCAGATATCTAGAGCACCGGGATCGGCTTGTTCGTCTTAGCATAACTTCTCTGCTACCTCGCATTGCCCATTTCTTGCGTGATCGTTTTGTTACAAACTATTTAACGGTTTGTGAGCTTTACTTTGAAGGTCATTGATGAAAGAAATTTATGTTATCTTTGGTGTTTGTTTCTGTCTTCTTGTACTTATTGGAGTGCATTTTCTTGTACAGATATGCATGAATCATATTCTTGCAGTTCTGAAAATACCCGCTGAACGTGCCAGTGGATTCATTGCTCTTGGGGAGATGGCTGGTGCTTTGGATGGTGAACTTGCTAATTATTTGCCGACAATAATGTCTCACTTACGTGATGCGGTATGCTATCTATACCATAGGTTACTGCTGCTCTTCTTTCCAAATTTCAGCTCTGTCCTGATGCACATTTTCTTACATGTTTCGCATATTTAATTAATTGTGTATTCATCCATTGGGAAACAAAATTTCCCACTAATTGGAATGTTTTCTATTTGTAGATTGCTCCTCGTAGAGGGAAACCCTCTCTTGAGGCTTTGTCTTGTGTGGGAAGCATAGTGAAAGCCATGGGCCCTGCTATGGAACCTCATGTTCGCGGTCTTTTAGATGCCATGTTTTCTGCTGGCCTTTCCTCTACGCTAGTAGAATCACTTGAGCAAATAACCATCAGGTAAGCTATAATAACTACAGACATTTTTGTGGCGCATTTCTTGGGGTTAATTCCATTGGAGAAGGTTGACCTACAATAAATGATGGATATTTCAGTATCCCTTCTTTGCTGCCTACAATTCAAGATCGGTTACTGGATTGCATTTTAGTGGTTCTTTCAAAATCTCATTTTGCTCAGGCAAGGCCATCTGTTGCCATGAGCCGAGGAAATGTGACAAATACCTTTCAGCAACTTACAGAACTTAGTCGGGCTGCTTTAGTGCAACTTGCTTTGCAAACTCTTGCACGTTTTAATTTCAAGGTTTGTTTGTTTGTACTTCATAACATGCTGCCTAACTTGCTTTGCAAGCTCTTGCTGGTTTTAATTTGTAGTTTTGTTTTATTGTCCTTCATTATATGCTGCCTCTGCCTAGCTCTCCTGTCGTTACACCAAAGCTTTTATTTCTTTTAGGGACATGATCTTCTCGAGTTTGCAAGGGATACTGTTGTAGTATATTTGGAAGATGATGATGGAGGTACAAGGAAAGATGCTGCCCTGTGTTGTTGTAGATTGGTGGCAAATTCCTTCTCTGGCATGGCTTGCGCCCAATTTAGTTCCAGTAGGTCCAGTCGCACTGGGGGAAAGCGAAGGCGTCTTGTTGAAGAGGTGTGATTTAATTTATCTATATTTATTTGTAAGAAAATTTCTGACAATTCCATTTGTTCTTTTGTGCTGTTGGCTTCCTTTGGGATTGTATCTCTAGCAGCAAGTTTCCTTCGTTTACATTTATAATTAGTCAAAATTTACTCACCAAAGAGGGCACCAACCCTCTTTTATCTGTTATTCTGGTCAACTTTCTGCAAAAAATAAATGGCTGGGAAGATGCTTTTATTTCTTTGCCCCAGACTCTTATTACTTTCTTCTCCTCTCTTCCCCGCCGCTCTCCCTCCCAGTATTTGGAGAACCAGTTGGAGATTACATTACCCATTCTTTTTGTAGTTGTTTTATGGAAGTGGGGTATAAATTTTTTTGAGTGAAATTTGAAGATTTTATGATGGCTGTTCCCCCCCCCCCCCGGGGGGGGGGGGCGGGTGGACACCAAAAAAAAAAAAAAATCAATTTCCCCTGCATTTAAACAGCTTCTATTTTTGGTACAGATAAGCGCGATCTATTTGGTTCCTCTTTGCTACCTCCTATCCTGTCATTTTTTCCCCCTTGTTAAATGTTGTTTCATATCCTGTGAAGTGCAATTTTTGTTCCATTTTTTGGTAGGTTTGAACATTGAATAAACGGATGTTTTGAGGTTTCAGGGGGACAACCCTTGGCCTTTTGGACTGTTCTGCATGGAAGGGACTTGGGTTTGAGTCAACTTAATATGGTGTCCTTAGCAATATGTGTTTGTATGTGTTTGTGTGTATACTGAGGAGAGGAAAGAATACTGGAAATGAACATACCTTGGTTATTGGTTAAAAGTTCCTATTCTGATTTACAACTTGTATGATGTTGGGAACTTAGGATCACCAGCTCTTTCTCTCTCTCTCTCTCTCTCTCTCTCGTGTTTTTGTTTTGTTTTGTTTTGTTTTGTTTTTTTTTTTTTTTGTTTTTGTTGTTTTTTGTTTTTTTTTTGGAGTTTCTTCAATTGACTGAAATGTTAATGACTCTTGCTTACGTTATGACTGATGAGTGCTGCTTTCTTTTTCTATTTTTAATACTTGGTTTATCCTATGGTACTGGCCTTCTGATAGTGGAGAAAATTTTTAATGCTTGGGGTGCTTTGTAACTCCTTTGTTGTGAACTGGTGAAAATGACAGTGGTCAACATCTCATCTGAGGTCATATGGTCTGATATTTCATTTACAGGGCAAGTTTTGGTGGGACAAAACTGTGTCATTATATGAACTCTAAGAACCATGTGGAGATACTTTGACGAATGATTAATCTTTTATCTAGGTGCATATCAGTCTGAGAGTATGATCCTGTCTTCATCAACCTTTGGTTAACGTTTAATATTGACTTACTGCAGATTGCTGGTAACAATAAAACATATTGGCAATTAATGATGCTTGCTAGCTACAATTTTATTTTTATTTTTTTTTGTTGAGTAATAACTTAGTCCTTGAATAAAATGTTTTTTGTAGCAGTATTAATTAATAGATATTTCAACCTATCATTTAATTTTTGAAAAGAATACAATGAAAAAATAAAAAAAAAATTCAATTGAACTAATATTCACATGTAACATTCTAATACTTTGGTGCTCTATGAAATTCCTTTTGGGAATGTTATGACTTGTTGCAGATTGCTGGTAACAATAAAACGTATTGGCAATTAATGATGCTTGCTTGCTACATGTAACATTCTAATACTTTGGTGCTCTATGAAATTCCTTTTGGGAACATGATTTACTGTTCAGTCTCTTCTATTCAAATCATTTGCTGCGGGCAACATTAATATTAATTTGTGATCTATCTCTTACGTAGGACATGTCCTTTAATGGAACATAGAATTCTCAACTCAGTCAAGCCTTCTCAACTATGTTGCCATTTTGTTTGATCGAGAACTTTGTTTAACCACAAGATTAATTTCTTTCTTTATTATCTCAACGCTTGTTAATTTTGTCCTCCCTGGTCTCTTAGTGCTATCCTCAATGTGGATAATATTACTTTACATAGCACATGACCAATTATCTAAATTGATTTCCCATATTTTATCTTCAGTTAGTGCTTTCTCTACCGTATGTTAATTCATCCATTCCTAATTCGATCATTCCTAGTTTTGTCACATGTCTGCCTCAAGATCTTCATATTGGCTACCCTTATTTTTATGAACCCGTTCTTTTGTTGATTGCTAACATATGATCACTAAGCTATGGTTGGTTTCACATTTGTCTTGTAGAATCATCCTTTTAATTTCATGGGTATGCGTAGATCATGAGTTACCAAGCACTCTTATACTTAGTCCACCATGCCTTAATTTTATGATTTAACATTATTTCCGATCTTTCCCTCTGCATGCATAATTGATTTTGGTTTTGAAATTGTCTACTCCGATATTCTTTGATCTTCAGTGCTAACTACCTCCTCTTTCATATTTTGGCTCTTACTGAAGTTTCACTCTATATATTCACGTTTTGGAATATATGTTATTAATTTCATCCTTGTCCTTTATGACCTTCAATTTTTTTTTTCGGGGAATAAGTGTCTTTGTACTGGCTGTACTTATGTTACTTATTTCATGGTTTTGTAAGGCTGGTAAAAATGTTTTATTATAACTTGGATTGAATATGATGATGTTATTCCAATTGAATTTATATCTGAAAACTAAAGTGACAGATTGTTTATTTATATTGCTCTTTTTGCAGATTGTGGAAAAGCTTCTTATTGCAGCTGTTGCAGATGCTGATGTCATTGTTCGGCATTCAATATTTTCCTGTCTGCTTGGCAATGGAGGCTTTGATGATTTCCTAGCACAGGCTGATAGTTTGAGTGCTATATTTGCTGCATTAAATGATGAGGTATGATTTCACAATATAAAGTTTCGAGTTAATGACGAGGTGTGATTTCTTACGTGGGGTTGATTTGAGAGCTTTTATTAAATTTTTAGTTGAGTCCGTTTTTATTGCTTTTGTATTTACATGCTGCTGATTCTGTTTTGTTTTGTAATCACCCTTTAAGGAGTCAAAACTGTTTGTTATATAAAAAATTGGTATGGTTATTTTGTAGACAAGCTTTGTTAGTTGTATGTGGATCTTGTTTATGGCTCCGTTTGGAGCTATACAAAATAAAATAAAATTTTACAAATCTTTACAAACACGAATTACGAGACAGTAAAATTTTAATTCTTCACTCACTGCACGAATTACGAGACATTTATTTTTATAATTTTATTTTATTTTATACACTTTTATACGACTCCAAACACACCCTATGTCATGTTTTGTTATGAGGTTTGTTTTTTTGGAGTTTAGTAGTCTTAAGTTTTGTCTTACTATGCAGGTTCATAACCTGTAATTTGTTAGTTGTATGTGGATCTTGTTTATGTCATGTTTTGTTATGAGGTTGGTTTTTATGGAGTTTAGGAGTTTTAAGTTTTGTCTTCCTATGCAGGTTCATAATCTGTAATTTGTATAATTGGAATACGAAGAGATTTGCATAATGCTCGTGTTCTTTCAATTCAAAGAAGAATAGGTTTATATATGTTTTGGTTATTATGTCCGTTGAGGATTGTGAAATGCACTTTTGATAGTTATAATGCCTAGGGGATTCTAAGAGTGATGGCAACCTTTTTTTCCCCATTTCTCCTCTCGTCTTTCCTAAGGTTCTAAATATCGCTTTGTTTTGGTTGAAACATCTGAAACATTTCAATTTTGTTGGAATCCATAATGAAATAGAGGGTGCCTGTTGAAGTTCAATGAAATTCGATGGAATCCGAAATGAAATAAAGTGTGTTGAAATTCCATAATATCATTGGAAATTATTCGAGAGCTCTTCTGCTATTATTTGTATTTTATAAAGAATTTAGTCCTATGAAGTTTAGTAAGAGGAGGGACTCTCTTTTTGTTATTGTACCTTGTAGTTCTTTTAAAAAATAATATATAAGGGCATAACCTATTTATAAACACGGGCAGGAGCGATGAGAATATCTTGGCTTTGGGGGAAAGTTGTTCATCTCAATAGATATAGTTACCATGTTATATAAAAGGAAATTATATACATGGAAGAAATAAGTAAAATATGCAATGAAGGATTTAGAATTAGGAAAAATAATAGGATTGGCAAGAAAAAAAATATAATAACAGAGGGCACTAGTCTATGAATAAAATTGTTAGGTTTTTCAACTTCCAAATTAGGCAATTATTAACAGAGAGGGATAAACAAGTAAAATATGCAATGAAGGATAAAATAATAGGATTGGTGAGGAAAGAATATAATAACAGAGGGCGCTAGTCTGAATCAAATTGTTAGCCTTTTCAACTTCCAAATCAGGCAATTATTAACGGAGAAATTTATAATTTCTTTATTTACATGGGAAAAAAACTTTGAAGTTTTTCTGGAGCTATATTGTATCAAGATCTCTGTATGCATATGAAACCAAATAATTATGCATTGCTGTGTCCTTGCCCTACCTTTTAGATTATGCTACTTTTCATTTACACCAAGCAATTGCTCCAATTATAAAGTTTCATTGAATGTTCACATATTCTGTTTACCACTCTGCCAACTTTTCTGTGCTGTCTTTATAGGATTTTGAAGTACGGGAATATGCAATTTCTGTTGCTGGGAGGTTATCTGAAAAGAATCCAGCATATGTTCTTCCTGCACTCCGCCGACATCTTATTCAGTTGTTGACATATCTAGGGCAAAGGTAAAGTGAGATTGCTCTAGTTTGTAATATTCGTTCACAAATTTAAAACCATATTATAGCTGATAACAAATCGGTGAGAATCTTATCCTTTTATACTCTTCTAAATCTTCTGATATATGCTACTTGGATATCTTAGCAGTGCAGATAGCAAGTGTAGAGAAGAAAGTGCAAAATTATTAGGTTGTCTGATTCGCAACTGCGAACGGTTAATACTTCCATATATTGCTCCAATAAACAAGGTTCATGACATCTTTTTGACATGTTTGATTACATTATTACTTTACTTCCATGCTCATCAAATTAATCTCTTATCTCAGGCACTTGTGGCAAAACTCCGGGAGGGAACTGGGGTGAACGCCAATAATGGCATTATAAGTGGAGTTCTTGTAACTGTTGGTGATCTTGCTAGAGTGGTGGGTAAACTACCTTGTAGTTCAATTGTTTTTACACTGTGAATGTGGACTTCTTAAAATGTGACGTTTTCTACACAAATGTGGTTTGTTAGAAAAGATATTCAACAACTAGTAGAATGCAATTACCCTTGGGTTAGGAAATGATGGTTTTTCTCAAGAGAGTGTTTCTGTGGTGCTCTTACTGTATTTTAACATTTTTAACTGCAAATTCTGCATTGCAAAGTTAAACTGGACATGCCTTAGTATTTTTAATTTGCATAATAGGGAAGTATATTTGATGCTTTGATAGCTATCTGTAATTGTGATGAATTTTTGTATTATTATCCATGCAACTAACATTGTCGTGCTTCTTCACCCCCCCTTTATTTTTATTTCTATTTGGTTCAGGGTGGTTTTGCAATGAGACAATACATTCCTGAACTTATGCCATTAATTGTTGAGGCCTTATTGGACGGAGCTGCTGCCACAAAACGTGAGGTGGCTGTTGCTACTCTTGGTCAAGTTGTGCAGAGTACAGGGTACATCTTGTCTTTTGTCTAGTCATAATCATTTGCTGAGTGCGTACATGATTTTATTTTATCATTTTTGTCCCAGTCAGTTTTGGGTATTGGTGGTGCTTCTAATTTCTATTGAGCGTGTATCTTTAGTGGTTCACTGTTTAGTTTCCTTCCTTTGGTTACAAGTCAATTTTCTGCATAATTTCCAGTGTTATATTTGCAATTCAAGTGGGTTGCAAGTGTGATGACAGTACTTGTGAATTTTATGTAATATTTTTCTTTGTTTTTTTTTTTTTTTTTTTTGTGGGCCACTACTTTCTGTTAGTTGTTGAGTGTGTCTGAGAAATTATGATGGCTCATCCTATTATCATACTGTGAGATTTCATGTTTTTTCTTTCTTGTAAGTTGCTAAAGAAATTACTCATGTTGAGGGCACCTTAGAAACTGTGATGCTCATTTTACGAGTTTTCACAGAATGAGAGATGCATATTTTGAGATTATTTGATAACATTTTTTCACAAGTAATGCTTATGAACAATGCTTTTACAGGTGTTTTAAGTACTCACAAAAAACTTTAATGGTTCATCCAATGAGTCGTCAGAGTTACAGACGTGCATACTTTAAGATATCTGCTAATTTTTTTCAGTAGTAATCACCAATATATTTTATAATTAGTTTAAACCAGAACGATCTATTTCTTGTGACATTGATCAGAGTCCCTTTCCTATTGCAAGATCTTTTTAAGTTTCTCTCTCTTGCCAATCATTTGATGGAACTATTATATAATCTGGCTGGTACAACAAACACTGAATTGAATTTTAAAATTTTAAGCATTTTTGGGAGAGGATTTTCTCCAGTTGAGCCATTGGTGAATTTAATGGGGGCTGCACTGTCCTGCTGATCATAGGTGTTGAATCTTTTGCATGGCATCAGACAGGAAGGCAATTGAGCATGGGTAGTATTTGTGTGGATTTATTGTCTTCCATTATCAAAATCGACAAGCTTACTGAATGAATTCCTTCATCACTTGCACAATTTCATGTGTGGTTTCAATTCACTTCATTGGTTGGTGTTGAATATGCTAGTTAAAAATCTAATATGTGGTTGTCTTTAGTTCTATGTTGTATTCTGCCCTGAATATGATTGTTAAAAATACGTGGATATGACATTTACAGGTATGTTATAACACCATATAACGAGTATCCGCAGTTGCTTGGCTTGCTCTTGAAATTGCTTAATGGTGAGCTAGCATGGTCTACCAGACGTGAAGTTTTAAAGGTACATATCTACCAGTAAGACTAGTTTCTTATCTATATGATGTTATCTGTTATGCTTAAATTCTGCTGGGTATCCCCCAGGTTCTCGGTATCATGGGTGCCTTGGATCCTCATTTGCATAAGCGCAATCAGCAAAGCTTGCCAGGGTCACATGGTGAAGTTACCCGTGCAGCCAGTGATACAGGTCAACATATACAGTCTATGGATGAATTGCCTACAGATCTCTGGCCATCTTTTGCAACATCAGAAGATTATTATTCCACGGTGAAACTAAACCTTAAAATTTAAGGCTTCAGCATGACATTTGTCTTTCTTTCTAAATCTAATATGTAGATTACTGCAGGTTGCTATCAATTCCCTCATGCGGATTCTAAGGGATCCTTCACTGTCTAGTTACCATCAAAAAGTGGTTGGATCGCTCATGTTCATATTCAAGGTTTATTTAGTGACAACGGAATACTATATTATTTCTTTTAAACTCCTTTTTTTTCCTCTTTTTATTTATTTTGAATTCTGATATAATTTTTATTTATTTGTTTTTGCGAGATTAGTCAATGGGTCTTGCCTGTGTCCCATACTTGCCGAAGGTTAGTCCATTAATCTTGCATTTAAATTCCCAAATACGGATCTGTTGAAATCTGGGTAATTAACCTGAATTAATCAGTTATCATGTGAAACTGTTTTACCTCGTTTGGGCATATTGTGGTTGACTTTCACTCCTGTTGGTTTCCGATACATTTTCCATTATCAGGGAAATGTGTCAAATGACTTAGGAAATTGTGGTATTTTTGATTGTCTTAAAGAATCTTGTAAGGATCCACATAATGGAAATCTGAATGATTTTACATAAAGATAGTGTATGCTCTAAATTGATTTGCATCCTCTTGATTTCTGCTTTGAATATACTATTGTTTGCTACAAAAAGTAAACAAATCACCTGTGTATCATTACTCATTATTTATGCATAGATGCCCCCAATATATAAAGGACTCGTGCAATTCTGATATATCATGCTATGCAATATTTTTTTTTTTTTTCTGATGAATAAATAAATTTATTAATGAAAAGGCATCATACCATACAATAGGTATTGCATCAATGGTTCTTCTTCTTTTTATCCAGTCTTGTGGATTTTTGCTTTCCCCCCCCCTCTCTCTCTAGAAACCTTATTGTAAGGGAGACCGAGGACTTAATCAAGTATGTTGTTAGAAAATGTTGTACTTTGACATGATGTCGCCAGTTAGAGTGTGGACTCCCACTTCATCAGGGGTTTTCACTTCAAAATCTTTCTTTGAGAAGTTGGTGGAGAATTCTTCAATCTCATAAGTTAATCATGCAACGATTATTTGGACTGCAATTTTACCAGTTAATTTCAAATCTTCTCCTGGATTTTGGTCAATGGAGAGCTTGATGTCAATGGATTGATTTAGAAAAAAGGGCCTTATTATCATTTATTGCTGCAATGTTGTGTTTTGTGCAAAAAGGATAATCCCTTGATCACCTCTTCCTCCATTTGTCCTGCTGCTTTGGATCTGTGGAGGCAGCTTTTTCAAGGGGCTGGAATTTTTGGGCAGTCCCACTGTATTGTGAGGTTTTCTTGGTCATTGAGCTTGGGGAATTCGGGAAGTCTTAGAAGGTGCAATGGATGTGTTCTTCGTTTGTTATTGTGGTTCTTTGGCTTGAAAAAAATACTAGAATCTTTCAAGGAAAGACAGAGGAGCAGAAGCAGCGGATAATCTTTGGGAAAGACTTGACTTTTTAGCTTCTTTTTGGCATACTTGTCTAACGACTATTGCAATTCCTTTATTTTTAATTCTGTCCAGTTGGGCTTGTATAGGAGCTTTGTAGTTGATTGTAGATTGTTTTTTGTTTTGTTTTTATTTTTTTTTAATTGTACTTTTCTGGGGATTTCTTGTCCTCCTTGTAATATTCTCTCTTTTAATTTCATCTATTAAGCTTATCTAAAAAAATATGATTGAATCTTCTCTAATTTATTTTTAAATATTATCCATATTCTTCCTAAATTCTTCGCATATAGTGTTTTGGATTGGTTTGATTTGGATGGTACAAATTATGGTTCTATACATCCTTTTTTATCTGTAGGTTTTGCCTGATCTATTTCACACTGTTAGTACGTGTGAAGATGGTCTGAAGGAATTTATTACCTGGAAGCTTGGAACCCTGGTGTCTATTGTGCGTCAGGTGAATTTTTATATTATGCAAATGTTCATTCTTTTTCACATTGTATGATTGTTGCAATTATTTTTGGGAGCATCTACGGAATCTTGGTGGGCATTTGCAGCATATTAGGAAATATCTTCCAGAGTTGCTGGCTTTGATATCTGAATTGTGGTCATCCTTCAGCTTGCCAGCTACTAACCGTCCTGTGCATGGATTCCCGGTAAGTTTGGCTTTCTGGGGAAAACACTATTATCTCATATTACAAATTGATTACTTCTCCCTTATATTCTACCTATACAATTAATGATGTCATGTTTTTTCGGAATTTTCTGTTAGATTCTGCATCTGGTGGAACAACTATGCTTGGCTCTCAATGATGAATTCAGGACATATCTTCCTATTATTCTTCCATGCTGTATTCAGGTCCTCAGTGATGCTGAACGCTTTAATGACTACACCTATGCCTTCGATATTCTTCATACACTGGAAGTCTTTGGTGGTTAGTACATTGTCTTTTTTTTTTTTGGGGGGGGGGGTGATTCTAATTTGAATTCATTATTTCATTTCTTAAGTTCACAATTCATATCCTACCTCCTTGGAAATCTCTTACATGAGTTAACATTCTAGGTACATTGGATGAACATATGCACCTACTTCTTCCAGCACTCATACGGCTGTTTAAAGTGGATGCATCTGTGGATATAAGACGTGCTGCAATCAAGACTCTCACAAGGTTGATCCCTCGTGTGCAGGTAGGCAACTGAGCTTTGTTCACTTTATATGCTAGCTGGTGATTTGTGTGAACACTGTATTAACTGTCTTTCCATTTGCCTCTTTCTCTGTCTACTCTTTTCACCAGGTTACTGGTCACATATCAGCTCTTGTGCATCATTTGATGCTAGTCTTGGATGGGTCTGTTTCCTTTTTCCTCAATTTCCTATTTTGAAAGCAGAATTAGCCTTCACACCTTCATGTTCCATTTTTCAAGAATGCGTTAATATTTATCTTTATGTGCATGTCTGTATTTGATCTATACTTAGTATCTACATATGTGAGTGAATATTTGTATTTTCAGTTGGATCATACGGTATACATGCACCTCATTTAACTTTTTTTGGTAGCAAGGATGAAATGAATGTTCACAAGGATGTAGGGATCATAACATTATCGCGTATCTCCATTGAAATAGGGAATTTTGAGAATGTTTTAACTTTACTGGAGGGATCTGTCATCGAAGAAGCCAACTATTTTCTCTTAAAATACCACATGCTAATTGCGTAATTTATTCCAAGAATTATTTTGAGTTTCTCTTGAAATACATGTGAATTGCATATCGTATTCTGAGACATATCATGTAAACAACGTTTTCGATGTAAGGAGTAAGGAGTATCAGGTATTCTTTTGATGTATGCTACAAATAGTTCTTTTCCATATTTCGTCTTGATTGAAAATGGAACTTTATTAGAAAGTGATATTGAGTACAAAGGAAGAAATTGCTTCCTTATAACTTGAAAGAAATCAAAACATAGAAGGAGAAAAAGAAAGAAGAGAGGTAGAAAATTCTATGGACAACATTTTTTGACAAACAAGATATCATATTACAGCATCAAAGGGGTGCAACCCAATTACACAAAAGATGAGACACTATACAACATTATGAGGGATATATCTGCCTTGTGGCATGGATATGAATGCCAAGTGCCTTGACAGTTTGGGAATTGGTTTTGTGGCTACTATAACTATATAAATTTAGCTGCTTGCATATTGTTATTATTATTTTTTGGGATTAGCTGCTTGCATATTATTGGGAAATAAATAATTGTGATTTTGAGGTTTCTGAAGAACCTCTGGCAGGGAAAATGTTTGATGAGAGATTGGTAGAATGGAGTGTAGGAGATGAAAAGGGTGCTGTTTTGCAGTTGGGACGGTAAGTCAAGGCCAGGAATAGCTTTTTCTTCTCCAACCCTTTTTTTGGGTCTCTGGCTTGTGGTTTGGTAGGACTGACCCTTTTCAGAGAAAAAGGTTCGGCTTATGGGAAATATATTTAAGAATCGTTGTAGATTCTGTGTAGTAAACTTCCTGTTCACAGGGTCATGCACCATTTGGTGCCTTGTTAAAAACAAAAATTGCATTATTTGATGAGAACAAGTCCACCATCGAACAAATATGATGTCTTTCACCTGGTGAATCTTCTTTCAAAATGTTCAATAATGCTATGCTAATGTTCAAAATTTTCAAACTTATTCTTTGCCAACCCTTGGATATTATGCACCTCTCTAGCAGAATCTCTCTCTCTCTATCTTTTTTTTTTTTTTAATATGTAAATTCCTTTACTAGAGATTTATATCAATACCTCTACTAGAATCTGTTGTCTCTTGTCTTGCTTCTATTTGGTTGACACGAACCATTAATTATTTTTTACCAATGCATTTGGTCTCTATATCAATATCTCTTACATGATTGATGGTTGGTTGAGGTATGAGGTTGAGTTATATGTATTTTTGTTGGCTTAACTTTGCAATTTTAATTTGCAGGAAAAATGATGAAATTCGGAAGGATGCTGTTGATGCTCTTTGCTGTCTAGCTCATGCCCTTGGGGAAGATTTCACCATCTTCATTCCATCAATTCACAAACTCCTGTTGAAACATCGGTTGCGGGTCTGTTTTTCCTTCCAATAATTTGAATTTTTGTTATGATCTTCGGTTTGATGAAATTCCCCATGCATAGGAGCATTCTGAATTTAATATTATTTTCAATTTCAGCACAAGGAATTTGAGGAAATCGAAGGGCGTTTGCAGAGGCGTGAACCCCTAATCTTGGGGTCCTCTGCTGCTCAAAGATTAAGTCAACGTCTACCTGTTGAAGTTATTAGTGACCCTCTAAATGATGTGGAGAATGACCCCTATGATGATGGGATTGATGTGCAAAGACAGCTAAGAAACCATCAGGTATTTTCTTTTTCTGATGTGATGCTCAATACTATGTATTTCTTGCTTTTATGTTCTGTTTTTTTAGCATGACTAAGTGCCATGATTATTTTGCTTCTGGCCTCCTTAAGGCCTAGTTTGGTATTAGGGAATGGAATGGAAATGAGAGTGGGTATGGAATGAGACCCTCACTTAGTTATCAACTTAAAAAAACATGGAATGGAATGAGAATTCCCATTCCCATATTTTGGCTATAAATTTTAAATACAATGTATTGGAATGCTTATTTTACTTTTCATTTATTGATTCATCATTTCACATCTAAATGACATTCTTTTTCCTTTGCATGAAAATTATTTTTTTGTTAACAAAATAAAAACTAATATCGATTGTCATATGACAATTCAAAAAAGGTTTATCCTTGGGTTTTTACATAGAAACACATGACCTCCCTATTTTAAAAGTTTACACATAACCCTCTCGTAAATTGGATTAAAGTGCATAATTGATGGAATTTGTTAAATTTAAACATTGTTGAGAAAAATAGAGTCAAATTTTTCTATAATTTTTGTATTGAGTCTCTTAAAAAAATAAAATAATATTTCACTTTAACATAAAAAATGGGTAAAAATGAATTTTTGTCTATCAATTTTGCGGAAATCTTTTTCTTCTAACTAATTTTGACTCACGAAGTACAAACTTTGTTCAATTTAAAAGATTTTGTCAATTTTGCACTTTAATCCAAGTCATGAGGAGTTATATGTTGATTTTTAAACTAGAGGGAGGCGATGTGTTGCTGTGTCAAACCCCAAAGGGGTAAAGTCTAACTACTTCAATAAAAAATCTACTAAAATATAGAGCAGAGATTAATTGTTATGCATTCATGTTATTATTTTCTTCAAATTTATCAAGAATTTTATATGTTAAGATTGGACACTTCCCCCTAAGCATCCAAGGGATGACCTATTTTAAAAATGTTAAAAAATAAGTGGAAATCTTTGGACAAGTTTCTAATGGGGTGCCACTGTTGTACCTTCTTATAAATGTATGTGCTTATTGGCAAAAGGTACATGAATTGATTGTCCATTAGGAAACTTGGTTTTTGTTAGGAAAAGGTAAAAGAAATATCAAAGAAATATCAAAAGTTAAAAGAAATTTCAAAGATAATTACAAATTAAAGAAAAATAAGTACAACACATTTGACTATCTGGGAAATGATAAATTCCATCAACTAATTGGTTAATCAAATTTTAGAAAATGGTCATGCATCAATACAACTTTATGGTTATAATTATAGGGAAGCTTATGGGGAGGAAATGTGTGGCAAATGGAACATGTGAGCATCATTCTAGATTTTTGCAGCTTACAAGCACCTGTACTTTAGCTCGTGGGCATTAACAATGAGTCTGTGATGTGAGTTCAATCAGGAATTATTTTATCTTCTCTACACAGTGGACCAACTCGTGGACTTTTTTTTTGACTTTTACATGTTTCATTCAGGTTAATGATGGTAGATTACGAACTGCTGGGGAGGCTTCCCAGCGTAGCACAAAAGAGGATTGGGCAGAATGGATGAGGCATTTTAGCATTGAACTTCTGAAGGAATCACCTTCTCCGGCTCTACGAACTTGTGCCAGGCTTGCACAGCTGCAGGTTTGCTGTTTTGTTTTATTGAAACTCAGCCCTGTTTGGTGTTGGTTTTAGAAAATTGGTTTCAGAAAAATGTTTTCAGCAAGTCTTCTGAAAACTAGTTTACAGTTTATAAAAAAAAAAAATGCTTTTGGTAATTATATCCAAAAATTGATTTTAAAATACAATTAACAAAAAATGCTTTTGGTAATTATATCCAAAAATCGATTTTAAAAAGAGTGAGTAACTAAAAAATAAATAGAAATGCAAATAAAGTATAGATATATAATTTAAGGGCATATTGACTTGTATAAAATGAAAATAAATAAACAAATAAATAAAACGTAGAATTTGGAATCAAAACCACTGCAAACATCTTTTAGATGCTCTCAGTTTTTTTTTTTGTTGTAATTTCTGAAAATAAGTCCAAACACAGGACAACTAAGTGCAGATTTAGGAAACAAAACCAGAAAATTTTTTCTAAAACCATTAACCAACCTGGGTAGTTTCCTGGATTAAGTGTACTGATTTTTAGTTCATGCAGCCCTTTGTGGGACGGGAATTGTTTGCTGCTGGTTTTGTAAGCTGTTGGTCACAGCTGAATGAGACTAGTCAAACACAGCTTGTTCGGAGTCTGGAGATGGCCTTTTCTTCTCCAAATATTCCTCCTGAAATTCTTGCAACACTTCTTAACTTGGTATCTCTCTCCTCTTTTTACCATCTTTTTTGATTGCTTTGGTTTTTGTTTTTTATTTTTATTTTTTTGGAGGGGGGGGGGCAGGGGTGGAGGGGTTGGGTGAGGTTGCATTTCTTTTTAAAAATTATTTTTTTTTTTTTTGAAAAAGATAAGTAAAAATTTTATTTCAAAACACTATGGGATGGCATCAGGATGATGCTTACATATGCTACAGAACTTTACTAAAATCCGGAGGCCGGGAGCCTCAATTCAAAGTATCTAGGAATGCCTGACTAAGTTTTATTGGGTTCATTGATGGTTGTAGTGTTGCAGTAGGCTAGATTAATATTGGAATTAATGGTATTGAGTTGGAATTGATATGGAAACTGAAAGGCTTTGCTCTGTAGTTGTAAACTTCCATTGTAAAACCTGATAAAAAGATCATTGCTTTGAAACACTTGAGGGATATGCAAATTCAGTGACCTCAGCTGATTGGGGGATACTCCACATTGTTCTTTTTTGTTGGGTACCTTCCTTTCACTGCGCTTATTAGTTTTAATGCAATAGGCGCCATGAAGTGCAGATTCTGTAGAAGGTGAAAGTATTGCATTATAAATAAAGTTAATTTCTACAATACAGATTCCAAAAAATTGCCAGGGTTGTTGCAATTTTTTTTTTTTTTTGGTGATGTGTTGCACTCTGATTTTCCATATCTTGTTTACAGTTCAACTTAATTTTTTAAGTTAATTTCTACAATAGAGATTCCAAAAATAACCAGGGTTGTTGCATTTTTTTATTTTGTGATGTGTTGCACTCTGATTTTCCATATCTTGTTTATAGTTCAACTTAATTTTTATTAATAAAAGTTCCAAAAATCCTTGGGTTGCATTCTGATTCCATGGCATGTGCACTGTAATCTTCCATAACTCTAGTTCAACTCTAAGTTATCTTGCTAAAAGATAAAAGATGTGTTATGTAAGCAAATCAGAATAAGATTCAATGAGAAACAACATTATTCTGAAGTAATTTTTCTTTATTTGTGTATGTGAGGCTTCTATTATTTTGATGGATGTAACTCATTGTTGCTTATCAATTAATAAATTAATCTTTCAGGCAGAGTTTATGGAACATGATGAAAAACCTCTTCCTATAGACATTCGACTTCTTGGGGCTCTTGCAGAAAAGGTATTCTGCTTCTTAAAGCTTGGGAACTATTTTACCTTGTCCTGTGCGTTAGTAATGATTCTTTCACGTATCAATTCTTCATTTCAGTGTCGAGCATTTGCAAAGGCTTTGCACTATAAAGAGATGGAATTTGAAGGTGCACGCTCCAAGAAGATGGATGCAAACCCTGTTGCTGTAGTTGAAGCACTTATACATATAAACAATCAATTACATCAGCATGAGGTAGTAATTTCTATCTTTTGGGAATCAGAATTTTGGTGAGCTATATGTTACTTTCTTCATCCCACTTTACGTTGGCATTGTTGAAGGATTCATAGTATGGGATGGAGTGTTTTGCGATGCTTTTTCATTGATCCTTTCAGTATTTTCAGATACGTCAGGTCATTGATGTATTTTTATTTTGTTCAGGCTGCAATTGGAATATTAACCTATGCCCAACAAAATTTGGATGTTCAATTGAAGGAGTCATGGTATTTTTTATGATTTAATTATTACCATTATTTGTGGTAGCGGGTTCTACATAAGTCAGCAAGAAGTTCCTTTTTATAAAATTCCTTATATTGCTTCCTTCATGATTGTCTGAAAATGTTGTTTATCAGAACGCTCACTAGCTTACATTGTTCTAGGTATGAGAAATTGCAACGTTGGGATGATGCTCTCAAAGCATACACTGCAAAAGCTGCCCAAGCTTCGAGTCCACATCTTGTTATGGATGCTACATTAGGTCTGTACTAAATGATAGAGAGAAATCACTTCGTTGTGTTTATCATTGAAATTTAAGCCATTTCCTTGCAAGCACATTGAGTGTCTTAATCATTATGAAATGTGAAGTTCCCTTGTAATGCATGTGAAATTTCATATAAAGCATTTGCATAGGCTTTTCAATGAGATGTTGGGAGTGAATTTAAGGAGATGAACCTTAATTCTGGTTGGGCACATCCCAGTACAGGAGACAGTGCTTTCATTTTGGATTGTAAGGTGAAATCCTAGCCTTTTCCTTGGCTTTGCATTTATAGGATTGAAAGGCTTCAAATGCAGCTGGCTGGTTGGAAAGAGAGTATGCTCACTTGCCTTGATTAGAAGCACCAGTCGAGTCACTCATCTTGATTTCAAGCAAGAATTGAGTTTGATTAGTTATTTTATTTATAGTCACTAGTCCCTTTTGTCTTTTGGGTCCCTAAGAGGCTTGAAAACTTTCCAACTGAACTTTTTTTTTTTTGGGAAGATTCTGTAGGCTTTCTTGCTATAATATATGGTTGTATAGATGATATTGCTGTATAGGTATTTTCTGTTTTATAATTTGTCATTGCATATTGATCATCAAGGTCTAACATGAAATACTAGCTTTTCATGAGAGTTTTCCAACAAGGGGCCACAATGGTCGACATGGTGGCCGACAGTCATCACGATGGGGGGCAGATTACAAAACAGGGCAAAATGCTGCAGAACTTGGTACTACTATTTGGAGGGGAAGTGATTTGGATTGTGGAGATAATTTGACATTGCTGTTGATCGTAAAGGAGATAATGTTTGGCTGGGTCATTTTTTTTTTTGCTTTGGGCGGGGGGGGGGGGGGGAGGATAGGTGCATCCTGCTTGTGGTGATCGGATGTTGGGTGGTGGAAATCAGACTGACGTCGCAATTTGGTCGTTTGTCTCTGTGGATACCCAAGACCTTTGATGAGAGTGGTTGGAAGGAGTAGCGAAAGCATTGAAGGGTTACGATATAGGCAGGGGAGCAAAGGCGAGGAAGAAGTCCTATTTACAGGTGTAGGTTCAGTCATGGAAACTGGTGGACCTTGCAGTGAGGAAGATAAGGATTTTAGGAGAGTGGGTTGTTGAAATTGCATCTAAGAGTGAGACGAAGTGAAATGATGACTTCAAGCATTGCTTTGTCAGAAGGTTTGGAGGGGTAGACTATTGAAAAGGTTTGGAGGGGTAGACTATTGAAAACTGGATGTTTCAGAGGTGAGGATTTTGGTGAAGTGCGACTGGAGAGTAACTTGGGGGCATGGAGGTGGGTATGTGGTTCCTTTTCATTCCCCCCCCCCCCCCAAAAAACAAAGTGGCGGTGAACGTTCCTCAACAAGGTAGAAGTGCGACTGGAGAGTAACTTGGGGGCATGGAGGTGGGTATGTGGTTCCTTTTCATTCCCCCCCCCCCCTGCCCAAAACAAAGTGGCGGTGAACGTTCCTCAACAAGGTAGATTCTTCAAGGGTCTGCCACTGTTATTGGATTAATGGTCGAAGTGGGGTGGTTGTGCGAACGAAGGAAGGATGCTGGAGGAGGTGTGGATTAGCGCAGTAGGGTTCCTGTTGCACCTTTGGACCAATTAAGTGCTTAAGGAAATTAAGGATGTTTGTGGTGCTTTTTTGACTTTGGGTGAGGCAAATATGCCATTTTATCGATCCAAAAAAGAAAGAAAGAAATAAAGGAGGTTATGACTATCTTTGTCTTTTTGCACATAAAATGCAAATTAAGTGGCATTAGGATGAATTGTTGGTGTGGTCCCTGATGCTGCAGAACAATAAAGCATAGACATGCACGTACCCTAGTGTTATAGGTTTTTTTTGGTAGGTAGATTCTAATAGGTTTTGGATTATCCTATGCCTTATTTTTAATTATGTTTAGAATGTTACTGTTATATTTCTTATGTTAATGCTTATACTTTGTCTTGTACTTGAGTTTTTTTTTTCTCTTCAGGACGGATGCGATGCCTTGCTGCATTGGCTCGTTGGGAAGAGCTTAACAATCTGTGCAAGGAATATTGGACACCTGCTGAGCCAGCTGCTCGACTGGAAATGGCACCACTGGTTTGTTTTTACATTTATGTGCCTATTAAATATATCTCGCCAGATTTGCTCATGTACCTGATGTGATTGCCTCAGGCTGCTACTGCTGCATGGAACATGGGTGAGTGGGATCAGATGGCGGAGTACGTCTCTCGACTGGATGATGGTGATGAAACTAAATTCCGGGTTTTGGGAAATAATGCTGCTACTGGTGATGGAAGTAGTAATGGAACATTTTTCCGGGCTGTTTTATTAGTTCGTAAGGGGAAGGTATACTATTTTTTCTTATTATTGATTATTACTGCTAATTAGTTTTACTATTTATTTGTTTATTAAACTCTGATATAATATCTCCAGTATGATGAAGCACGTGAATTTGTTGAGAGAGCGAGGAAATGTTTAGCCACTGAGCTTGCTGCTTTGGTTAGTTTCTTCTTTCTTCACATATACTTGGATTTTATCTTTCTTTCTGTCCTTTTGGTTTTATCCGTTCTGCAACAATGCTAAGACTTGGTCATTCACCTTACATTGTAAATAATAAAACATGGAATCTAGGTATTTTGGAATGATTGATATGCTTAGTGAATGCATTAGATGGTGGGTCCTGAAAATTTCTTCAATTATGGTGGTGTATCAGCTTAATTAGAGATAAACCAAGAATTGAAGACTTGCCGTGTATCAGCTTAATTAGACACATTTCAATCATTATTCAACATTGTTTCAGTCTTCCTCTGTGAACATAAGCGAAGGGAGTGGAGGCTGGGGGAGGGGGCCAGAACAATATTGCTGACTCAACCATCTGCTGGCCGAATTCTGAATATTATAAATGATTGTAAAAGAGTGGTGTAAATTTTTGCAAGTGACCATGGAATATGGTGGTTAAGCAGGCTTGATCATGAGAGACGTTGTTTTTGTCTAAGTTTTTGCTTCTTACACTAGTGGCTTTATTTTGCTGAGAACTATTAGCAATGTAGAGAATTCAATTGTAAAATAGTTTGATACATCAATTTTGAGGTTTTTTTTATTTTCAGGTTCTAGAGAGCTATGAGCGTGCCTACAGCAATATGGTTCGTGTTCAACAGTTATCAGAG
This sequence comes from Vitellaria paradoxa, assembly GCA_019916065.1. NCBI lineage: Eukaryota > Viridiplantae > Streptophyta > Magnoliopsida > Ericales > Sapotaceae > Vitellaria > Vitellaria paradoxa. The sequence goes on along the minus strand of CM034238.1, from coordinate 4,788,755 downwards.
TTGGAGGAGGTTTGTAATATATTTTCTTAAGTGACTATGCCGTTTCAGCTGAAATTCTTAGTGGAAAGCATGGTGCACTAAGCTAACAGTAGAAAAAAATTGTGTTTCAACAGGTCATTGATTACTGGACTCTTCCTGTGGGAAATCCTGTTGCTGAAGGGCGGCGTGCACTTATACGCAATATGTGGAATCAGCGGATACAAGGTGCAAGGCAAAATGTAGAGGTAAGTAAGCTTCTGATATATTTTAATTGGTTCAGAGCTCAATCATGGAATAAAATCACGCATCTGCGTACTCGCACTTGTTAAATAATAAGAGTGAAGAACCACCCAAATCTGTTGACTGGAACTAAACCTGCATGTTGTGGATTGATTACACTTTCAAAGTCAAGTCTATTAGCTGATATGAAAATATGGCAATGCGAAACTAAATTTTGTGCTGCTTGCTTATCAATATATATATATATATATATATTGTGCTGCTGGCCTGTTTGAATAAGAATATATAACTTAAATCATATAGTTTGACACTAAGAGCCGACGAGTCAGAAATCTTAGGCACATTCACAATATTCCATTTGACGGTAGACTAAAGGAGATAGAGGCCAGTGATGCCAATAAGTGATGCATAGTATTTCTCACGCTTCGTATGGTTTGAAAGAAGGAATATGGAATAAAAGAGAAATGAACTAATGTTAATGGAAAACGCCTTATTTTCTCTGTTTCAGTTTCCCTTCTCTCCAAACCGAACAGAACCTTAACTTGGGCAGTGTAACAAAAAGGGCAAGGATAAGGTTTGATGTGAAGTAGATCAAGTGCATTTCATATTTGGTAAAACCAAGGATCAAAATTTTGTTTCAGCAACATGTTTCAGCTAGCATGGAAAGGAAAACATTTACGAAACGCTCTGTTATGTTACAAAATTTTAGAACATGGTGAACTGTTTAGAATTGTAAAAATTGAAATTATATAAAAAAGTATGAAATTTAATAATCAAAATGTTTATCATATTATATTTTGCTGTATTTCAATGAAAAGGGTTAGAATTGTTATTCCGCTAGTGTTTCGTTTTGGTTCCCTAGAAAACGTAAGCTTTTCAACCATTTTGTGGAAAAGAAACAATTCTTTGTTAAAAAAGTTTCTAAATAGAATGTAAAGTTCATAGGGGGTTTTCGACTGTTTAGGATAATGAAGTACAGGGGCAGCAAGTGTTCTTTTTCTCAATATATTAGAAGAATAAGAATGTGCTCATCAGTCATCACTGCAGCCCTTGGTATTAGTATACAAAGATTATTTATGTTGTAAAAGAAATTGTCGTAGAAAAATAAAATACTCACAATCTCTGTCCAATGGAAAAGTAAAGAAGGTGAGGACAAGAAAACTCTAGACGTTGCAGCTAAATAATTTAGGATCCTACGCATCACATATATGGAGTTAGATTTTATAGTAACTCATGCAGCCCATGAGAAATCTTTCAAAAGCCTTACAAAATACTCTAGATCATGTTCACTTTTCTGTGGCCTTACATGGAACTGATGGGTGGTCCCCACAGACGGTGACCTGGAATTATGCATGGTTCCTATAGGTCTGCTTTGAAATCATGCCAAAATTCTGATTCTAGCCACTTGCTACAATTTACTTTTCTTGCTCTTTTTAGTATACTAAACTGGTGAGTGGATATTTAAGTAGTATTTTCACGATTTTATATGTTTGCCATGCATTTGGAACTGTATTTTGGGCAGTTGATTTTATACGTAGTAGGTTACTTGTTGATTCTTCTTCTCTTCTCTTTTATCTTGGGATATCGTTGGGTCGCAGGAGCATAAGCCCCTGTTGTTGTTGTTGTTGTTGTTGTCGTTGTCGTCATAAAGGCTTTCTCTCTCAAATAAGTGAGGCTTGAAGTAGGGAAAAGAGAGGTCTGAAAATGCTTGGACCATAGAAGCAATGATAAAGGCTTTATGGGGTGGTTCATCATGTTGGGGAATGCGGAAAATTGCCATTAACGAGATTGAATTAGTTTTACACACAAGTATAATGCTGCATAAATGGACACTCCCTTCAAAACTTGTCTCTATCCAAGTGCTGTGCTTCCAGTAGTGTTCTTTCACAATTTTGGTATAATTTTAGCCACATTTTTTTATGGTAAATTGCTGGATTAAGGTTTTTTAGGTGCTTCCTGTTCTTCATATTAGGTTACTTGTACTACTCCCATTTCGTGATTGTTGACATCTTGAAATCACAGGTTTGGCAAGCACTTTTGGCAGTTAGGTCACTGGTATTGCCACCTACAGAAGACATCGAGACTTGGCTCAGGTTTGCTTATCTTTGTCGGACAAGTGGCAGAATTAGTCAGGCTCGATCTACATTAGTTAAACTTCTACAGGTCAGTGAACTGATGTGGATGCTCTCTAGTGTTCATTTTTCTTGTCTACTCGTGCAATTATTAACTTTGCACTTTACAATTAGTTTGATCCAGAAACATGCCCCGAAAATGTACGGTATCATGGACCTCCTCAAGTGATGCTAGCATACTTAAAATACCAATGGTCGCTTGGAGAGGACCACAAGCGTAGGGAAGCATTTGCCAGACTGCAGGTAGGTTATTTTTTTGTTTACGTGTTCAAGTGCGCAATCAACAGTAGTGCCTGCTGACAATATCTGTTTCTTGTATCTTGCTTGGTCACAAATTTATGTTGTAGGATCTAGCCATTGAACTTTCAACCTCACCTAACCTTCAACCAGTTACACCAACTGGTTTAATGAGCGGGTCCAATGTTCCTCTTCTTGCTCGTGTATATCTCAAACTTGGAAGTTGGCGGTGGGCACTTTTTCCTGGATTGGATGATGATTCTATGCAAGGCAATAATCTTAATGAATTGTTATTTCTTTTTCCACCTTTCCTTCAGTGGATGATTTCTCTTCATGTGTTGCTGATAGTTCTGATGACTGCTTTACAATCTTCACAGAAATCCTCAACGCATTCAGGAATGCCACTCACTGCGCGTCAAAGTGGGCAAAAGCATGGCATACTTGGGCTCTATTTAATACAGCAGTGATGTCTCATTATACTTTAAGAGGATTTCCTACTATTGCAGCACAGTTTGTCGTTGCAGCAGTCACAGGATACTTTCACTCCATAGCATGTGCAGCTAATGCAAAGGGAGTGGATGACAGTTTACAGGTAATCTTATCCCTTGATCTAGAAGCTTGATGCAATATAATCGTCATCCTAGTTGCAATATGAAGTCAATATGGGGCATGTTTAGGCTATTGGGTTATAACCCTCTAATTTCTGATTGACCTTTCTTCTTTCATTCATTTCTCAGGATATACTCCGTCTTCTTACTTTGTGGTTCAACCACGGGGCTACAATAGAGGTTCAATTGGCACTACAGAAAGGATTTTCACATGTCAATATTGACACATGGTTGGTTGTTTTGCCTCAGATAATTGCCAGGATACATTCAAACAATCATGCTGTGAGAGAACTTATTCAATCGCTTTTAGTACGAATTGGGCAGAGCCATCCACAGGTTTTCTTATGGTTCCTTAATTTCTAAAATCATAATATCCACTTGCCACATTTAGTTGTTTGATCATTTACTTTGTTTTATAAGGATGTGTTTTTCCCTGTTAAGAGATTTATTGTTTGTTTATTCGTAAATAATTAATAGCCAAAATAAATAACTTCTCCAGGTTTTGTTATATTTCTGACTCTTCATTGCCTTTCAATTGTTAATGTTTTCGAATAAATGTTTATTTATCTCTTGAGCAATACAATTTCATGATAACAATTATCACATTCTTAGGGTTGTTTCATTCTGTGGCACTCTCTCTCTCTCTCTCTCTCTCTCTATATATATATATATCTGGCATTGCATGATCTTTGAGTGATATACTAGATAATCGAAATTCTTAACATTCTGTGGCAAGTACAATCACTCTCTCTCTCTCTGGGGCATCACTTGATCTTTGAGTGATATAGTGGATAATTATTATTCTTAACGTTTTGTGGCAAGTGTGATCACTCTGCCTGTTACTTAATCCTTGTATAATCTGTGGCTAAAATGTTCATCTCCTAACTTGATTTCTTCTCATGGAATACACCGGGAAAGTGCAATGCTGTTATCACTGAAGTGCCTTGGCTTTCTCTAATGCATTTAACTATTATGCTGTTTCTTGAACCTCCTGCAAAATGATGATAATTGGTGCACTGTTTTTCCGCTTCATGACATGATGTTACCATGGTTGCCTCTGAGGTTTTTTTTTTTTTTTTTTTTCCTTGGGGACAGGCTCTCATGTACCCTCTTCTTGTGGCATGTAAATCAATAAGCAACTTGCGTAAAGCTGCAGCTCATGAAGTGGTTGACAAAGTTCGGCAGCATAGCGGTGTACTTGTGGATCAGGTGAAACAACAAAGATTGTGAGTTGGTTGTTTTTGCAGGCTTCCATTGATCTGACAGTTTCATCCCTGTTATGAAGGCACAACTTGTATCAAAGGAGTTAATTAGGGTTGCAATACTTTGGCATGAGATGTGGCATGAAGGACTGGAAGAAGCCAGTCGTCTGTATTTTGGTGAACATAACATTGAGGGTATGCTGAAGGTGTTAGAGCCATTGCATGAAATGCTTGAGGAAGGGGCAATAAGAAACAACACAAGCATAAAAGAGAAAGGTTTTATTCAGGTATTTTCTAAATTTTCATAAAAAATGAGCCCAAATTTCATCCTCCATGGATGCTAGTGTAAACCAGCAAAAGCTATGCTCTGTGGCCTTACTCTCCAACACTTTTTTTGGTTACCACATTTTGAAATACAATTCTAGATCCCCTTGGCTTGCTAATTGCTCTTATATGCTACTGCTGCTTACCTGTTCAGCTTTGAGGGTCATTTATATTGTATCAGGGATTGAACTAAGAATTGGATCTGTCTATAAATGTTGAACTTCCCCTCAGCAGAACCATTTTTAAGGATCTGTTAACTCTAATGTCCTATTATTCCACTTTCATGTGAATTTCAGGCATACCATCGCGAATTATTGGAAGCTTATGAATGCTGCATGAAATATAAAAAAACTGGAAAAGATGCAGAACTTACTCAGGTATAACTGATCTTTCTACTTGAAGAATAAACACTTGGTTCTCTTTCTTGCTTGAATTGTTATTTAGATATTTTTTAAATTTCCAGTCATGTTGTTCTTGCATTTGCTACTTCTTGTGATCATCATAGCTATCGTAAGTTCCCAAGAATTTCATGATTGTTATGACGTCAGGCAAACCTTACCTTTCAATGTTTCTATATTGTATTTCTTTCCCTTTTGAGTTATTATTGAAGAACTTATGAAAATTGAGGAACTGAACTTATTTATTTCAGGTTATCTAAGAGTCAATATATAGATATACAGGGTGTCCTTCCAATTCTTCTAGGATCTAGATACATTTACATTAAATATCTATACATGAATCTACATTTATGTACATTAACACTCCTTTTCAAGCTGGAGCATATATATCATATGTTCCAAACTTGTTATAAATGAGTCTTGCTCTAGTTCCCCCTAACGCTTTAGTGAGTAAATCAGCCAACTGATCTTTAAACTTTACATGACTAGTTTTAATGACATTTTGAAAGATTTTTTTTCCTGGCAAAGTGACAGTCAACTTTAATTTGTTTGGTCTACTCATGAAATACTGGATTGGAGGCTATGTGGACAACAGTTTGATTGTCACAAAATAGTTTTATAAGCTGTAACACAGAAACTCCCAACTTCTCTAACATATGTCGTATCCAGATCAATTTACAAGATGTATAGGCCATGGCTCTATACTTTGACTATACACTGGATCTTGCCACTACTTGTTGCTTCTTACTTTTCCATGACACTAGGTTTCCTCCCACGAAGATACAATATTCAATAGTTGACCGTCTATTTGATGGAGATCCAGCCCAATCAGCATCTATGTATCCTTGAACAGATGCATGGCCATTATCTTGGTGCAACAAATTACGTCCTGGTGCACCTTTTGAATATCTCAAAATGTGAATGATTGCATCCCAATAGCTAGAACAGGGTGCATCAAGGAAGTGACTAACTACTCTTAATGAGATGTCGTGTCACTGTCAAGTAATTAAGTTTTCCAACCAATCTATGATATTGACCACTTCTCCCTTATCTGCAAGAAGCTTAGTATTGAGATCCATTAGAGAATTAATTGTTTTGGCTCCCAACATACCTATTGCAAACAGTAAATCCATCACATACTTTCTCTAAAAAAGAGTGATACCTTGCAAGATCTTATAACTTCAATGCTTAGAAAATACTTCAATGATCCCAAGTCTTTGGTATTGAACTTGGCTTGAAGAAATATTTTCAAATCACGACTACCCTGTGTACCGTCTCCTGTGATTATAAGATCATTCACATATACCAATAACCATCTCTTCTCTTGAGGAGTGTGATGACAAAACATTGAGTGATCAACTCCACAACTTGTCAATCCAAAACTCATTACCACCTCACTAAATTTGCCAAACCATGATTGAGGAGACTGTTTTAAACTATACAATGATTTCTTTAATTTGCAAATTGTGGGGGGTGAAGATGGCTCTGGGAATTATACTAACAGACGATAATGGCGGAGTCACCGGAGTCTGGCGAAGGGATGGGAATCAAGGCAATCTGGAACAAGAGAGAGAGAGAGAGTACATTCGTCTATATATCCCCTCCTTGGGTTCTTCAGAGTTGTATTTATAGAGGCGAGGATGGAATCCCCTCGGGCGGGAAATCGGGCTTTAAATCCGTTAAGAGGATATGCTTAGCCCTAATTTGGCGCGCCTAGATAGGGATTCCCCCGATTCTCTCTCTAGATTGGTTAGGGTAAATCCTAATGGTCCATTGAGTCCAGCCTCCACTCCACTGAATCCCGATGATCCGGCCAGGAAAGGGTTTGGATGCATTCCGGATCTTGTCCCGAATCCTGGAATGGATTTGATTCCTGAATGATGTTGCCGCGGGTGATCTTGCGCTGCGAATGGGGCACGCCACGCGGCCAAGGGTCCCGCGGCTTATCGATTAGTTAGTCGTGAGTGTCCAAGTATTTCTGAGTGATGCTATTGCAGGTGGACCTATGCCGCGAACGAGGCATGCCACGTGGCTAAAGGTCCTGCGGTTCATCGATTGATCATAGGAGTGCACAAGTGTCTTTGGGCGTTGCAGCCGCGGCTTACATACCTACAAATAGCCCCCCTGTGCGCATGCTGCGATCGTGGCAAGGAAGCACGCGCACAAGAAAAGGTAATGATTCAATTTCTGACATGTGCATTAAATGCGCCGCCGCGATGTCCCTTCGAATTCCGCCGTTTTGGATTCCCATGTTGAATCCCGCGTAATATAAATAATTCAATTTGTTTGAATCCTCTTCAATTCCTTCAAAAAAAAAAAAAACTGTGGTGCCTTCGCCACGATTTCCTAAAGCTGCTGTGAAGAACTCTCGCGAAAACCCCTTGAAGATGTTTGAAGTTGCCGTGGGAAGAAAAGAGAAAGACTTTCCGTTCAGCTTGCTAGACGCCAATATGGACACAAGTTCAGCTTCTCATTCGTCTAGCCATTCTACTACTGAGAGTAACGATCTAGTTCAGGATAACTCCGCTTCCTGTGGGGAATCTACCCCTCAATCACATGCGGGTCCAGCACGTTCCCCGGCTCAACTCACACGACAAGTTCCTGTCGAATACGCAGTACCTCGAGGAGATCAATCTTTGATCAAGTATAAATGTGGGTCTGATCGTTTGGTCCCTGTAGTGCCAATTGAGGAGGAGTGGTTTCGTGCCCCTTATTTGCAAGGGGACTCTTTCTGGGATTTTAAGGCTATATTTTCTGCAGAAGGGGGTTAGCAAGTTCTTGATTATTTATTGGAGTCTGAAGCTTCTGAGGAGATTTTTATTCCCTCTTCTTCCGTTTCTCGATTTGGACTAGAAAAAGGGGACTTTCCTTATTCTTTCATTCACTTCTTGAATTATACGAGTCCCGCGGAGGGGATGGAGCATTGGTCGGACTGGATCCTTGGGAAAGGATCTTTCAAGAAGATTCTAAAAGAGGCGAGAATTCTAGAGGCTATCCGCAATACTTCAGAAATGCGTATCTCGAGGAATACTGTTGCGATGGAAATTTTATTGTCTAGGTGGAGTACTTCTACTCATACCTTTGTTACATGTTTTGGGGAAACTACCCCCACTCTAGAAGATGTTGTGGCCTTAATGCAATTGCCTATTTGGGGGGATGAAAACGTGGTCCTTGCCGCGGAAGATCTAGAGGTCAGGAAGATTGTTGACGCACTTCATGCTGCTCATTCCTGTCAGAACAACCTTGGGTCCTTGTTTGACAAAAATGGGAGACGCAAGGTGGATCGCGGAGCCCCCCATTCGAAGAGTACTTTCAAAGGTTGGATGAGATATTGGTGGAAGGATTATGCTAATCCTCGCGACGGTACGGGAGACTGTGTTGACGGTCCCGGTTTGAAAAGTTCGTACCATCTTGCTGCATACATTGCGGCATGGCTCTCGCGGCATATTTTGGAGGGTACTCCCGCGGATGGTGTAAGGAGTTGCTTATTTCAAATTGCGGCTGTGCTTAGTTTGGGGAGGACTGTGTCGTTGGCCCCTATTTTTCTTGGTACTTTGTACCATAGACTCGATTTGGTGAAGGTGGGCCAGGAAAGCTTAGTTGGGAGATACGATGTTCCCACGTACGTATCAACTCCGTTCCTTCAAATGTGGCTTTATGAGAGATACCATAAATTTGGTCCTAAGCCGAACCATTTCCCCGCAGTGCTAAGCGAAGATGACCCTGAGCCACGGCCCTCTCGAGAACCGCGTTCAAATCGCTGGTCAAGCGCTGGGTCTTCCAAAAAATTGACCCCCTTAATTGATCGTGAAGAAGAATTTCAGTGGCATCCTTACAGCTCTCTCGTTGTGGGAATTTTTCCTTTGACTTGGCAATTTCCAGAATCTGTGCACATAGACACATCCAAGGAAGACGAGTTAGATGGGTACAAATACCTTTGGATGGCCTACCTATTGCCGCGGAGTTTGCTTGTCTTAGTCGAGAATGGTTGGATTTCCGTTGAGTATAATCCTCATCGAGTGGCGCGGCAATTTGGTTTTGACCAATGTTTGGTTTCTGCTGGTGTTATGAAAACGCCTTCTGAGAGCATCAAGGTTTTCTCACATGTTCCAGGAAAGTCAATTCTGAGAACGATGATGTCCCAGCGCATTTTTCCTTCATCTAGCCAACAAGGATCCTGGACCCTTATGGCAAGGAGTTGGTGGCATTAGCAATTGAAGCTATTTCAGGAGTATGTAGAGGGGGTTCCGAAGGTGATAAGGGTTCCTGCCATTCTCCGAGATGACCCATTGCTGTCCTCGCGGAAAGGCGCTCATTCCCGCGGCAGCGTGCTTTCTCGCTTTAGCAAGCCTCTTGGAATAATCCCGGGTGTTCCCACCAATGGCCCTCCTACTGGTGCTGTTCTGGTTGAGGCTCCCTCGAAGAGGGTTACATTATCTGGAACGTCTAAGAGGAAAGCTGAACCCCTGGAGACTGGGACCACTTCTCGAGAAAGAAAACGCTTCAAGAAGGTTAGCAAGTTTTCTTAAAAATTCTCAAACGACTTGTGTTTCCTTGAATTCAGCTCTTATATATACATACATATATACAGGGGACCCCTTCCTCAGAGAAGAAGAGGAAATTAACCCTTCGTAGGTTACCCTGTCCCTCTACTTCTGAAGGAGATTCTGCCGCGGAGGAGGAGGATAGGTTGGAAGGTCAGGAGGGAGTGGGGGATCCTCTTATCCAACAAGTAAGTGAAGAAGCGGATGCCACCTCTGACTATGCGGATACCTCTGAACCCCTTGTTGAAGTCTCATCTCCAGGTGTAGCAGGGAATGTAGGGCGAGAAGGACCCCTTGCTTTGTCTAGTCCTTTACCCCTTGTGACTTCTGGGCCTTCAAATCCTCCTAGATCGTGTATAAGGGTTGTGAGTACCTTTTCCGATTCTGGGCCTTCTATACCATTCCCAGCCACCCAAGGGATTGAAGCCTTTCCATCCTCTAGTGGCCCCGCGTTTGGCGTATCTAATGCCGCGGAAACCCAGAGTGTGGCTCTTCAGGGACCGATGGAGGAGCAAGCATCCGCTAAACTTGAAGTAAATATACTGGATGTTTTTTCTGCATCTGAGGTTGTGAGTTCTTCACCTATCATGATTGCGATTCCGGACTCTCCTCCTGCTACTACCAAGGGATTAAATTCTTCTACCCCAGCTGTTTTTAGCTTATCAATCATTGTGCGAGACAAACGGCTGGAAGATAATACAAGTGTGCCCACGTCAAAGCTTGGGTTGGTCATCTCTTATTATTTCAGCAACAACCGTTCCACCTATTGTGGTGTCGATACCTCTATCGCCCACGGCAACTGTTGGTTCTTTGTCTCCGTCATCCGCATTGCTCCTAGTCGTGCATCCCGCGCGGGCCAAGCCTACGCCATCAACCGCGAATTCATTAATGTGCGCGTTTGCAATCCCTTTATCTCCTCAACCTTCCCCAACTCCACTTAACTTGCCACTGAAGGAGGAGTTATTCGAGGGAGTTGCGGAGAATTTCCTGCCATTACTTCATGACTTGTATAACCGTCGCGGTTACATGTTCAGTGGCATTATATCGCAGCCAAAGTCTGTTCGAGCTTTGAAGCTTAACTTCCTTGGTTCAATAATGCATAGTTTGGATGCCAAGCTGGTTGAGGAGTTTACTTCTGAGGAAATTGATCATTTTTGTCAGAGCCTTGTTGCTGTTAGGTTTTCTCATCTAGACATCAAGTGGCTTGAGGTTGGCCTTAATCAAATTTGTCACTCCTTGCGGGCTGTGCATTTAAGGAGGGAGTTGGCGCGGGTTGACAAAGACATAGAGAAGACCGAGGAGCTATTACAAGGATTAAAGAAAGATAGGGCAAAAATGCTAGATCATGTCAAGGCCGTAGAAAATCTAAGTTGCCCCGATCTATCTCTTGATCAATCCATTTGTAAGAACTTGATGAAATACCTTGAGGAGATGTAAAACTTCCCAAACTTTGTATGAATGGAAAATCATATATTTTGTTTTGGACATTCCCTGAGTCTTTTTTTTTTAAGACCTTTGCAGAGAAAATTTATTTTATAAGGGAACCAGGCATAGGGAGCCTTGAAGAGGGTTTCCCTAGGAGTCCTTTGGAAAACGAATTCCCGCGGGGGGAAGCTTTCTCTGGAGGGGAACCAAGCATAGGGACCCTGAAGAGGGTTTTCCTAGGAGTTCCTTGGAGAACGAGTTCCCGCGGGGGGATTTATTTCACGAAGTGGAACCAAGCATAGGGAGCCTTGAAGAGGGTTTTCCTAGGAGTTCCTTGGAGAGTGAGTTCCCACGGGGGGATTTATTTCACGGAGTGGAACCAAGCATAGGAACCCTGAAGAGGGTTTTCCTAGGAGTTCCTTGGAGAACGAATTCCCACGGGGGAGAAGCTTTTTCTGGAGGGGAACCAAGCATAGGGACCCTTAAGAGGGTTTTCCTAGGAATTCCTTGGAGAACGAGTTCCCGCGGGGGGATTTATTTCACGGAGTGGAACCAAGCATAGGAACCCTGAAGAGGGTTTTCCTAGGAGTTCCTTGGAGAGCGAGTTCCCGCGGGGGGATTTACTTCACGGAGTGGAACCAAGCATAGGAACCCTGAAGAGGGTTTTCCTAGGAGTTCCTTGGAGAACGAATTCCCGCGGGGGGAAGCTTTTTATGGAGGGGAACCAAGCATAGGGACCCTGAAGAGGGTTTCCCTAGGAGTTCCTTGGAGAACGAGTTCCCGCGGGGGGATTTATTTCACGGAGTGGAACCAAGCATAGGAACCCTGAAGAGGGTTTTCCTAGGAGTTCCTTGGAGAACGAATTCCCGCGGGGGGAAGCTTTTTTTGGAGGGGAACCAAGCATAGGGACCCTGAAGAGGGTTTTCCTAGGAGTTCCTTGGAATATTCACAGTCATAGATGAAGGTTACTCACGATTGATTGAAGACTAATTAAAATTCATTAATGAGAAAATCAGTACATCAGGGATAATAGGCCTTAAGCCATTTGACATTAATAGGGTTGCTAATCTTAGAAGTTTTTGGATCCATAATTTTATACCATCCATTGAAACCATGTGCTTCCTTGATTACATATGGGCCTTCCCATTTTGGCATGAACTTAGGTCCTGACAATCCTCGCATCACGTGACTCGCAGCCTTCAGCACCAAATCCCCTTCATCGAACTGCCTAGGCTTTACCAGCATGTCATAAGCTCTAGAGAGACGTGTTTGGTATGTCTTTAAGTTTTCCTTGGCCTTGTCTCTCCTTTCATCTAAAGCCTCCAGATCTACGTGTCTTGAGTCTAGAATTGCTTCACTTCTGAGTGCCATCCTAGCTGAAGGTATGGCAATTTCAACTGGGAGAACTGCCTCGGCGCTGTAAACCAAGGAGAAGGGAGTCATTTGAGTGGCCCTTTTTTTCGATGTCCTATATGCCCATAAAACCATTGGCAGTGCATGGGCCCAACTAGAATGATGGTCCTTTAGCATCCTGCTCAATATGGTCAGCAAACTTTTATTTGTTGCCTCGGCTTGACCGTTCCCTTTAGGGTAATAAGCTGACGATTTGTGATGAGATATCTCATATGAAGCTAAGAGTAGCCCAACATGAGAGTTCATGAAAGGAGTGCCGTTGTCTGAGAGTATTACCTTAGGGATCCTGAAGCGGCAAATGATGTATTCTCGGATGAAATTTGACACCACTGGCCCCGTTGCTCGACGTAGAGGGATCCCTTCCGCCCATTTAGTGTATAACTCCGTTGCTACGATGATCCAAACATTGCCACGAGATGGTGGATTAATGGGCCCAATTAAATCCATAGCCCAAGTATGTATAGGCCCCGGAGTTCCTACCGTTCAGAGATCTACTGCTGGGGCATGGATGAGATGGGAATGGACTTGACATGAGTGGCACCGCTTAACGTAGTTCTTAGCATCTTCTTCCATTGTAGGCCAATAATATCCTACTTGCAGCAAATGGGCATACAACTTTCTTCCCCCTTGATGTTCCATTTCATGGGCCTTTTTCAAGGCTTCCTGCATCTCTTCCCCAGCTAAACACCGTAGGGCTCTGCCTTCAAACCCGCGTCTATACAACTGCCCTTCATGGGTAAAAAAGAGGGAAGCTCTCTTCTTTACTACCGCGGCATCTTCCCTTACCGCGGGAAGCGAACCTTCCCTTAGGTAATCGATATAATATTGCCGCCAGTCTCTTGGGTTGGAAACAAAATTACATTCTTCTTTCTTAGGATTTTCCTGGCATCTCGAGCATTGTTGCTAGATGACTGCTGCCTCTTTGGCCATGGATGGCCAATAATACCCTTGCCTTTGAGCCCTTCTATAAAGACTAACATCTCTTGTGCCGCAAGTTCGTTCATGGATTTTCACCAATTTTTCTTTGGCTTCATTTTCTCCCAAACATCTGGCTAGACATTCCCCCGAGGCCCCGAAGTATCGTAAGCCTTGATAGACGGTGAAATGTTTGAGTTGGGTCGCGGCAATTTTACCCTCATGAAATTTCAACTCCTGGATAATCGGGGTTCTCCAGTCATTCACCTCTCCCTCCGGCAAAATATTCACGACAGAGCATGGTATCGGTCTTTTTACCACCTTTATGTGAGCAAATTCTTCTTCGACCTCCACTTTAGACGCCAGAGTGGCCAAGGCGTCAGGATGCCTATTATGGGATCTCGGCGCATGCTCCATTCTTACATGGGTAAATTTGTCGATTAGCCGTTGAATGATAGTTCGATACGAAACCAATGAGGGCTCTTTTATTGCAAAATCCCCGTTGGTTTGTTTGATTACTAGCTTCGAATCTCCTCTTATACAGATGTTGGTTATGCCGATCTCTAATGCAGCCATCAATCCCAATGTTAATGCTTCATACTCCGCTTCATTGTTGGAACACCGGAACTCCAATTTGTAAGATAAATTGATCTTTGTTCCTGATGGCGCGGTTAAGACAACGCCTGCTCCCCCACCCTCCAATGTTGACGATCCGTCGAAGGCAAGTGACCATTCTTCGGCTTCGGCAACCGTGGCCTGGAATTCCTCTCCTGGTAATTCTTCTAACGGAGGCTCGTATTCCCCTGAAGGGAACTTGGCCAAAAGATCTGCTACCACTTTACTTTTATTGCTCACGGGGTTTTGCAAGTGATGTCGTACTCTGCTAATAACAAGAGCCACCTCGCTGTTCTTCCCGAGAGGGCTGGTTTGGATAAAAGGTATCGTAGAGGGTCACACTTGGTGATTAAGTGGACTGGGGATGTTAGTAGGTAATGGCGGAGTTTTTGAGCCACAAACACCAGGGCCAAACAATGCCTTTTAATCAGGGAGTATCGTGTTTCTGTCCCTTGCACTACTCTGCTAATGTAATAAACTGGTCTTTCCTGCCCTTCTGTCTCCTGGGCCAACAAAGCCCCTATTGACTTGGTAGTTGACGTTAAATAGAGTAGCAAGGGTTTTCCTAGTTGAGGGGGCACCATGGTGAGTGGCGATATCAAAGTCTTTTTTACATTCTCAAATGCCTCTTGCTGTTCCTCCTCCCATCGGAATTCTACATCCTTTTTCAGCAAAGAATTAAAGGGCTGGGTTACTTCTGCTAGAGCAGGGATAAATCTTCGCAAGTAAGACACCTTTCCCAGGAATGCCTTCAACTCATTTTGGTTGATGGGCCGCGGCATATCCCTAATCGCCAGAACTTTGGTTGGGTCCGCATCAATCCCGTGGCGATGCACCATACAGCCCAAAAACTTCCCTGTTGTGACCCCGAAGGCGCATTTAAGCGGATTCATCTTCAGCTTGTATCTGCGACATCTGCTGAAGACTGTTCGTAAATCTTCCAAGTGCGACATCCCCTGCCTTGTCTTCACCACTAAATCATCAATGTAAAATTCCAGACGTTTGTGAAACATGTCATGGAATATGGCCATCATGGCCCTTTGGTAAGTAGCCTCTGCGTTCTTTAGTCCGAATAGCATGACGGTATAATAAAAGTTCCCAATGGGCGTTCGAAAGGCTGTCTTCTGAGCGTCTTCTGGAGCCATTTTTATCCGATTGTAGCCGCTAAAACCATCCATGATTGAGAACATGTGGAATCCCGTAGTAGAATCGATTAGTGTGTCTATACTAGGAAGAGGGAATTCATCCTTAGGGCAAGCTCTATTCAGATCCCGGAAATCTACACACACCTTATCTGCCCATTCTTTTTTACCACAGGTACAATACTTGACAACCATACGGGGTGCTGTATGGGTTCGATGAACTTCGCTGTCAACAGCTTCTCTACTTCCTCTTTAATTTTAAGTTCTACCCCAGGTTTATAGAATCTTATCCCTTGTTTGACCGGTTTAAAATTTGGGAAAACATTCAAACGATGCACAGTGATGTCAGTGTCCAAACTTGGCATTTCAGAGTAGGTCCAAGCAAAAACGTCTGAGTATTTTCTGATCAGGTTCACCAGTTCTTTCTTCTGCGCCTCTTGCATTTCTTTACATATGAAAATCAGCCGCGGGTCTTCTCCTCTTCCGGCTAAATTAATCTCTTCCAATTCTTGTTTCTGCGGCCGTGGGCCATCCTCTAAACATTCTGGAGCTGCCTGTACTTCCTTTGGATCTTGAGTGGTCTCAAACACTTCATTTGTCTCT
Source organism: Vitellaria paradoxa (assembly GCA_019916065.1). Lineage (NCBI taxonomy): Eukaryota > Viridiplantae > Streptophyta > Magnoliopsida > Ericales > Sapotaceae > Vitellaria > Vitellaria paradoxa. Next base: position 4,772,978 of record CM034238.1, on the reverse strand, counting down.
ATCATGAACTCCTTGGAATTCTTCCTTTTACTCTTTACTCTCGAATCCCTGAAAAAGGTACTTAGCCAACATTCTTCATCCAGTTCCTTTTCTTGGAGGCTAGGCTTCTCCTCTGAGATACCAGCCCCCGCACACCGTCATAAACGGTATATTATTTTTCTATCAGCTCTTTTGTGCCTGGTCACCCTAGTTATGTTGGAATCTTCCCTCCTGATGATCTTCCTGGGTTTATTGGCATCGCCTTTCGGCCATTTTGGTATTGGAACTCTCTTGATCGGTTCTGGTTTTGGATCAATCCTTGCTTCCGAATAAAACAACGTGTCCGCCATGTGTGCTTCATCTGCTTGGAACGGCCTCCTAGATGCGTTAATAGTGACCACCTTGTTATTCCATATAGCTTTTACGCACTGATGATAGGTTGAAGGCACCGCGGCAAATTGGTGCAGCCATGTTCTTCCCAGCAAAACGTGATATGAGGTAATGGAATCGATTACATGGAATTTCACGTGGGACACAATCTCTCCTACGTCCAATGTTACCTGTACATGCCCTAGGGATTTTTGCTCTTGGCCTCCAAATCCGTTAATGATAATGGGTTTCTTTACCAAGTGTTTTCCGTGAATTCCTGCTGCTTGAAATGTTTTCAAGGGAAGGATGTTAATTGAGGCTCCTCCATCTAAGAATCCCTTGGAGAATTCCATTCCATTAATTGTCACTGGGACGTATAATGGGCGATTATGGGAATGATGCACCTGCCTGTCTGCTTCCGTAAAATTGATAGACAATAGATTCTCCTTGAAAATTCTGCTTACGGATCCATCCACTTCCATGCATTCCTCTCGACTCTCTTCCATTACCCTTAGCATAGCTTCAATTGCTCTGATCCTGGTATCCTTAGATAATCCCAGTTGATTGAAAAACGCTTTAAATCTCGAAGTCGTGCTCATTACTTCGGCTCGCGTTCTATCAAACTCTGGGTGTATTTCCTGAGTAGGTATTTCTACCAGACATACTGGGATCTCCTGATGTTCTTCATGGTGAGATATCATCATCACGTTTCTTCCTTCTCTATGTCGCGGTGGGGGATTTCTCAAGACATCCCTCGGAGTGATCTCCAAGTCTTTGCTTCTTATCATCTTATGAAATAACGTCCGAAAGGCCCAACAATCCCTAATAGGGTGCCTCATAGTCCGATGGTATATGCAAAACGCCGATTTCTCCTCATCTTGCCTGGTTGGAGGATTCTTGGGCTCTGGAGGAGTGACTGCTCCATCCGCGATCCAAGCATCAAGAAGTGCCTTCAGGTCTGCGTTAGAGACATGAGCGGGAAAAGGAGCTGACCCCTCGTCTGTCCTTGGCCTCTTTCCTTGGTCCCTGCCCTTATGTTGTGCCGAAGCTACCTCAGCGTCTTCCGCGGCGAAGACTCCACTACCGCGGAGTACTCTGTTTCTCCATAAAGCATCTTGGGTGCCTCATGACGGTAACAACTGTGCCGTAGTAAAGGACCTCGAGGATCCTTTCACCGTTTCACTCAAATTTCTTGCGGCTGTGCAAAGGCTGGAGGAGTCTGGAAAGTGATGGCTGACCAGATGTACCTTAAAGGTAGTCAGCATCCCTTCTATGCATATCTTCACCATCTGCTCTTCTGGAAGGGGGTCCTGTACATCGAGTGCCTTTTCTCTGAAGCGCCATACGTATGACAACAAATCTTCTCCGTGTTTTTGGGATTCTCGCATCAGATGAAGAGTAGTCAGCCTTTCCTCCACGTAAAAGAACTTAGCATAGAATTTCTTTACCATATCATCCCACGAGCTTACTGATTCTACGAGAAGGTTGGCATACCATGTATATGCTTTGTGAGTCAGAGACTTGGAAAATTCCCTTAGTCGCAGGTCTTTATCCTCTGCATGAACACCCAAGGAATCGATAAATCGTACCACGTGCTCTCTGGCGTTCCCTCTTTTTCCGTCGAACTTGACAAACTTTGGGACGGCATATCCCTCAGGATATGGAAGTTTGGAAATTGCTGCGGAGTAAGGAGGGCGGAGGTCTAACTCTGATCCTGTAGGAATTGCACTCTCCTACTGCACCAGCTCTTTGACATGATGTTTCAGTTGATCAAGGGTAATCAATGGTTGTGAGTCTTGAAGGGTTTGATTCTGAGTATTCAGGGTGGGAACGAGAGTTGGAGTTTGGGTGATGGTCAAGTTAGTCGGAATTCCTTGCTCAACGGAGGTGGAAGTTAGAGTAGAGTTGGGAACAATCGAACGGGTAGCTGGTGTTTGGATGGGTGAGAAGTTCAGGGTGGTAGGGTTGATTTAGGATAACAAGGTATGAGGGAGGCCTTGGCGTTCTGAGTTCTGCGGTGTTATATTAAGGTTCAGACTGCTTTCCCGCGCGGCTGGCGTGACAGCAGAGGCTGAAGAGGGTGACGCAGAGTTCTGTTGAAGGGTTTTGAGGGTTTCCATCATCACTTCTTGAGTTCGTTGCATGGCGGCTTGAGTTTGCTGAAATACCACCATTTGTTCGGTTAATGCTTTGATTTGATCTGACACGTCAGGTCCTTCCACCGATTTCCTACTTCGGGAACTTTTATCAGTTTGGTCTCCAGCCATAATTGTCGAGTTAGTATTCTTTCCCAGTGGAGTAAGATGTGGGGGGTGAAGATGACTCTGGGAATTATACTAACAGACGATAATGGCGGAGTCACCGAAGTCCGGCGAAGGGATGGGAATCAAGGCAATCTGGAACAAGAGAGAGAGAGAGAGAGAGTACGTTCGTCTATATATCCCTTCCTTGGGTTCTTCAGAGTTGTATTTATAGAGGCGAGGATGGAATCCCCTCGGGCGGGAAATTGGGCTTTAAATCCGTTAAGAGGATATGCTTAGCCCTAATTTGGCGCGCCTAGATAGGGATTCCCCCGATTCTCTCTCTAGATTGGTTAGGGTAAATCCTAACGGTCCATTGAGTCCAGCCTCCACTCCACTGAATCCCGATGATCCGGCCAGGAAAGGGTTTGGATGCATTCCGAATCTTGTCCCGAATCCTGGAATGGATTTGATTCCTGAATGATGTTGCCGCGGGTGATCTTGCGCCGCGAATGGGGCACGCCACGCGGCCAAGGGTCCCGCGGCTTATCGATTAGTTAGTCGTGAGTGTCCAAGTATTTCTGAGTGATGCTACCGCGAGTGGACCTGTGCCGCGAACGAGGCATGCCACGCGGCTAAAGGTCCCGCGGTTCATCGATTGATCATAGGAGTGTACAAGTGTCTTTGGGCGTTGCAGCCGCGGCTTACATACCTACACAAACTAACCCAGACTCCCCTTAGTAACAAACGCAGGAGGTTGCTCTATATATACTTCTTCAGCAAGATCACCATGAATGAAAGTATTTTTAACATTCAGTTGATGAAGTGTCTAATGAAAGATGGGAAAAAGTGAATGCAAAAAACAAACAGATGTAATCTTGACCACAGGAGAGGTGTTTGAAAAATCGAGGTTATAAATCCGAGTTTATCCCTTAGCAATCAGTCATGCTTTTAGACGATCAACCAAGCCATTTGGGTGAACCTTAACAGTATACACTCACCGACAGCCAACAATTGAGTTCCCAGGAGGAAGAGCCACCAAATTCTAAGAATCATTAGGTCGAAGAACAGACATTTCTTCTTCCATGGCAAAACACCATCCAGGATGAGACAAGATTTCAAACACAGAGTTAGAAATAGAAATAGAAGACAGACATGCAGCAAAAACATGATAAGAACGAGACAAAACTTTATAAGAGACAAAATTAGAAATAGGATGGGAGGTGTAAGTATGTTTACCTTTCCGAAGAGCAACAGGAAGATCAAGATCGTTCGGTTCTATCTCAGTAGAAGGATCTAAAGACTAGGGAGGAAGAGTTGGAGTGCTTGAAGTATCGGATGAGGACTCATTAACTGCCTGCTGTCTAGTGTAAACTTGCAAATCAGGACAATGAAGAAAAAAAAGGGAAATCTCTGGCAAAGTATCTCATTTAGACTTGACAATGCTTGAGTATTAGAAAATCATGGAGTAGGCTCAAAAAATGAGATATCAGCATAAACAAAATATCAATGCAAAGATGGATTGTAACATTGATATCCTTTTTGCAATCGAGAATATCCCGAAAATACACACTTAATTGCACGAGGTTCCAACTTGTCGATCCCATTGTCAAGTTGCTGTACAAAAGCAACACACCCAAAAATGCAAGGAGACAGAGCAAACAGTGGTACTCCGGGGAACAAAATAGAATAAGTAGACCAACCATATAAAACAAAAGATGGCATTCTATTAATTAAATATGTGCTGTGAGAATAGCATCACTCTAAAATATCTTGGGAAACTTCATTTGAAACATTAGACAACGTGCTGTCTCAACTAAGTGAAAATTCTTTCTCTCGATAACTCCATTTTGTTGCGGAGTATGAGGGCAAGAAGATTGATGAAATATGCCAGAAGATGTCATAAAATCAGTAAAAGGCTTGGAAAAATATTCCTTAGCATTATTATTGCAAAAAACTTTAATAGGCACATTAAATTGAGTTTTAATTTTAGCATAAAAAGCCTGAAAGACAGAAAACAATTCGGAGCAATCCTTCATTAAATAAACCATGTAAGTTTGGAGAAACCATCAATGAAATTAACAAAGTACTTGAACCCCAATTGGGGAATGACACGACTAGGCCCCCACACATCTAAATGTACTAAAGAAAAAAGGCTCAATGACCTATTATTGACTTTGGGACTAAAGGAAGCATGAGGATGCTTTCCCAACTGACATGACTCACAATTCAAAGACTGTAACGGACTCAAATTGGATACCATTATTTTCAACCTATCAAGGGATGATCGAGACGATAGTGAATTTCAGCAAAAGATGTGACTGTAGGACAAGCAATTGATGTGGAGGTTGATTGGCCAGTTAGATAAAGTCCTTGAGTTTCATGCCCTCCTCCAATCCTCCTCTACGTCCTCAAATCCTGAATGATTACAAAATCAAGAAAGAATGTTATTGAACAATTAAGTTGTTTGGTGAGTTTGCTAATAGATAGAAGACTAAAAGATAACGAAGGGACATATATCACTGAGGATAAGGTGTAAATCAGATGATGGAAATGCTCTACCGATACCCTCAACTGGATTGGATGAACTATTACCTGTGGTATTGGGGACAGAGGAATATCAAATATCAGATAAAAGTGAAGAAGTGCCAGTCATATGATCTAAAGCACCATAATCAAGGACCCAAGATATATGCGAAGAGGTTGATATACAAGCGGTTGGATTACCTTGATGAGTTAAAGAGGCAGTGGAAAGAGATGCCCGATGAGCTATTTGATACTGGATAAATTTGGCATACTCATTTTCTAGAATAGTCAGTGTTGTTGTTTTGACAGTATCATTTACACTGGGTGCAGGAATATCAAATGAAACTGCATGTGCCATGTGAGCTGGCTTCCCGTGAAGATCCCAGCAATTCTTCTTACTATGCCCAACATGGCTGCAGTGGGAGCATTTAGGCGTTGTAGTAGGTCCGCCATGACCATGATCATGTCCTCCACGATTCCCACTAAACTGAGATGGGATCTAATAACTAGGATTTTTATTATGTGGAGGTGCCTAACTGATAAAGGCATATTGTGTAGCATCAGCAGTGGATGAGTCCCAAGAAGCAGCCCTCATAAATCTGGAATAGGTTTCTGCAAATGAGGGATTAGAGGCTCCACTCAATATTTGAGCTTTAACTGGCTCAAATTCAGAATCCAGGCCTGCAAGAAAACAAAGTACAACCATGTACTTACGTTGCTTCTGCATCTCACTAATGTCAGAGAATAATGGTTGTAGGGAGTTCAATGCTTCATGAATCCTCTTCAGAGAAGCAAAATACTTGGTAACCAGTTTGCTTGATTATTGTAGCTGGAAGAACTCAAGTGAGAGATCATACATTTGAGTGAGGTTACTTGAAAATAATAAACGGACGTACTTCCATATGTCTTTGCATGAATCAAGATGAGTACGCATGTCTGCAATATTAGGTTCCATTGAGTTCCATAATAAACTGACTAGAAGAGCATCTTCTTGACACCAATCATCATCCCTAGAACTAGACCAATCCGGTCCTGATTCATTTAAATGTTTTTGTTTTCCATAGCCATTCAATGCAATCTTAATGGCCTTGGACCATTGAAAATAACTTGTCCCATTTAATTTCCTAGTTGTCAATTGTTAAGGCATAGGAATAGAACTAAAAAGCTTCTGTTCAACAGGTGGGTTTGAGGAAGCCATTAGAGCGGAAACTACATTATAAATTTGACCGAAAATGAGAACAGTAGTGACAACGAATAGTCCACAATGAAGGACTTTTAGAAATGAACCCAAAACAAGAAATGGATACCATAGCTAGGTTCGCCAGAGAAAGACAAGTGCGCCGAAAAAAGCAAGTCGCGACGTTGCTTATGTGCGTTCACGCGCCGGCGGGGGGATTGCGCGTGGTCTTCATGTGCCGGTGACAAAAGGCGCATGTGGGCGCGTGACTGGGACTCCTGCGACGTGACTCTGGTGAATCGACCCGTCAATGGCAGGTAACTTCACTGGTATGATTTTCTTGATGAACAAATCACCGGGGATGGAGGACAGTTCTCCTCGTTGCCGATGGCAAGCTGCTTTACTTTCTTTGATTCTTGATTTTAGACAGTGAGCAACACTTGCTCTAATACCATGACGAACTTATATATTCCATATTATCTAAGAGTGAATATATAGATGTACAAAGGGTGTCCTTCCAATTCTTCTAGGATCTAGATGCATTTACATTAGATACCTACACATGAATCTACATTTATGTACATTAACAATTACCTTTTGCCTTAAAATCTTCATTGTATATGGAGAAGTCTTGGGCTGAACGTGGACCTGAACATATTTCCTGGGTCAATTTCTTTTAAAGAGACTTTGTTTCTGCAGCACCATTTTGCTGTTATTACTTTGGGTGTGTTTGTAGTGATAAAAAATGAAATAAGTTGTGGGTTCGTAATTTGTGTAGTGAGATAAAAAGTGAATAATTTTTAGAGGTTTTCAGGGATTTTTAGAGATTTATAGTAAACCAAACGGAGCCTTCGTTGAGCTACGCAAACTGGAAAATAATTTATGTAAAGTTCTTCATGCTTTCTACATTCATGCTCTGGAAAAGTTTCAGTTCTACGATTCAAGCTCTATGTATAGTTGTTAGGATTTATCCCTGTTTCCACTGTGCATGCTTTCCATATCTTACTTGTTGATGTTTTTCTGTTTACTTGGCTGCTTGACACACTAAATTGTTATTACTGTTCTCTTAAGCATAGTTGAATGGTAGATCAAATGTAGTGCCATTCATTTGTTTTGCACTTTGGATTCGTGCAAGATATAATGCCAGGTTTGATCTGCATAGAATCTAACCCTCTACTGCACTTAATGGGGAAGTACTTGCGTTCCTCATGTTGTATGAAATATTTAAACACAATAGATGTTTCTATTGTATTTTGTTTGTTTGAACTTGCATTGCCATGTGACCCCACCTAGTTACCTAGGGCTTGCAACTGGTCAATTTTACCTTCTTGTGGAGTTACCAACTGACATTTTTTTTTTTTTTTACCAGGCATGGGATTTATATTACCATGTCTTCAGAAGGATAGATAAGCAGCTTCAAACTCTTACTACCCTAGACCTCCAGGCAAGAATCATGTTTGTCTAAACTTTTTGATTCACACGCATTGTTACTCCGACACTAACCTGTGTATGCATTGCATAAACAGTCTGTTTCTCCTGAATTGTTAGAGTGCCGAAATCTGGAGCTTGCTGTTCCTGGAACCTACCGAGCAGGTAAAGTATGGGATTTGGTTTGAGGAAAATATGTTGGAGTTAGATCAGTTCAGTTTTTGTCTGAATCATGTATTGAGGTGCACTCTGGTTTCATATTTCAGGTTCACCAGTGGTGACAATTGCATCATTCGCACACCAGCTTGTTGTCATAACATCTAAACAACGACCAAGGAAATTGACTATTCATGGAAGTGATGGAGAAGATTATGCTTTTCTTCTGAAGGGACATGAAGATTTACGCCAAGATGAACGTGTCATGCAGGTTTTTCATCCTTCCCACTAACTGTGTTTGCTTCTGGATGATGATGTTCTCAAGGTTGCGAGGGTTCTGAGGCGTAATGCATTTGTTTACTAAATTACTTATGAAGTTATTTTCCTGTATTATTCTTGCCATTCTATCAATGACATTTTAATTGGACTGAGCGTATTTGCCAGCTCTTTGGTTTAGTGAACACTCTGCTGGAAAACTCCAGAAAAACTGCAGAGAAGGATCTTTCTATTCAAAGATATGAAGTCATTCCATTGTCTCCAAACAGCGGATTAATAGGATGGGTACCAAATTGTGACACCCTACATTATCTCATTCGGGAGTATAGAGATGCCAGAAAGGTCCGAGAAAGTTCGTTTGACTGTCTCTCTCTCTCTCTCACTCTCTCACACACACACACACACACACTTGCTTTGCTTGCTTTGGTTTTTAGATCACCTTAAATTTGCTTTGCTTGCATTGGTTTATAGATCACCTTAAATCAAGAGCACAAATATATGCTTAGTTTCGCCCCAGATTATGACCATTTGCCACTCATTGCAAAAGTTGAGGTGTTTGACTATGCTTTGCAAAATACTGAAGGAAATGACCTGGCAAGGGTATGTTCTCTTCAAGTATACTACATTATGGGTTCTCTCTTCTGGTATATAGATTTATCTTCTCAAGTTGTTTACATTGACTTTTGATAGGTCCTCTGGTTAAAAAGTCGCACGTCTGAGGTCTGGCTTGACAGGAGGACAAATTATACACGAAGCTTGGCTGTCATGAGCATGGTATCTTCTCTCTTGTATTATCCAGATCTCTTCCTTAAAGCCAGCAGGATCCAACTATTCATTGTTCCACAAAATCAACATGATATAACTCCCACATATAATCTTGCTGTGAATATGCTTGATATATCATGTATACAATTTTTCTGTACCTTTTCTTTGGTCCCATAAAATCAACATTATATAGCTTCGATATATTGCACACAATTTTGAAAATTATACTTAGCTTCCATGTTGCCCAGCTAGTTTGGGAACTAACATTAACACATAATTGAGTTGAGTTTTGGATAGATGGTGGCCTTACTAGCATATTTTAGGTCAACAATTATCAGAGACAAGAATTTGGATAAAATTTCTGCAGGTTTGCTGAATCATGTATTTCACTTCAGTAGATGGTCCTTGGTGCATATTGGACCCTATATTAGCAGGTTGGGTGATTACGAGTCACTAATTTGTTGTGTCTGTATCACACAGCAAAAAGTACTATAATCTAGAAACTCAAAATTACTTATGGTCGGCTGATAAAAAAAAGGACCTAAGAGAAGAGCGTCTTCTCTTAGGTTTTTTCCTCCCACTCCTGCTGCCGCCCGGCCTGCATTAGAGGAGAAGATTGGCAAAGCGGGAAAAGCGTATATGAAGTCCGCTAATAAGTCTGACCATTAAACTAATTGTCACATACTTGCAGCAGAATGCATTTTAAGTTGATCTTTTTTACGTTTGTCAGTTCGTCTCATATCCATTCTGTAGCATGCTTGCTTTTGCTGACAACATATAACTTAATATGGTCATTGTAGTTCTTTTGATTTTTTTCTTATTTCATAACTGCATTTTAAGATAGGTGGCACATGTTTCAGGTTGGTTACCTTCTTGGCTTAGGTGATCGGCACCCTAGCAATCTTATGCTGCATCGTTTCAGGTATTTTATGACTAAGGTTTTAGAAGTTTACATTGATGAATCTTTTAGAAATATTCATACTATATGTTGTCTTTCAGTGGGAAGATATTGCACATTGACTTTGGAGACTGTTTTGAAGCCTCAATGAACCGGGAGAAATTCCCTGAAAAGGTATGCTGTTGCAAGACATCACAACACGTGTGGCTTTCTATGGCATTAGTTTTTGTTAGGACCTCTGACATGAAAGTGATAATATAGGTTCCGTTCCGACTGACTAGAATGCTCGTGAAAGCTATGGAGGTTAGTGGTATTGAAGGCAACTTCCGATCAACATGTGAAATTGTGATGCAGGTTCTCAGAACAAATAAGGACAGTGTCATGGCTATGATGGAGGTATAGGCACCATAGTGTTCTATATCTGTTTAAAATCAATTATAAATGAACTTTGACACTAAAAGGAAATATCCGTAGAACAGATTTTGCCAACCAACTCATTAAAGGTATAACTATGAAATAAAATGGTTAATATATGTTTCTCTCGCATTTCCTTCTTTTTGATTTACCTTTTCTCTTTGGGTGGGGGCAGGGTACCAGGTTGACATTAAATTGTTCACCATCACTAATGGTAAAACCATTTTGAAGTAGCACTTTAGAACAACGTAGCTAATATTCGTTGGACCTGTTTCCAGGCCTTTGTTCATGATCCTCTAATAAATTGGCGTCTTTTCAACTTCAATGAAGTACCCCAAATGTCAGCAATTACGAACACTCATGTCCCTGCTGTTGTGAATGGTGAAGAAACTGCTACAAACAGAGAGCTACTTCAACCCCAACGGGGTGCTCGGGAGAGAGAACTCCTTCAGGTATTGTGAAATTTTTAGTGTCAAGAAGTTCCATCAATACGCTGGCAAATCATGCTTATGGTTTCCATGGGTATTTGTAGGCTGTCAATCAACTAGGCGATGCCAACGAGGTGTTGAATGAGCGAGCTGTGGTTGTTATGGCTCGGATGAGTAATAAGCTTACAGGGCGTGATTTTTCAACTAGTGCTTCAGTGGCAATCAACTCCATGCAACATGCAATAGACCACAATAGCTTGATTTCTGGAGATACTCACGAAGTTGAACATGGATTATCGGTTAAATTACAAGTTCAAAAGTTGATTCAGCAAGCCACATCGCATGAAAATTTGTGCCAAAATTATGTCGGGTATGATTTCAGAAAGTTATTTCCTTTTCCCCCCTTCAGATTTATATGCATCCGATCCATCCGCCCTAGAGTTTGCCAGCCATGAATTTACCCTTTTTTTTCATTCTTTTCTATTTCTATTTCCGTGAAGGGTTATCATAGTTTAATGATGTTATAATGCTGTGTCCCACATCTTGGTGTATGCATACGTGAGTGATTTAGTCGTGCCAACCCTTCTCCTTTTTGAGGGTCTGTTTGGGTGTGTTGATTTGCTGTTAAAAAAAAAAAAGGTCATTTATTGGGCCAAAGGAAAAGCGGCAGCTTCTTTCCATTTTATAATGGACCTGACCCTCCTTGTCAAACCAAAACCACATGAGGTTTGAAACCACTAAATCTACAGAATTCCTGCTGCTGCTCAAATCTCATGCCTGAACATGGCAAACAATTTATATGCTAACGAGTCAAATGGGAATTTAGGATACCGCATCGTTAATGTATTTATCCACACCAAAAAACAGTTTTAGGGCATAAGTCCTATATAAATCACTTTGAAATATAAAGCAATGAGGTGGGCAGGCAAAATAAATTAGAAAAGTAACTTGGATTGTGGTGAAATGACCATACACAATAGTCCTAACTTGTCATGGGGTCTCTCATTTTTCCTCTGTTAGCTTTGCTTACCTGTTTCTTTACATCATACATATGCTTTTTTGTTCCGGGTTAGTTACTCGAAGCTTGCAACCTCTTAAAATTTACTACTTGGTTTTATATTTGGTCAGTTATAAAATTCTTGGCAGCCTTTAGTTACATTAATCCATGGGTCATGGGATTGCGTATATAAATAACATTCATTCTTTATCCAGTTCATCTAAAAGCTAAACTGCTCATGTAAGGAAACGACCTCTTAACTCTTGCTTAGATAATTCCATTTCTAATTGCTGCTATTTTTTGCTTATCACAGGTGGTGTCCCTTTTGGTAACCGGCTGACTCAAACCAGATTATATGTATAATGTACATAGCTGTGGTCCATCGTGGTTCCTCGAGATTGAGATAGTAATTTCCTTCTCTCTCTCTCTCTCTCTCCCTATTTATTAAGGTTGTGTATACGGCTGGTCGAGTGCCCGTGATGGAAAAATATATGAATCTGGTTGTGTGATATATATTTAGTAGATGAGTGATTTATGTATATAACAAAGATTGTCATTCATTGGTATAGGAGACCTGTTTAAGTGCTGCAAAGCCCAAAGCAATTAAAGAACTTGTGTTTACTGGTAAACCTGTTCGTTATCGGGGGCTGAATTGCAAAATGCACTTTAATAGTTGAAGTGTAAAAGATCAACATTTTTGATTTGGACCATTAAATCATTTAGAGATGAGGACCATTAAATCATTTCGAGAAAAATCAAGTTAAATGATGACCGTTAAATTTTTTAGAAGAATTCAAGACCGTTGATCTTTTATACATAAATCAAGCGCTTATCACACGTGGTGTCCCCCTGAAGTGGTTTTTGCACCACTTCAGTACCCTACAACCCCTGTTGGGTCGGTGGAAGGAAAGGAAAGCATGAATCGATCTTGATGCAGAAAGGAAAATGCATGTTGGTTTTATCCTTTGAGGAAATATAATATAGAAAACAGCATATGGTGCGAGGCCAACCCACGTAACAGTTGCTGATTCCTGTGCCGTGGTGTGTGTCGATATTTTTAATAATTATTATTAAAATAGTGGAGCTCTTATGCAACAATATTTTATAATTTATATGTTCTACCTACTGCCATTAATCAAATATTTAAAGAAAATAATAAATAATTAAATAGGTTATCACATAATGTGATAATACATCTTTTCTTATTGCACCAACTAAAGTAGAGATAAAATTATTCAAACTCATGATGAAATTTACCTTTGAAATAGTGAATATAATTAATAATTCTGTAATAATTTTATTAAACGCCTTAATTTCAAATTCATAAGTACAAAGTCAACCTTACTAATCTTTTTGTCCTATTGGATGGAAGCACAACAAAATATGAATTGATTGTAAAATGCCGACCATACACAGGCCTTAAAAGTAAGTTAACTGAAGTTCTAGTCCATGCTGAAATTTAAAGTTTTGCAGTAGAAAAATAAAATAAAATAGAAAGACCAAGCTGCAAACTTTATTTTGCACAAATAGAAAAATCCCAGTAGATAAAAGTGACCATATTCATCCTTCTTGTGGAGAAACTACATGAGAGGGCATCCATCAAGGCCCTTAAGAAGCAAGGACGAAATCCTATATACACACCACAAAAAATCTCTGCCCATTTTGCTTAGAAAGAAGGCCCAATAGTACAACTGGATTAAAACTGCAAAGACAATCTGTGCACGTAATGATGCTGATGGAGGCTCGAGGTAAAGACTGTTCATACCGGGCTTACCAGCCAGCAGATCTATGAGTACAGCTCTCCTCCATCAATTTCTCAAGCAGATTAATCCACAAGCAGACAGGACCCGCAATGAATATCAGAGAGTCCCCAGTTAAGGAGCAGGCCACCTCTTGTACTTGCTTTTCACGAGGCTCAGAAGGAAATCTGTAAATATATGCTCATATTCTGGCACTTTTCCATACCCTGCAATGGTTCCCAAGCGTTTCTTTGTTAACAAAACGTTGCATGCTTCATTCACTAATTTATACTGCAAAAATTGGGGGTATCGTCTTCAGAAAGGACTGCCACATCCAAATTGCATATACAAGTAATTGATGCTTCAAATTCATAATCTATACCACATAATAAGAAACCAGGCGGGCTTGGTGAAGCTCAGTCAAAGCCAAGGGGTGAAGTTGTGTCGCACTTTGAATGGGAAACAATTACCCTTTAACCGGGAGTTCTAAAAACCGATAAGAATCCTGTTTTGAAAAGAAACTACCGCCTCCCAGAACTCCACGTTTAGAAAAAGCGATCGGCACAAGTAGCCAGTGCCTCACTCCTAGTGTGAAAGTTGCATCATCAAACTGCCTGGCCTATACAAGGAAGAAATGCACTCCTAATGAATTTTGCACCAATAATATCTGGTAATAAGAGGAACCCATCTCTTTATCCCATGGCGTATGAGTATTCAGATGACCCCAACACCCAAAAGGCATACCCTTTTTTTTTTTGGCTTTAATGTTTAGTGAAAGCCACGTGCTTTTTAAGCTCAGATGGCTTCCAATAAAAATTGTTAATTCTACAAAGACACCAAATAAATTATTTTTGAGTAACCAACTCCATAGCACTAATAAATATAATATCAAACGAAGGCGGGTTTGCACTTGCCTGGGAAGTAGTTGATATCAATAACATAGTACAGGTCTCTAGTTCCATGTTCTCGGATGATATCTATATTGAACAGCCGAAGACCCTAAAAGACAACCCAAGAATAACAAATCATAATTAATATTTAAAATTTATATATATCTATACAGCTGAAACACATGATGCCACTGCAGCAGACAACGAACTTATACGCCAGAGAATTACCAATCGACAACGGAGTTCCCTTGCAAGCCTCTCAAGCAGAGGAGTTGGAGGAAGTTCTGCAAGTATGCGACTTAATGTAAACAATGCTACAAGGCCCAAAACCCATTTCTGACACAATTCTTTACACTTATGATGTTACGCACCGAGTGTCAAGATTGAAGTTGAAATGCAAGACAATACACAAGTTGCAGGGGTACTTGCGGTATATAAAAAATAAAAAATCCTTTGCTATCTGTAAAGAGAGACATTCACATAAAAAGACAACAAAATTTTAGGGAAAAAGTTCCAAAAATGCACCTGCAACAGCAGGGTCTAGGTCAGCATCTTCTGCAGAAGCTGCAGCACAGGAAACCCTTGGGAAACGGAAAACACCAGCTATTTTTGATAGCTCAGGTTTAACCACATCAGGCAGAGAGAAGCGCTTAACAACTTTTATAGTTTCTCCAATAACATAAACCTTAAAAAGAACTCCACCTATAAGTAGGCAAGTAGAATATTAAATCTGGTTAAAAATATACTTCTAGCCATGGAAGAAAGACAATGCTCATGCATTTGTGGAAAAAAAAATACCATGATTGACGAACTCCTGTACAACCAAAGGAAGTTCAAGGTTTGAGATAGAGAATTGATCATAAGCAAGAAACATTTCGTGGGACTTTGCACTTCCATCCACAAGCAGTGGTTTCACGACTGAAAAGGTAAAAGTGAAAGAAGGATTAACAAACCTCAGTTGGGAAGGACCATTATAAAAAGAAAACAATTAACTTCTTAAGGATGTACAGATGATAGTCACACTTATCCAAGGGTAATAAAAATTATCATGGATCTATTTGAGATTATGGATGTACAGATAATAGTCAAGCTTATCCAAATAAAGTTCCATTTGCCATAATGATGCCACAATAAGACTACTATTCCCTAAACTAAATCCACAGGCAGTTCAAAACTTGGCCAGCACGGTAAACAGGAGAATGCAGGACCGTGGAAAATAAAAACCTACCTAGTGGTAGTTTCAATCCAGTTTTAGTAACTTCATCTGGGATAGATTGCGGATCTCGTGCTATAACCAGTTGCTTCGGGACACAAACTTTTCCTACAATAGTTGGATAGCCAAAACAATTTATGTATACAAGGATGTGGCAACAAAGAAAGAGGCACCACCTTAGAGCCCCCTACATAGGCAATAGTATTAGTTTGACTCTTACAAATCCAGCTTCAAACGAGAACAATAATTAGCAGACATAATACACACTAGCCATTAAAAAGTAAAATAAGCATAGAAGGGCATATAGAAATAGGTTACAGATTGTCAATACAGAACGGAAACTACCAAAGCACTCAGGCAAGTCCAGAGCAGCCACGTTCTCAAGCATAGACTGACGGTTGTATACATGTTGTATGGCATACGGAGGATCAAGAACAGTAACTTCTGGATGTTTTAGCCTGTAATCCTTTATGCAAAAAGAAAAATAGAAGAGGTGAGAATGAATTCCATGCCACATTAATGGTATCAAATCTGAAACAAAAATAATACAGTATAAATAATACAGTATTAAGTGTTTTTATTGAAAAAATATATATGTAAGTAGCTTAAAACCCAGCCTTGATTTGTCAAATCATGATCGTTTTTTCAACTCATTATGTTCATGTCAAATTTTTTCCCACTTATTTTAAAGGCTATCAAGAGAAATAGATTAGCTCTTTGTATAAATATAAATTATAAGATTTAAAGAGAGAGAGAGAGATGACAGTTGGATAGAAATTTCTAATCATATTAGGCTAACATCTTGTACAAAGGTCTATTAAAAATAAAGAAAAAAAAAAAAAACATTGAAATCAAAAAATCTTGAAGACTTGCCCTTGTGCATTGATTATTGACAGCGGTCAGGACAACCATTAGCCAATTTAAAATTTGGGTTAGCTATTAGCCATAATTCTTATTTTCTCCTATTAAGAGTGCAAGGTAATCTTGTTAATGGAAAAGAAAAATAGACACTCAGTTCATGAAGATAATTTACTGTGGCTTTTCAAAAAAGATCTCAACCAAATCAACAGGCTGGCACCATGCAGTACTCAGTCCATTACATGGTCCAATTACCCATACAAGTACCTCCACGTAAAGGCCAAGTTCATGCAGAATAAAAGAAAGAGCCCAAGTTCATGCTTGGAATCCTTCATGCAGAAGCAGAGAAGAAAGAGCTACAATTGTTATCCCTATCATTATCACTTAACAGTGAATAAATATCAATAAAATGGTCCTTGTGTGTGCATGAATTAATAACTAGCCAAACTGCACCAACATTGATGTCCCTCAAACTATTATTTAAAATGATTTATCCTCTTAATCCTAGGACAAAGAATGTTGTTTGAACATCCTCTTCAAAAAATGTTGTTTAAACATCCTCATTTTCTTTTTTTTCCTCTCACACTCTTCTCCGTCCTTTCTCTATGCTTCTCCTGTGAACTACTAAAAATTGTCTCAAAGCAAAAATCCATTAGAACCTCTGCATGTTATTCTTTAAACACTACTGTCCTTTCAATGTAGGTCACTAATTGGTCTTCTAGCATGCATGGTGCAACTATCATTTGTTAATTAAAAAGCGGGCCAATGTTTGTTAAAGAATGTGAAAAATATACTTTTATGGGTTCTAATTAAAATTATAAAACAGACTATATTGGTTTTTTTGTTTTCAAGTGATAGGCCGCAACTATTTCATCTTATTCTACTTACTTTTTTTTGGGGGGAGGGGGGAGGTAGATTTTTTTGTTTGTGTAACATTATTATTTTCTATAATATACTAATTGAGGACCATGTGCATTGTTTCGTCAAATTGACTACCAGGACATAACTAGAGTTATAACAAATAAAATTGACAAAAGACGAAACTTCACTCCTCAAATTAAATATAGTAGCTATGAAAGAAACCAAGAAACTTTTAATAAAATCGTACAAATATATTTCTAGTTCTACAAAATTAAGCTAATATAAAGCTAATATTTTAATGTCAATTGTATAGGTCACACTAAACATTTTAAAAATGGGTGAAAGGAGATATAGAACTGGACAAAGAATCTTTTATGAGCTCCACTGATGGGCTTGTTTTGTTGATATGATTGGATTTTTATGCATGGCATTTTCAGATGCCTGTTTTAGGTCTACATAAAATCGATATTTTAGGTAGAATATCGATTTTAACAATCTTGATCGGGAACATCCACCAACTAATAAGCATTTATATAGTTTTCAACTAGTTGGAGCTGAGTTTTTCAAGAAAAAAAATGCCCACATTTTTCCCAAATATTTTTGGGAGTTGTAACAAGAGTTACCATGAATCACTACTACCCTTACGTTGGTATACAAGTTTCGAAAAGTAGTACACTTTCTTTCTAGCACACTAAATTTGACGATCTGTAAATATTGTACCTATGTTATTTTTTCATTAAAAAAATGTCTAAAAATAGTGTTAATAACAAATTATATAAAAATAATTAATAAGTTTAACTTTTACAAAACAATAATGATCAAATATTTGTATTAAGGCCCCCGTTTAGAGCACCAAAATCCATCAAAACCCACCAACTTTAACTAATTTTTTGTACTTTCTTCCAATCAAATTTCTCCACGTATCACCTTTATATCACATCTTTTTACTTTTATTGTACTTTTTGACCAACTTTTTGTAAACCAAACACACCCTAAATAGAAAGTGTATTTAGTTTAATAAACCAATGTACATGCCAAAAACATTTTAATAATATGCCGACTCATGAAGAGTCTATCCCCTATCACACTGCATTTTAGAGTACAAGCATACCGTGTTCTAGTTTTCATTGTATGCACTAAAATGATCCATGTTTCAAGTAATATTGGTATTATCCTAGTCAAAATTAGGAGGCAAAAAAAAAAAAAAATACTATGCTCACATCAAATTTAAAATTAATAAAAAAAAAATTCCCCCGTTAAAGTATTTGAAATATACATTTCATACTCTTTAAGAGAGCCCATTGTCTATCATATAACAACAGCACACCATCAACCACACAACTGAGTTAGAAAATCTATATGACAGTTACAAGAACCAAGAACTCACTAAGCCTAAAGCCCAATTTTACGATGAATCCAAACGAACCAAGCAAGCTTATGATAAAAAGGAAGAAAAAAAAACACCCTAAAACTGATTGAAAGGTGTCAGATCTGTTTCAACTATGTTTAGCAATACTTGAGCAAGTTATCTAGATTGATTACAGAAAAAAATCCTCACCTTTTATTTCTCAAGGAACCGACCCAACAATGGATCATGAAAGAGAGAGCAATGATTCTGTAAAGTATGTGAGATAAAAATGAGTTTTTTAAGCCTCTGGAAATCTGGCTGCTTAACCAATAACCATCAGTTGACATCTCATCTCCAACAGACAGAATAAATTACATTCCATTATCACATGATAGCATAGATTCAAAATCCTCAGCACAAAATTATCCACTCCATTCACACTATGAGGTAGAGTACAAGAACGATCTTAAGTTTGGATCAACGAACCTCAACAACCTGGCACCAATCCCTTCCTGACAACTGGAATCAACATAATACTTGTCAGATATGAAATGAGCTTGAATCATACATTCCCATCGCAAAATATGAAAAATATATAAGGGAACTTGCAACTTGGAACCTGGTTAAAATCACAAGGTAAATGACCACATTTTTTTATTTTATTTCTCTCCCTCTCCCTCTCCCTCTCCCTCTCCCCTTCTTTCTTTTTTTTTTTTATTTTTTATTTTTTTATTTTTTTATTTTCGTTATTTTTTTTTTTTTCTTGGCGGGGGGTGGGGATGGACACACAAAAGCAAGCAACAGGTTCTTGAAAAAAAACAAAAGGCAAAATAAAATGGAAGGTTACCAACAATTGGGAAGTCAGGGGATATGAGATCAAAACTGACCTTATGCAAAACAACATCAAAAGGACCTTGATCTGAGAGTGGCCTGTTTCGGTCAATGGCAACAAATAATATTCCTTTATTTCTGCGTTGTTATATCATAACACAGTCAGAGAAGAAGCATAAAACATGGGCATGGACGTAAACTATCTCAAAATACTATACATGGTTGCATATTAAATTATTAGGATGTGAATAGATATAAGACTTGTAATGACATTACAATATAATTGAAGAATGGAGAGCAGTGATAAAATACCAACAGTATTACTACTGACAAACAAAATAGCATAAAAAGTGCAAGCATTCTTCCTCAGAGATAACAAAATTAAGAATTGTGTCAAATTTGTTAAAATATGAATATACAAATATATGTTTTGTTTACTTGTATCTGGAAAATCTTAAACACTCGTGGATTGAGACTGCCAAAAGGGGAAGGAAAATTCAAAGTCAGCGAGAGGCAGAGATGGTACTGTGCGCCCACCACAGGTGTAATCAGTAATTTCCAAAGAACCGCGCAAGAAACAGCAATCACGGAAAGTTTGAGGAACAATGGGAAAACATATATACTAAACAAGTCCGTAGGGACAAAGGTTGGTGCTATAATTCTTTGTCTACAGAAGAAAGCATAAGAAATTGACTCTGAAAATGTCATTATAAGGGTATATATGATGGAATATTCCCATTAAACAACAAGAAAAAAACATCCAAGATTCCACATACCAACATATAATACTGGTGGAAATAAGTTAAGAAAACAGTTGACAAGGACTAATTCCCTATATTAAACACTATGGATAAGGACACCATATTTCTTACAACTGTAGGATCCAATGTTACAGATCAAAATGCCGAAAAACAGTTGGAACTCGGAGACCAAAACAAACTGTGAAAATAGAAGCATATAAACGCTTAAAACTATGAAAATTCTAGCGGACGGAGTTGCTAAGATAAATAAAGAATAGAAGTTGCCAAAAAAAAAAAATCCGAAGACAGGATTACACTTGCATAATTTGATGATCCTGCATAAAATTCAATATGCATATAAATATATTTACATGCATATAACATATAGACACATAGGCACATATAGATATCTGAATCATCGAGAAGGCAAAAGTATAACGACCGATTGGAAGGAGAGTGTTAAATACCTAGCCAAGCCTACAAGTTTGGGCTGTAAGAAGCTGCTCTTCTTCTTCGACGTGAGAGCGTAACCGACTACGATCTCCTGCTGGAGCGGGAAGCCAATACCGATCGAACAAGCGAGTGAGTTCACTCCTGCTTCTGTCTCCTCTTCTTCAATGTCCGAAATCTCTCCGTTCAACCTCATACCCCTACTCGGAAGGTTCACAGAAGCCCTAGTTTACAGATCAGTATAGGATTTTCCTCACCGATTAAGCTTTCAGCTAACCAATGCTCTGTTCCACAAAACAAATTCGCCTTTTCTTCTCTCTCTCTCTCTCTCTCTCTCTCTCTCTCTCTCTCTAATTTCTTTACCTGTATATATGTATATATATGATACAATATCCGCGTACCCCCGCGCGCGCGCTCTCTCTCTCTCTCTCTCTCTGTCTCCCTAAAATTTGCAGAGGTGAAATGGCGGAAGGAGAGAGTTCATACTTAAATATAAATCTTAACCCCCCCCCCCCCCCCCCTTTTTTTTTTGGGTTCCTCTGCCCTTGGAAGGAGCGGCTGAGATTGCAAAGATAGGATTTTAGAGAGAGGAGGGTGTTTAGAGCAATACTAAAATAAATCTCACGAAGTTTTGGAAGTCTCGCCTTAGTGCTTGGGGTTTTTCCTGTTGCACCCTGCCTCTGTCGATTTATTTACAATAATGCCATTGGTGTTAATGATGATAGATATAAGCATGACACCATCCTCTTATTCATTGGCTGGTGCATAACTCCGTTTGGCTCGGTCGATAATAATAATAATAATGGGAGCTCTAAAAAAAAAATAAAATTTTATAAATTTTTATAAATATAAATTATGAAATAATAAAATTTAAATTTTTCACTTATTATATAAATTACGAGACATTTATTTTTATAATTTTATATTATTTTATATAATTTTATATAACTCCCAACACACCCAATAATAATAAGTAGATATTATTTTTATTTTATTTTAAATATAATATGTTTCGAATACAAAAAATTAATATATATTGATAAAAATTATAGTCTTACAATTTATGCAACATGTAAAAAATTAAAATTTTATAGCATTTTATTGAGCTTTAAACTGTCATTATAAAATTAAATCAAAATGACAATGTTTAAGAAAATTGATATGAAAAAGTAAACAAATAAAAATAAGAATAAAATTGAAAAATTATTTAGTTGTATGGTATTTGATTTTTTTTT
This sequence comes from Vitellaria paradoxa, assembly GCA_019916065.1. NCBI lineage: Eukaryota > Viridiplantae > Streptophyta > Magnoliopsida > Ericales > Sapotaceae > Vitellaria > Vitellaria paradoxa. Next base: position 4,751,160 of record CM034238.1, on the reverse strand, counting down.
TATCTTCACTTTTTTCATTATTTGAAAAAAAATAATGATATCATAATTTTGAAAAATCAAAAAAATAAAAATAAAAGCTATAGCTTTTTTTTATAAGTGAAGTGCTTTTGGAAGAGATCCTCGTAAGAAAATAATTTCCCTTTTTTGAAAAGTAAGAAAATAATTTCCCAATCAAACATTTTATTAGTTTTATATATATATATATATATATATTTCTATAATAGAACTCATTTTATTAGTTTATATATATATATATATATATATATCTATAATAGAACTCGTTTGGTAATAAAATAATTTTCCAATCAAACTATTTTTTATTAGAACTATTTTCTCAAAAAAAAATTACCAAACAAGTTCTATTATAGAAATATATATATATAAAAAAAACTAATAAAACGTTTGATTGGGAAAATAATTTTTCCAATCAAACGTTTTATTAGTTTTTTTTATATATATGTTTCTATAATAGAACTCATTTGGCAATTTTTTTTCGAGAAAATAATTTTTTAAAAAATTATTTCTAACAAACACCTACTTTCAATAACACCTTTAAATTGGTTTTCTAAAGTTTCAAAACCTCATCCAAAAGCTGTAGATTTTTTTTTTTTTTTCTATCTTCTCATTCTTCATATTTTGAAAACATGCAAAAACTAAGCCCTGTTTGAAATGACAAAATTTTAAAAAATGATAAAAAATAACAAAAAATTTTAAAAGTTATCTATTTTTATCTCACTGTACGAATTACGAACCCATAACTTATCTCACTTTTTATCACTTCAAACGTATCCTATATATATATATATATATATATATACGAAGATCGCAATTTCAAGTAAATAAATTTGAGTTTTCTTATTTGCAAAACTACGATTCTTAATACCAAAAAAAATCAAAATAAATAAATTTATTGCAATTCATTGCATTAAAATTCTTAAATTCAATCTTTAAAATATTTATCTAAGGGGTTAATTATTTTTTTTCATTTTCATCAAAAATTCTATTTATCTCAACCTTTTATATATACTTCCAACCAATGAAATTTTGAAGCCATATAATATACAATAAAATATTGTATGTGTTTTATCACGTGAACTATTATAACTTACCATAGCTGCAAGGTATTATTGAAAAAATTTGTAGGAAAGTGGCTCGACGTAAAGCCAAGTCAAAATAAAATATATTTTATAACTCATTTGTTTTGAGTTTGATTCAAACTTCAGTTTGGTCATATTTTGAGTTTGATAAATTTTTCAAATCAAAATTCAACAACTTAATATTATGTTATTTTACACTATAAGATTTAATTATTATAACTAAAATAAATTAATTAAATTAAAATTCAAAAGAAATATAAGAAAATTGTATACTACGATATAAGGCAACATAAAATGCATTAAGGCATGAAAATTAATAAAAGTCTTAACTTCGATGAAATATTTTTAGTTTTCTATTGTGCCCTCCAACTCCCATCAATTTTAAATTTTGAATCACATAACTTTAAAAAAAAACATCCTAATTAAATCATTTTCACATAGAGATGAAAAAGAACTAAGCATTCGGCAAATTACTTGCGAATGGGCTCGTTTACGTTCATTTAATAAGTTAAATGAACAAACTTGAACACATATTTAAAACTTAATACATAAACAAGTCGAGTTCAAACAAAAGTAAATTCAGCCTGATTAAGCTCGCAAACAAGCTTATTTGTCATCTATGAACAATCTAGTTTATCATTTTTAACTAGCCTCATTTAAATATTAAATTTGTTTTATTAATAACCACACGATAAGATTTAACAAATAATTTATGAATAGACTCAATACAAGTTTAAGAGCAAACTCGACAAAATCTTAGGATTAAACTCGTTTGTTGTAATTAATCTGAATCGAGTTCGTACTTGTTTGTAGACTAACAAGTGAAATTTGAACATAAAAAATTTGAGCTCAATAAAAGCTTGCCTCGAACTCGCCAAAAAAATTTAACAAATAAGGTTAAATGCAATATTTCAAACCCAATAAAAATTCGACTTGAATTTGACAAAAGCCTTAATAAACAAACTTGAATACCCTAATACTCAACTCGGATGGTTAGTTTGCACATTATTTTCACATTTCAAATTTTTAACAACTTTATCATTTTATTTATATACCCTTGATTGATTAGACTATATAAATAAAATAATAATTACACAAATTGTGTGTGTGTAACTTAGTATAAATGGAATTAAACTCCAAACCTACGAAATATATATGTATGAATTTTTCTCTTTCTCATGATTGTGTTTAATCTTTATATTTTAACTCCAATTAAAAAAATCTAAAATAAAGTAAAAAATAAATTTAAAATTTTTATTCAAAACACTGTATAATAATTTCTAAAATTTTAAAAATTACTATAAAAATTCTTTAATTCAAATAGAAAATATGCAAAGACTTACTTTTTGCTATTCTAGAAAGAATGGATCAAGAATAGCATGCCCTAATTTTTGATTACTCTATGGAAAGACTAGAGGGATTATCCTATACGTTTTGGTGGCATAGTCTTGACTCTCCATTGGTTGCGTGGAAATTAAGCAGATATTAAACTAATGCTCTCAAACTTTGCACTGGAGGAAGATAAACCCCACCACTAAAATAATACTCCTTCCCCCCTCCCTTTTTTTTTTTTTTAAATTCAAAGTGTTTAGATCAATTTACGTTCACTTCGACTAATTCATTTTTTCTGTATTGATCTTTTGTGAGCATTTAGGAAGAAAAAAAAAAAAAAAAAGAGCAGCTTCTAGCGATAAAATGACTAAATTTATTCTCTTATATTTTATTTTTTATAATTTTAAAGGATAAAATTGTTAAATTAGTAAAAAAGTAAAAAGTTAGCTAATGAAAATTTAATTTTTTCTCTTCTCAAATAAAAAAAAATAACTTTTTAATAATTAATTAGTAATTAACTTAAAAAAATTAAATTTTCTTTTTAAGTTTCCAAACTCAACCTTACCCTCCTTTGCCAGCTCAACCTTACCCCAAAATTATTATTATTAGCAGAGAGAACGAAATACACTAGAAAAATGAGTTGATGAGCAAAAAGTTAGAAATTTATTGTACTTATATCAAGGCGTTTTCCACGTTAATATAGTTCTTTATCTTTTTGACCCAAAATTAATATATATTCCACATCTCAAGAAAATGATCAACAAGGGAATTATTTTAAATACATACTATGCGTGGTGGGGCCCTGGCACTACAACATCTACTGGGAAAACCAGATTGAGTATAGGGGGATGTATAGCTCATCGTGATGCTTACTTTTGGAGATTATCTGATCGCCCAGAAAAAATTTTCAGAATTAAAAATAATAGGAGACAAATCGGCCTAACAAAAAGAAAATTATTTGCTTTTTTGGGATAAGATTTTGTCTCAAAAAGTATGGTATATAAAAATTTATCCTAAATGATTTAACAATTGTGTTTTTAGATAAATACTTTAATCATATTATTTTTATGGCTTAAAAAAAAAACCTAATTTCTTTTGTGTTTGGAGTGCTAAATTTGATAAAAAAAATCTCTAATTTTTTCAATTTTTTTTTTAATTTTCTCCAACTTTCTCAATATCAAAAATATCTTTCTTCTACCAAATTTTTTACACTTTTCAAGGAGTACTCAAATAATCTAAAATTTATCTATTTTTTATTTTTTATCAAAATTTAGTACTCCAAACAAGCACTTGATAAATGTTAATTGTATGCTTAAAAATAGAAAAATTGTACCCTAATTTTAGCTTCTTTATAATTTCTCATAATGAATAGTGTTTTTTAAAATGTAAGGAGCCAAAAATAAGATATATTTAGTATTATCCAAAAAAAACGAAAAAAACCACCAACAGCTAAAATTTATACCATATTATCACGGGAGAACAATAGATTGGTGTCTCCTTTTTAAGCCAACAATCTAGTTAATTTAATAATTTTATAATCAACCTAGTTTTATAACTTATTAAATATTTCGAGAGGAAAAACAAAGTTGTAAAAGGTGTTTATGTGATTTTCACAATTCTTATATTCTACCTAAGTTCTTCCCAAATTTATATATAACTAGCAATAACCTGTGCTTAGAGTATCTTGAGCAAAATTAGTATTAAAATTTTTATATAATTAAAACTTTAAATAAAAAGTTCAAATCGAAAAAATTATGATAATGTATGGATTTAATTTTTTTTTTCAAAACTTTAGGCCTTATGAATTATTATATGTGTTTTGGTATCGGTATCTTTCTCTCTCCAATTAATTTTTGTTTAGTGTCATAAAAGAAACACAAGTTCTGTTGCCTAATTTAAAAGGTTCAACCCCTTAAAAATCATAATTAGGCGGAATTTAAATTGACAATTTTTATTTGTATATAATCTCCACTTTTGAAATATAATAAAATTTAAAATATTTAAACTATTTTGTAAGATAGATAATAGTGGGATCAAATAAAATAAAAATTGAATAGGAAGTTAAAAATATAAAAATAATCTCAATCGTTGAATAAAAGAAAAAATAATTTTAACTATTAGATCTTAATTTGTAAAAAAAAATATTTTAAAAAATCGTTCTATTTTATTAGATAGATTATCTGCATTACATTTTTATATAATAATATGACAACGACTTTTTCTTTAACCTTATCTCTCATGTAGGCATCCCCACATCGATTTGTAATCCCAAATATTCCCATAAATATCTTCCATCTTCAGTTATAATAATATTTATACATCTCGTTTAAACATCATTTAAAGTTTAAAAATTTAATTTTCATCGCTATATTTGAAAAAAATTAATACCATTTCAATATTGATTGTAACCTTAGCATGTTACCACCAATGCTCAACCAACGCAACAATTAGATGATGCAACCCAATCGTAACACGAATGACGTTATGCATTAACTAACAATAATATAATAACCAATAACAAATTATATATCTCAGCACAATAAGGTATCATTTGGTTTGCTGAAAAATAACAAAAAAAACTCTATAAATCTTTGTTAATTTTATATTATATTAACTTTTTTCTTTTACTGCACGCATTACGAATTCTCAATTTATCTCATTTTTTCTTACTTCAAACAAACCCTAAGTGACATTGAGACCAAATAACAATCCACTAACCTATGCAGATCCTAATTGCATATCATATAAACATCATATAAGTCATCAATAAAATTCCAAAGGCACCAAACATGTGATGTGAACATCACATGAGTCATCAGTGAAATCTCTTTTATTAATACATGTTCCGGTTTTTTAATTATCAAAAATCAAAAAATTGAATTTAGAATCATTTTTAACACATAGACGACCCCTAATAAAGTCCAAATCAAGACCTCAAATCATACAAATGTGTAATAAGAATCGTTTTGACAAGGTTTTCACTATTTATAATAACACTAATTTATAATCAACGCAAACTCTAAAAATTTTAAAAGTTTTTAACTTTTTACGGTAATTTTTATCACATGTCACTTTTATATTAATTTTTATTTTTTTTTAAAACTCGGAATGCCAAACGTCAACCATATTTGTATTAAAAAAATATTTATATTCAGCTATAAAAGCCACTTGAATTGACGTGGCATGAAATCAAAGAATCCACGTGGCACAAACAATTTCGAATTTTTTTTACTTTGCTATTAAAAACAAAACATATTATTTAATTACTATTCAAAAAATTAATTGTGAAATTACTGATAATAAAATCGCGGAATGATAATACGATATAAATTATAAGCTTTCATTACATTGAGCAAATTTCTGTTTAAAATCGCGTTATGATTAAGAAGTATCAACTTATTTGATGTTTTTTTTTTTTTGAATTATCTACTTATTTATCATGTGAGAAGCTAAAAATGCAGTATATTTTACTTATCTATTTTTTTTGAATTATCTAAACGCAAATCTATCTAAATTTATTAAATTTAAGTGGGTGAAAATTTAAGATATATACTATATTACTCAATAATAATATTTATCAATTAAATATAATATATAGCAAATTATCTAAATATTATTTACTTATCTAAATTTCTTATAGCAAATTATCTAAATATTATCTACTTATCTAAATTTCTTATAACTAAATATTATCTACTTATCTAAGTTTATCATATGAGAGCCTAAATTAAACTACGTTATAACAATTTTTTTTAATTATCTAATAAATTCGTCATGTGATCAATTTGAATGGGTTGGAGTTTGAGATATAATTTTTATAAAAAAATATATATAATTGTTAAAATATTATTATATAAATATATAAAATCGCGTATGATTACACGTTTTTAACTCGTTTAACTTTTTTTTTTAATTATCTATTTATTTATCATGTGAGAGCCTAAAATTGCATTATATTTTACTCATCTAACATGTAAATTTATTAAATTTAAATGAGTGAGAGTTTAAGATATATATTATATTACTCAATAATAATATTAATTAATTAAACACAACATATAGCAAATTATCTAAATATTATTTAGATATCTAAATTTCTCATAATAATATATATATCTCATGATGAGAAATTTAGGTCACATTTGGTTTGTTCTTCTATTTTCTATTTTATGTTTTTGTTTTATGTGTTAAAAATCTCAAAATGAACAAACAGAAAATGCTCTATTTTTCTTATTTTGATATTTTCTTTGTTTTTGTTAAAAACTCTCAAAATGACGTTTTGTCATTTTTAATTCATATATAAACTCATTTTCTATTTTTGAAAATAAATTTTAAAAACACAAGTAACCAAATAAAATTTGAACTATTTTTCTTGTTTTCAAATGTACGAAATGAAAAAATAAGTTCAAAATAGAAAATAAAAAATAAAAATTGAAAATAAAAAATAAAAAAATAAACCAAATGACACCGTAGATGTCTAAATAATATTTAGATAATTAGCAATATATTGTGTTTAATTAATTAATGTTATTATTGAGTAATATAGTATATATCTTAAACTTTCATCAAGATAATTATATATTTATAAAATACCATCTCAATATCCGAAATGTGATATGATTTCGAAGGATGAACCGAATAGTCCAAATAAGACTTCATTATTGAACAAAAATTCATTTTTTAATTTATTTCATCTATTACATGATAAGAAATAATACATGTTATATCATGATTTTAAATAAGAAAGAGAAAGAAATGATAGGTCTATTCACTTTATCAATAAACCAAGCCAAATCTAGTGTATCATAAGAGATTTGCCTTTTCTATTGATTCATTCGGTTTGAATTAAAAATAATTGTATTCAACTCTAGAGATGAATCAAAAAATAAATCTTTATTAGCACCATCTCCTATATATTAATTAATTAAACATAATATATAACAAATTATTTTTAGATAAGTAAATAATATTTAGATAATTTGTTATATATTATGTTTGATTAATTAATATTATTATTGAGTAACATAATATATTCTTAAACTTTCATCCATTTAAATTTAATAAATTTACATTTAAGTAATTCAAAAAGATTAGATAAGTAGAATGTAACGTAATTTTAAGCTCTCACGTGATAAATAAGTAGACAATTCAAAAAAATTGTTAAATAAGTTGAAATCACATAACCATAATGCGATGATTTTAGGCAAAAATTTGCCTAATATGATTCGTTTTTAACAGCAAAGCAAAAAAATAAAAAAATAAAAAAAATCAACAATTTCCGTTCGCGACTCAAAAAAGCGCGGTCATAAGCGCACAGGATTCTCTCTCCGTGAGTTAGTTGGACTTCTCGGTCACAATGCAACCAAAATCTCCCGCGCACGATAGAGAACATCATCCGAACAATTCTAGAATGCGCCCCATTGAGCGTAATTCCACCATCCTCGTCGCCACTCGGACTCTGCTTCTCTCTAGAAAGTAGAAACTCTGGTCCTCTGGCTTCCGTAAGTTGAATGAATTCCCGTTTTGATTGACTTTCAATTGCAATTCCAAAAAAATTACTCTGGAAAAGAAAACAAACATGGCTTCTCTCCAGATTCTGAAGTCCAGCTTGTCTCCCTTCACAGTTTCTCACTCCAATTCCCTTCGCAATTCGTGCTGGTCTTGCTCCGACTTCAATTCCCGGCCCGGAAGTAGAAAATCTCCCGACTTTGAAACCCTCTGGAGGTCCAAACTCTCCATTTACAGAAACTTTAGGGTTTCTTGTAAGCTGCAAGAAGATGACAACCAAACCAATGGTGAGTTTTCTTTAGAAAAAAAGGAAAGAAAATTCCCTGTTTGACGAAACTCCATATGCATTGTAATCTTGGTTTTGTTCTACCTTTTTTTTTTTTACCCATTCCCGTCTCTCATTATTGTCGATGTTTATAAATTATATTGCTGTCAATTATTTATATATTGTATGAAATTAAAAGTATGACTATTTTGATATGATATTATGTAGCTTGAAAATGAAGTGGAGTACTGGGATTGATTTTTTCCTTTTGGCTTTTTGGGTATAGTTGTCTTACAGGGATTAGGGAATTGATTAGTCCAAATCAAAAGAATGAAAGTGAAGTAATCAAAGACCCATCTTGTGATTAATGTTCTTGTAGAAATTATGAAAGATACATGAACAATAATGGTTCAGCAATTGCATCCATATTTATGGCTTGGGAGCTACATCTTCATCAGGGTCTGATACTCTGGTTGTGACAGGATGATAACTGTGACATTTCAAGGAATATTAGCACCTCACAAATCCCCTATTTGCGCATGAACATAACTAGGGAAATCATTATTGATATAATGGTCTTAGGCCTTAAGTGATAACACAATTCACTTAATAATTATACCTATTCAATGATTTCTAAAAGTGCATGCATACTGCTGTTTAATCACCCATTAGTAATTGGAACTGAAAAATGATTGAAAATGGATCTTAATTTAAGTAAAAGAGATATTTGTCATTGATTATAGCATTTAGTGATACATAGTTTTCACTGTCAAGTAGCATCTTTATTGAACATTTTCGTAATTTTCATTTTTATGGAACAAGCCCTTGCATATTCCAACGTCCACATCTTCTGGAACCAATATGTTAGAAACACCCCTGGATGTGCTTAAAACTAGCTTTTTGTTTAATTTTAATAAAAAATGCTGACCAAATTCCCCATTTGGAGCTTCTGCTTAAAAATCTGGAAAGCAATCCCTGCCCCCAGGTATTGAGCAACTCCAAATGGGCCTAAATATCCATTGACATCAAAATTCATCATTGCAGTCAAATGAAAAATGTCTCACAAAAGCATATGGGCGGCATCTTTCTTCGTGCCAATAAAAGGGATACACTTAAGGTGGTCTTTTTTCTTTACAGGTGAAGAACCTCCTGAGTCATTGTTTATGAAAGAATTAAAGAGACGGGGTATGAATCCCACTTCATTGCTTGAAGAAAGCAAGAGGAGCATCTATGGAAATGAGGTAGAATTTAAAGAAGAAGAGGGAGGATGCTCAAAAAGAAATACCGTGTCAACAGATTACGAGAAAAGCTTATCTAATCAAAGAGAGCGTTCCATGGCACTGAACAGTGAAGGACTGGAGGTTGGAAACCTCTTCTTTCTTTATTATTTGTTCCATTGTGTTAGCTCAAAGGTTTTATTGAAGTATAGTATGATTGGTGTCAAAGACATATTCATCTCAAGTTCATGTAGTTTTGCTTGAAGCAAAATAATTTGTGCAAATTGTTTCTATATTTTGTCTTAATGTTCTACAGTCCTTTCCATATTTAATGTCTCATTGCTTTGTGAAACCATTGGTGGAAATAAGTTTGTTTTTTCTTTGTTAACCCACATTAAAATGCATTGCAAGGTTTATTTTTCTTCTAGTATTCAGAATTTTTTACTTTTAAATCCATGTTCTTTGAACTTCAATTCCTTTATAGGCTGTCATGCAAGGCTATCTGTTAATATAAACATGGATACGAATATATGCCATTTGATGGTTAATATGCTTATCTAAGGGTTTAGCCAGTTTGTCTTGATGCCAAGAAGTTGATACCAAATTAAAATTTTCTAATTTTTCTCTGTATTATGCGAATCCACGTAAACCAGAAGACGGGAAAATATGGAACTTCTGAAACATGAAGAGAAAAATTCAATTGCAGTCTTTATGTTATTGAGAATGATGACTCTATATGAGGATAGCTTTTATTTAATTATTAAATTTCCTTGTGTCATCAGTTATGTGCATCATAGCAGTCCAGCTTATGGAATAGTTAAAGGAAGTCACTTGCTAGCATAAGCTTGAATAACCTTGTACTATGGAGTGTGATCATTCTGTTAATGTGAATTATAAAAGTTGTTAGGGTGTTCGATATGGCTTAAGGTTTCAAAAAATATCTGCTTTATTAGTATCCAATTCAAGCTGTACTTAAATAACTACGGAAAAAAGACCAGGCAAAGATGATTCTTAGATCATTTCCTTGACAATAATTGCACAAATTTAAGAAAGTTCCCTTGTTCCACTTTTCTGCGATTGTATTAGACTTAAAAAATGCTGACATGAAAATGATAGTGTTTTATCTGTTTCTTTACTCCAGGGTTTGATTCCACGGGCTAAACTTTTACTATCCATTGGGGGAACATTCTTTTTGGGGTTTTGGCCCTTGATCCTCGTAACGGTTGCATTTTTCACTACTCTATACCTTGTAAGCTTCTCTTTGACCTTTGGCATGTTTCATGACTTGTTCAGGTTCCACATTCTGATGCATTTTGAATCTACTGTAAACGAGCTATTGGCTGGTAATTGCTCATGAAATGCTAAACTGTTCATATAGAGTGAGATTTGAAAGTTCTATCAAGAAAAAGTTGTTTACAGGAAGTTATCTATATTGAAGTTTAACCTTAATACTGATGCCAAATTTAGTGTTTGGGCATGCGATGATTGTCATTATGACTGGGAACAAAGTCACCAATGTGAAGAAAAGTCGATCATATGAATAATTTGTCAGCAAATTTTATGAGTCTCAATTGGTTAGTTGCTGGAGTGTGAGCAAACCAATTCACGCCTTTCCAGAAATAAGTTGAATGGTGATAGTGGTCTGTAAAAGGAAAAGTGGAAAAAGAAATCTATAGTTATTGGAAAAAACTTAGCTACAGTTGATTTTGACGTGGGTCAATTAGGATCAAAATTTGTCATACAAACCAAACAAAATAAATAACATATAGTTGAGAGCAAGTAAAAATATTCGAAGTTCTACTGGTCTGGTTGGTATTTTGATGAGGACATCAATTTTTAAATTTATTTCTTTTTATTATTATTATTTTTATTATTTGGACCCATTTGTTTTGGGCTTTATTGATAATGAGTTTATATTATTAGAGGTTATTTGGACCCATTTGTTTTTGGGCTATTTTAGTATCGGTTTATTTTATTTTAGGCATTTTGTGTTATACCCATGATGTTTTCTATTTAAACCCTAATTAGGGTTAACAGAAGATCATTGATTGATTGATTGATTGAATAATATTGGTGGCTGTGTTTTTCTCTCCCCTCTTTCTTCTAATTCTTCTTATCTTCTTCTCTACTTTCTTCTTTCTCTTGCTTTCTCTCTATTCTTTCTTTACTTTCAATTGTTGTTCCGCATTAACTTGGTATCAGAGCGAATCCCTGGTGCAAATCAAAAAAATCAAATCACTGTTTTCAGCCGTGAGAAAACCCTAGCCGCAGCCGCAGCCGCTGCCGTAAGCGTAAGCGTACGCGTCCTCGCCCTCAAAACGTTCGTATACACTTTCGTGCATTTTCGGCTACACCCATCTCCGATAACCTACACCACCGGAATCGCCTCCCTCTGGCGACCTCTCCGGTGACCCCAGAATTTTTCGGCGACTTTTCCGGCGCCCGGTCGCGACCTCCGGCGGCTTTTTCGGTGAACTCCGGCAAAGTCTAGCAGCACAACCTGCCTCCGGCGAACTCTCAGGTGACTCCGGAGACCTCTGGCATCTTTTTCGGCAAAACTCCAGCTATTTCCGGCGACTTCCGATGAACTCCAGAACACTCTGTCAATCTATTTTGGCAAATTTCAAGTAACAAGAAAGTCAACTACTTATTCGAATGTTTCAAAAGTGAACACTTTACATAGTTTAAAGCAAAGGTTTGAATTAGGTACAATTCTCTTATTGTTAATTATGATAAATGCTTATGTCATATGGCAGCGTGAATTGCATAAATTTGAACTTGAACCTTGCCTATTTGTTTCATTTATCCTACTTCCTATTTCCCTTTGAATTTAGTTAATTGTGCCCATCTTAAAAAAAAAAGTCACTCATCCATTACTTGCCTAAATTATTTGTTGAGTTTCATTTATTAGATTCGTTATTCCTATAAGCATATTAGGATTTTATATTTTTATTACTTTCTTTTTCAATTTTCGTTAATATCAGCATTTAAAAAAAAATTTACTTCTGTTCTTTTGCCATGAATTTCAAAAACCAATCATATTGGAATAATAAAGTAGGACTTCGTTCTATTCATCAAACTTATGTCAAAGTCCTCCCTATTTAGTGGTACTATCGATCCTCATGAGTTTCTTAATTGGGTAGATGATATTGAATACATTTTTGACTATCACGACCTATCTGATGACCAATGTATTCGTCTAGCCAAAACAAGATTGACCAATTATACTAGAGAGTATTGGCAAACAGTTGAATTATACCATAGACATGTTACTCGATGGGCCTTGATGAAATAAATTTTGAGTGATCGATTTGTTGCTAAAAGTTTTATAGATAAGGCATGGTCTCAGTTAATGCGTCTTAAACAGGAGAATTCTTCTGTTGATGACTATTTTGATCACTTTAAAACTCTTAGGAAGTGGTCTAATTTTCAAAATGAGCCTTGTGTCATCAGTGGATTTGTCCTTGGGCTAAGACCTTGTATCCGTGAGGTAGTTCAGCGATACACTCATAAGACATTAAATGAAACTTATTCCAAAGTTTTAGAAGTTGAAAAATCTTATGAATTTGAGTCTTATGAGTCTATGTCAGAGTCAAAGTACCCTATACGAACCATTGAGTTACAACTTCCATCTTTTAAACCTAGCGCCCCTATTGTTTCTGTTGACACTTGTGATTGTCTTATTGATTCTCCTCTTTTGACATTGGATTATGACGAGTCACCAAATTCTCAAAATGTGTCTGAAGTGGTTGAATTGGTTCCACCGTCATCTTGCATTGATTTTGTTGGTTTATTTGAGGACATCATGAATAATGACCGTCAAGATTGCATAGACTCGCCCTGAAAGGGGTAGTCGAGTTAGTTCGGATGGCGGGCTGAAGGGCCTGGGACCAATAGGTCCCGGGTTCGACTCCTCTTGGGAGCAGTCCTTTCTCTAATTGTGGATGACCATCTAACAACCTTCTCGGCTGAGCCGATCAGTCAGGGCTTGCTTAGGCTGGTTTACCTCCTCGTGATTCTTTGCCGGCTAGGGTCACGGGGCGGGCTTCACCTAGTGCGCACCCATGCTAGCGGCTGCGGGTTTCTCCCCGACCCCAGAAGATTGCATAGACTCTATCATTAGTGATGGTTACTTTTTCAGGGGATAGTATTTAAGCATCTTAAGAGTTTTACTTAGTGACTTCATCCGTTGGGAGTTCTTTGAGTCTATGTCCAAATTGTTTTTCCGTGAGATCATTCAATTGCATGAGTCCTCCTCACTTCTAGTGTATAACAGAGACATTCTTACATACATTGAACAATTTTTTTTACAAGTTATATGTGGCATGTCTTACCACTATTCTATCGATATCATTGAGTCTCATTCCATTCGTCCGTTTTTGAGGGATTCTAATTTGACAAGTTTAGTTACATCATCACTCGTCACTTATTCCCATCCATGTATTCCACTCCTTTTTGATAATGCTGATATTAAATGAAAAATTGGGTTGAGTAATAATTATTATAAATTTCCTACTTATGTTATTGATGGGAATAAAGAATTTAATGGATGTAACTTACTGATGACTTATGCATTGCCTACTTACTACCCCATATCGTTTTGCCAAAATTTGTATGCTGAAAATGTTGGGCCATTCTATATCCTTTGTGATCCTAGTCCCAATGCAATTTTTTTCACTTTGCCATGTGATATGAGTTTTGTCGTAATTTGGCATGTGGAGAATTTGTTATCTTGTGGAGGCATCTTTGGGCCTCAAATATTGTTTGCAGGTTATGGAAATATTTTTATGCCGGTTCCCATTCCTCCACCTCTTCAGCGGTGCCTATCTGTGTTTGATGTTGAGGATCTCATTTTCTTTCCACTCCAAAGATGTCTTGTCAAGTGGAAAATGCGACATTGTAACAGTGCCAAGTTTTCAACTCGACGGAGTTGAGTTCTTCTCAGTCCGGGAGAGTTGATGAGGACATCAACTTTTAAATTTATTCATTTTTATTATTATTATTATTATTTATTATTTGGACCCATTTGTTTTGGGCTTTATTGATAATGAGTTTATATTATTAGAGGTTATTTGAACCCATTTGTTTTTGGGCTATTTTAGTATCGGTTTATTTTATTTTAGTCTTTTTGTGTTAGGCTCATGATGTTTTCTATTTAAACTCTAATTAGGGTTAACAGAAGATCATTGATTGATTGATTGATTGAATAATATTGGTGGTTGTGTTTTTCTTTCCCCTCTTTCTTCTAATTCTTCTTATCTTCTTCTTTACTTTCTTCTTTCTCTTGCTTTCTTTCTATTCTTTCTTTACTTTCAATTGTTGTTCCGCATCATATTTACTAGTTAGTTACGGGGTCATTTTATTCTCTACTTTGAAACTTAAGTTTCTTTCCTCGCTATTAGAACTGCTCTCTTTTGGAAAAGCTATTAGAATTGCTACTTGGCCAAAAAAAAAAATTAATAATAATAAATGCGTACGTGGTTCATCCCTGTGAACATTTGCTTAATTCCTTGATGCTGTACAAAGAATGATAGGAACGATAACCCGTAAATGGTGTTTCCTCTATTAAGTTTTGCCCACATATATGTGACCTGAAGACCTTATTCTTTCTTTCGGTTTTCCTTTTACAAATACATGCAAGATTATTTGCTGCCTGTTATTGGGCTGAGAATCGAGATGTGTGTTAATTGCTAGACAGGATTGTTTATGTGGTATCAACTGCTATATATGGAACCTTACAATGTCATTGAATATCAATTGTTCTGTTTACTTGTATCTTTTGCAGTATTTTGGACCAACTTTTGTCCACGATGGGAGCAGTACACCAATACCACCACCCCAATATATCGAGCCCTATGCACTTCTTGAAGATGAAAGGATATCAGAAATAGCTCCTCATGTAAATTGAAGATAAAACATCTTATATTCTTCAGACGTCATATTCTGGTTTCTGTTGTTTATTTGCTGTTGTCTTGATTTTATTCTTTCCCTGTAAAGATCTTAAAATTAGGAAGAACAGTAACTCATTTTATTCCGTCATCCAATCAGTTGGAAGGTAATACAACCCAACTGTTGTTGTGATTGTTCCTAATTAAAAAAGAAAAAGAATGCCCATTAGAATCTTCAGATCTGATACTTCTATATATTCGTTGTACTGTCACATTACGTTGATTGAGAGCTTCTGTATAGTTTTCAAAGTTGTTATGAAATACTTTTCTTCCAAGTTCATTCATCGACAATATGCTGAAAACATGCATGGAGATTCAACATGCCCAAAGAGAGAATACATAAAATTCCAGGAAGCTCAGATCCTGTTCATTTATGCTCTTAGAAAATTGGTTCTGAGATCAGTTTGTAATCCGGAAAAAAAAAATGAAAATACATACAGTTCTGATAACTTACGGTAGCTAACAAAACACATAATTGATTCATGCGGGGGATAAAATAGTTATTTTATAACCCAAATTCGAAATAGGTTGAAAATAAGATTTTTAAGGTTAAAATTGTCATTTGACAATTCAAGAGAGTAATTGAAATAAATTTGTGATCACAAAGTAGTTACTTTATATATATATATATATATATATATTTTGAATCGAATTTTGATTGGAATAGAATAGTTATTCTATCATTTAAACTGTAAAATATTTTTTTACTTAATGTGGGGACAACTATTCCTTAGAAATAGTATTTCAACCTAATTTTTTGATACAAATGCATATAAGTATAAGTTAAAGTGAAAATAAATTTCATTCCATTTTATTTTGTTTTCACGTGTCAAATATAGTCTAAAAATAATGTTTCAATAAAAAAAAATTACCTAATTTTGTAACTAAGTGATAGTCATCACTAATAAATGTCGACTTTGTTTGGTTTGTTATAAATATCTAAAAATTTTTGAAAATTTTTAAAAATATTTAAAAGTTATTCACCTTTTATCTTATTACACGAATTACGAATTTACAACTTATCTCATTTTACTTCACTTTTTAACACTCCAGACACATATTGTATCACTAGAGTAGCTTGCGGTAGTAAATGTTCCTAATAAGGGAAACAAATTAGAATGGTTAAACTTGATAGCCTTCTCCATGTTTTCGCACATCATATTGAGTAAGGTAGCTTGAAATCAGGGGCGCACCAAGATTTGTAATGGTGAAGGTAGAATTACATTTTTTAGATAAATGAAAATAAAAGTAAAAATATAATAGGAATAGAAGATTAAAAATAATAGGAAAAAAGTCTAATTTAAAAAAAAAAAGAGTAGAATAAATAGAATGTTGTTGAAAATTTTCAAATAAATGGGTCTGCCCATACTGAAATCTAGTACATATATTTTATATACAAACACACACACACACACACACACACACAACCCCCCCCCCCCCCCCAAAAAAAAAAGGAAGCGGAAAACTAAACTGAAAGCATGGTTAAAGTTAACGAATTGTTTGATAAACCAAATCCAACAGGAAATATAAAATTCCGATCTCAACTAATCAGTTTTTGCAACAATCTCAAAGCAAAATGAAGCATGCGCAGCAGCAGCTAAGATACAGAATGAAGGGGCTTAAAGCTTTGGACGGCTGCGATGAGTCCTTGAACGGAACCAGCTCCAGCAAGAAGTGACACAACCAAACAGACCATACTGAGAACTTGAAGCCAAATCCAAGTGGGTGAGAGCCTGCGAATCCTTGCCTTTGAAATGTACATCTCAATGGGCAAATACACAGTGAGTGGCCAGAAAGCAGCAGCACCGAGAAGTCCCACAAACGCGTTGAAGAAAGGAAGTAACATTGCGATCACCGTCGTGAATATCACGTAAGACGTTCTCCATATTAGTCAGAAGAAGCTGATGCTGAGAGTGGCCCCAAATGGCGTCCTAATTGGGTACTCTCTTGATATGAACTCGCTCTCTGGCCATCGCCGGCGGCACCAACCTTCGAAGAACCCGAAAAACGGCCGACCGTACACCTACACATCACATGCATAATATTATAACTCATATATACGCATTATATATTATATATATATATATCAATTGCGCAATGTTAAGATAATTTGGCCCAATCATTAATTTGAATAGAGTTTATGGTGAGACTTACGAAAGAAACGGTCATGATAGTATAGTATTTTTTTAATTGAATAAATGTAATATTTCTTAACTCATATTAAGGCTCCGTTTGATGGTAAATAAAATAAAATAAAATCTTATAAATTTTTACAAATACGAATTACGAGATAACAAAATTTAAATTCTTCACTTATTACACGAATTACGAGATATTTACTTTTACAATTTTATTTTATTTTATACACTTTTATACAATTTCAAACACACCTTAAGTTTCGTTCGGTGGGACAAAAATTTGCAAAAATAAATAAATAAACCCTACCAAAAGTTGTGATTTGGATGTATGACAAAACACTAAGTTTTGTTTTTATTTATTTATTATTATTATTATTTTTACCTAAGTAATAGGAATTTGGCATAAATGGTAGCCTTTTGGAACAACGTTGATATTACTCACTTGTCCTTCTAATAGCTCCGAGGTACAACCCAAATTATGACTTGGGGTTATAACGGTCATTTTAGGTGATTGTCAATTCAAAAATTATAAAAATTATATCAAATATCTAAAAGTTACAAAAATTTATATTAAACATCTAAAAATTACAAAAATTTATACCAAAATACCTAAAAGTTACAAAAAAAAAATTATAAACAAAATTACTATTTATTTTATCAAACAAACAAAAAATTTTGCCTCTCAAGTTTAAAAAACAAATTATCAAAAATTACTAAAAAAATAATACATTCAAACGGTACTTTAATATAAATATATATATATATATATATTTTAGCAAAGGTGCCCAAAACTACCACGCACATTAGAATTTTCCCCCTTAGGCGAGGTTGAAATTTTAACAGTAGGGCTAAGTCCATTTCATTTCCTTTTGCCAAATTAATTACTTCCAACAACCTAAAATTTTTCCTCTCTCAATACTGATATTGCAGAGGATTGAGTAGACCAGCCATAAATATATATATATATATATATATATATTATAATATTTTAATTACCTGGTAAGCTCCAACAAGATGAACAGCAACGCACATATTTGCAAAATCAACGAGCCAGAAGGGCTCATAGAAACCGAATCCAGTTAAAAAGTCCCCAGGGGAGTTGTGTCCGAACGCTGCATAACCCACAAATCCACATGACATGTAGAACAGTGTCGTGACGAATACTCCAACCCCAGCCGCCTTCTTCATTTCTACGTTCTGTGGCGGCTTCGGTTTCAGTGTGTTCTGCAAATTCAGTTTCCCATAACTTCATGTTAATTCTCTTATTGTAATGCTGCCGTCACTCGCTTGCTCCAGAAACACACTGGGACCCCTTGGAGTCGTAAATTTTTACAAATTTTTTTTAAATTTAGATTTATTTTTTTATTCAAAATATAAATTACATGACTATAACGTTAATAAATTAAAACCATGCCAAATGAACCCAATATATGTAAGTAGCTTGCCTGTGTCTCAACGAGGACCATGGAAAATGCGTAGGCAAAGGCAATGTTCCCAAGAGCTTGGAAGGTGTTCCAGACTTTCTGTGAACTTTTGAGACCACCTTCTCCAACGGGTATGCCAGTTAAGCTTGTCTTCTCATGTGATCCTCCTTTCAAATCACCTACAGTCATAGTTTCCCACCAAGTTAGCTTTATATTGATTTATACATTCAAGTAATATACACACATTGAAGTAGATAGGAAAGTATATATAAGTATATATATATATATATATATAGGGGGCATTTGCAGCGTTGGAAACAACATAAAGTAACGAATAATGTGGTTTGAATAATTTTTTATCATTTGACGCGTAATTATTAAATTACGTTTTTCAGAGATGAATAGTTTCGTTTTATATTTTTGCGTCAACTTTTGAATAGAGAATTCATTCGAATGGTTTTCTTAGATTCATTCGAACGATTTATGTCAGAATTTTTTGAAAGTTATTAAAAAATTTTTAAAATTTGTAAAAAAGTTATTGCGATTTGTAAAAAATTTATTGGAGTTTGAAAAAATTTGTTGGGATATGTATACATATAAATTTACAGAAATTTTACGAAATACAAAAAAAATAAATTGTGTTAGAAAGTTTTAGAGATTTTTAAAAATTTTTAGAGATTTTTCTTAACTTTCAGTGGTCGAAAGGGCCTTATTGTAAAAATAATAATATTATAAACTTTAATTACACGCACTTTTTCTCTTAGTTTAGGATCCCTTTGGAGCACTGGAAAATATTGAAAAATGTTAAAAAATATTGAAAATCTATAAAAGTTAATAACTTTTTATTTCTTACTGTACAAATTACGAACCCTTGACTTTTATCAAATTTTATCACTTTTTCCCACTCTAGCCACACCCCAAGTGTGCTCGAGCCTTAAAAAAAAATTAGTAAGAATTGTACATTCTTAATTACAATGAACTGGAGCTTAATTTAAGAAAAATAATAAAAATAAAATTTACATAGAAAAAAAATATTTTAATTCTCAAATTCAGAATCTATATATATATCTATATAGAGAGAGAGAAAGAGAGAGAGATGAGTTCCAGTGGAGATAGAGGGGGGAGAGGTATATATGAGTTTAATAGTAAAATTATAGGGTTACACTTATTATCTTTCAATATTTGAGTAATTATAGTTACTATCTTTTAATAATTAAAAATTATATTTACATCATTTATTCTGAAATGCCATTAAAATTGACTCTCTCCTTTAAATTAATCGATAAAATTTGACAAAAAAATATTAAAGTAACTAAAATTTCAAATTTTTTTTCTATTTTATCATTTTTCCTCCAACATCTTTGTCAGTTTTATTTATAGAAATTCTCAAAGACAAGTAAAAATAAAAAATTATAAAAATTTTATAAAAAAAACTGACGAATGTGTGAGAGATGAAGTAATAACATGAAAAAAAAACCTAAAATTTTACTTATTTTAATATTTTCTGTTAAATTTTAATAGTTGATTTAAGAGAAATTGTTAACATTAACGACTCAAAATAAAGGAATTAAGTGTAATTTTTAAATTTTAAGAGATAGTATAATAGTATAATAGTATATAGTAATGTAAAATAAAAATAAAAATTTTCAGCTAAGGACGACTTCCATCACTCCTAGTGTGGGTCCAGCACCCGACTGCGGGAACCTTGAAATTGTCCTACATTTCATGAGAAGCTACATAGAAATTAATGGGCTGGATACGCTTATTTATAAGAATTTTGAGACAAAATTGTAAATATTTTATTTATGATTAACAGAATAAATGCAAATTTTTATCATAATTTCATAAAAAAAAAAGGAAAAGAATAAAGCATGTAATGGCTTCTTTAATTAGGTACTGACCTATAAGTTTGGCAGCAGCAAGGCCGAGACCAATGGAAGAGCAAGCGAAGGACATAACAGAAGCGATGATGGAGAGGATGGAGAGCTAATGAAAGTTTGGTACTTGGCTCAGAATTATCTGTAACCCTCCGTATATGCCCATGAACACATTGTTATGAGAATGGCAAGGCGCGTCGTGACCTTTCTTGTGGTAGCAATTCGATCTTTTAATGGCCCTGCATTCTCATCAACCGACAAAATTAAATATGGTCCTTTGGAGCTTTAAAATGGTAATAAAATATGATTTGACCTTTCTTGTGGTAGCAATTCGATCTTTTAATGGCCCTGCATTCTCATCAACCGACAAAATTGTATATGGTCGTTTGGAGCTTTAAAATGGTAATAAAATATAATTTGATAATTTTTTTGGATATTTGGAGTGCAGTTAATAAATCACAAAAGAAATTAAAAATGAACAGCAAAAAACTCATTCAAATGGATTCTGAATTTATAGAATAGTTAGAAGCTTGTAGAGATTTGTAATAATTTACGAAATTTTCTATAGATCCAAATGACCCCAGTATATATTTAAAAATAGAAAACCCAGTATATAAATAAAAAATAATAATAATAATTTTTTTTGTTCTCAATGTGAGTTCTCTTTTTTTTTTTTTTATAAATATGAATTGTATGCCTAAAAATGATTTTAATTAAAAAAGTTCATAAAAGAAAAAGGCATAAAAAATAAAAGTCAACTTCTTTTTTGGGTCTCCCCAAGGGCAGGTAGGGATATGAAGAAACGGGTAAATGATTATAATGCCTACCCCAAGCTTATAGCGGTAGTAATGGTGTATCCAATGGTACCACTCCGACCAGATTTGTATACTGAGCTATTCCACAAAACTTGACCTTCATTCCTCCTGCGAGCAAAGGGAGAGAGTTTTTCCGAGATGAATTGCAAGCGTCATGAGAGAGAGAGAGATCATATTACAACGTACAGAGAATTAAAAGTGAAATACATGCAATTAAGGCTCCGTTTGTATATTCATTGTTTTTTTCATTTATGTTTACAAAGTTTTGAAAATTGAAAACAAAAAAACTATTTGTTAATTGATTTTTATTTTTTTTTTATAAAAAATAACAACTTAAATAAAAAAATTATATTTTCACTCTCGTTTATTTTTTTTCTCTTATAAATAATTTACTAATTTTAACACTTTATCTATTTTTTTATCATACTAAAATAAATTATTTTATTTAGATATCTTATTAAACTAAAATTATTTTTAATAAATAACTTATTATTACCATGATTTATTTAACTATTATTTTTAATAAATAATATATTATTATAATGATTTATTTTATTAAATTAAAATTATTTTTAACAGATAATAATTACATGTAAAAATATTCATTTTATTAATTAAATTAGTTATAATTCAAATAATAATAAATTATTAAAGGATTTATTTATTAAATTAAAATTATTTTTAATAGATAGTTATTAAAATATTTAGTTTATTAAGTTCAAATTATAATTAAAATATTGATTTGCAATATTAAAATTATTTATTTTATTAGATTAAAATTATTTACAAAAAATAATAATTACAAATTAAAATAACTTTAATGAAATTAAAATTAATAATAATCATATATTAAAATGATTATTTTATAAAAATAAAAACTATTATTAAAATAATAATTTTTTGTTAAAATGATTTATTTTATTAAAACAATTTATTAAATTAATTTAATTTGAATAATTAAAATAATTATTTATTATTAAATTATATAATTTATTAATATACTCTATTAAAGTCAATTATTATCAAAAATAATATTTTATAACATTAAAATAATTGATTTAAAAATATTTTATAAAATATATTTTATTAAATTCAATTAATTTTATCAAAATTAATAAAATTAAATATTTTATTAACATAAAAATTAATTATTATAAACAAATTATATTATCAAACATATTTTTAGTTTTAATTTAGAAAAAAATAACAGCTAAAAATTAAAACATTAAAAAAATTATTAAGTATAAGTAAAAATATAAATGTTATCAACCACAACGAACGACAATGTAAAAAAAATACTAATAATAGAAACAAGGATAACAGATACTTATCAAGCATTTATGGTAGGATGACTTGACATTTCTAGTTGTTACCATGCAAAAATTTGGTAATTAAAATTTTCTTATTAGGTACTTAGTCTAAAAATAATTAAGTTTTTGTCTAGTCATATATGTATACATATAAATATCTTATATATTATTGTTAGTACCATAAGGACAAACACTGATTAACAAACCTTATCCTTGTCATTTCCTATATATCTATATAAAATTTTGATTAATTATATCTATTGAGTATCAAAATTAAGCATTTGCATATATAGCAAACCTGTATGTGAGACGTACGTCATTACACTTGTCTAAACAAACTAAATCTTATTTGGATGATATATATACCCTAGGATAAATAATTAATTCTAATATATTTGGAAAATAAATATTTAGGGTGTATTTGGAGTGACAAAAAGTGAGATAAAATAAAATAAAGTGAGATAAGTTGTGAGTTCAATAAAATAAAAAAATAATAACTTTTAGAGTTTTTCAGTATTTTTTACTGTTTTTAAAATTTTTTTGTCACTCTAAACGAAACCTTAGTATAATTGTTTGAAATGGATAGTGGTACAAAAATTTTATACAAATAAGAAATCCCCAAGGAAAAAACTCCCACTAATTAATGAAAAATTAATTTTTATTAGGAAGGATAATTTTTTAAATTTATACTATTCAATTCAATTGCAAATAAGAAAATAATTACACAAGTTGGATAATGTATTACTCGTCAATCTTTTTTCTGACATTATAAAAATAAGAGAGAGAGAAGGGGGCTAGTTTGGTTAAGTTAGGGACTGGATAATGGGAGATAAATAATATTATGAGATACTATATAGGATTAATTTTTATATGAAATTATTTTATTGATGAAATATAAAATGAAACAAAATAATTTTAAACTTTTAAATTTTAGCATGAAACAAATCTATCACATCCCCCATGATATTTCTAACCCCACATTTCAAGGATTAGCAATTCCCCTCCATTTTTGTTGTTAAACTTGAAATTTGGGAGACCCAACTCAAATTTGTGAAACCCATAAGTGATAAATCTAATCTCAAATCTCACATCGCAAAACAAATACAGAGTGTATAATTCTCTATGGCTATGTCTAATTGCAAGAATTAAATGTGAGTTCGTAATTCGTGTAATAAGATAAAAAGTGAATAATTTTTAAATTCAGAGATTTTCAGAGTTTTATATCAAATCAAACAAAGTCGGAATATAAAATGAGATAAAAATATGATTTGACATAAAATATGAAAGAAAATAATTTTGAATCTTTAGATTTTAACAAAAAACAAATCCAGGGATAATAGAATATAAATAATACCAAATTCTCTATGAGATGCATTCTCTAACATTTTGGAAGATATTAAATCCTATTGGGATTGAATATCCTTTAATCACAAAATTAAATAAACACTTAACATGATAAACATGATAAGCCTTATCCCCCAAACCAACTATATGCCTTGTGTAGAAAGAATGTTAGTAAAGTTTTGAAGGGACATTTGCCCACTTTTGGCCCAGCCCACTGCCCCTATTCACAATGCATCAAAGTGTAAATATATATATATATATATCTAAAAAATATAATTAGAACAAATGTCTTTATAAGAAAAAAAAGGAAAAAATAAAAGGGTAAAGTACAAAAAATACCCCTACATTTTACCCTCTGTATCACTTTGGTCCCATATGTTTCAATTGCAACAGTCAAATCCCTACACTTTCGGTCAAGTATCAGTTCAATCCTTCTATTAGTTGACCGTTAGAAACAATCATTAGACTGAAAATAAAATAGTAATTTCATTTATAGTTTACCTTCAGTCACTTTAGTCCCTTACGTTTTCCATTATAACAATTGAATCCCTACACTTTCGACACATATTAGAAATATATTTTATTAAATTATTTTTAATAAATAATATACTCTAAAATATATTTTATTAAATTATATAACATATTTTAATTTGAAATATATCTTATTAAATTATTTTTAATCAATAAAATATTTAAATTATATTTAATATATTCTATTTTTATGTTAAAAATAATTTAAATATTTTATTGATTAAATATTTTATTAAATATAATCTAAATATTCTATTTAAACTTTATGATTTTAAAAATATTACACCCACATTATCTTATACGAAATATAGATCTGTTTAACGCGACGAAAAATAATAAAAAATAACAAAAAATATGATTTGAAAAACATTTTAACTTTTGGTGCACAACTAACAAATTATGTTTTTTTAGAGATAAATAGTAAAATATTTTGATTTTTGCATTAGATTTTTAAAGAGAGAAATAGTCCAAATTAATGATTTTTTTAGTTTCGTTGAAACAATTTTACGTTCAAATTTATTGAATCTGGTTAAAAAATTCTTGGATTTGCAAAAAAGTTATTGAGGTTGGGTTTGTGAAATGTTTTTGAGATTTGTAAAAAATTTATTAGAATTTGTAAAAATTTGTTAAAATATGTAGATATATATAAATTTATAGAAATTTTATGAAACAAGAAGTACAAAATATGTTAGAAAATTTTAAAAATTTTTATATGATTTCAAAAATTTTTCATATTTTTTAATATTTTTTGAAGCGTCGAACAGGCCCATAATGTTAAAGGGATTGCAATCAAAAAATCAATTACAGGGGCTGCAGTGGAAAGATGAATGATTGAGATTTGTTTATACTTCAATGACATGTGACCATTAACGTTCCATATTAATTGTGCTCTAATCAGATTTTTAAAATTTATATTTTTATTTTGAAAATAATTTTAATTAAAATAAACTGAAACCATCGAATTAAATGCAAATAAATTTCAATTGTTCATTTTTCACTATAATCTCTCTAATGAATTTTTTCAATGTAGTCCTTATAACCCCTCTAATGAATTTTTTCAATGTAACCCCTGTAACTCCTGTAATAATAATGTACATCGCTTTCGAGTACCGAAAGTCATTAATTAATTACACTTATCTCGACACTTTTCTCACGTGACAGGAGTCAAAAAGAAAATAGCACATACGCATCCAAGGGAATTAGGTATGACCATTAAGAGTCCTGAAGTGTAAAAACCCAAAAACAATAAATGATAATAATAATTCACGCAGATCTATAGAATAAAATAACACGATTTTTTAAAATGTTTATTTCATAAATTAATATTTAACAGTTAAAAATTATTTTTTTTATTCAACGATCAAGATCATTTTTGTAATTTTAACTTTTTATTCAATTTTTATTTTAGTAGACTTCACTGTCATCTATATCACAAAACAGATTAGACATTTTAAATTTCATTATATTTTAATGGATCCCCTTCTCAACTTAAATTTCGTCCAATCATAATTTTTAAAAAGTTTAGGACTCATTTGGTTTATATTTTCATTTTCTATTTTGTGTTTTTGTTTTCCATTTTCTGTTTTGAATTTATTTTTCATTTTGTACTTTTGAAAATAAATGAAACGGGTTAAAATACAATTGGTTACTTGTGTTTTCAAAATTTATTTTTAAAAACAAAAAATAACTTTATACATGAAATGAAAAATGACAAAAAATCGTTTTGAAAGTTTTTAACAAAAAATGAGGAAAATCTCAAAATAAGAAAAACTGAGCATTTTCTATTTTCTCGTTTTAAGATTTTTAACACATAAAACAAAAATAGAAAACAGAAAATAAAAAAATAAACTAAATGCCACCTTAAATTTTCAAATTAAAACACTATAATTTGTGTTTTTTTAGGTATTTATAAAAAATTAATTGGAGAGATCAGGTAAAACACATGTAGTAATTAGTAGAACTTAAATTTTAAAAAAAAATTAAAACTTATATATTATAATAATTTATTTGATTAAAAATTTTTGTCCAAAGTTTCAATTTATATAAAAAATTTAATATTAATTTTATTTATAGTGTTAAAAGCACGAGTTATAGTTAGTAAAAAAAAAATATGAGAGAATTAGATAGGACCCACAATTTAATTTTGGGATCGCTCTTTTTCATAATTCTGTCATAATTTTTTATTTCATAAGTATCATTTAATTTGCTTTGACTTCCCTCCTTAACTTATTTATCTACTTCTTATAATTAGTTTAAGAATAAAAAAATAAGAATACAATTTGGAAGAATAATAAAAAAAAAGGGGGAGGGAGAACAAAATTTAAGCAGTAGAAGTGTAATGAGAGAGAAAATTAAATCTCTTCCAATCTCTTTTTCATATTCCTAACTTGGTATAAGATAAATACACAAACTATTATTTTTTATCCACTACTGCAATAATAGAAAAAAAAATGGGAAAACTTAATAAAACTTAAACAAGTATCCATTTGAGAACAAAGAAAAAGAGAATAAAAGAATTATGGAGAGAGAGAGAGAGAGAGAGAGAGAGAGAGAGAGAGAGAGGAAAATGGTTATTACCTAGATTGGCTTTGACAACATCCATGTAAGTGTGATATCTGGTGTTGGCAGAGGGATTGTAGGCACAATCAGCAAGAAGAATAGAACAGAACCAAGTGATGAGAGAGAAGACAATTAGAGCGATGGGACCACCGATCCATCCCAACTGAGCTATTGCCCATGCCGGGGATAGCACCCCCGACCCTATCACTGCTGTTACTATAGGCGCACTTGCTGTCAACCATGTACCTACCACATATATACATACATACATATATATATATATATATATCTATCAATGTCATTCGTTCTTTCAACCAGATGCACGTATGTACGTGTTACACTTATTCCTTTTTATTTATACTCTTCTTATATCTTATGAATCATAACGGATTATGACCGTATTTTATTTAAAATCATCACAGTTGTTGGATGTCATTTTTTGTATGCGGCTATGATGATTTTACAACCCGATTGGATACAGCTAAAGCACGTGGCATAAATTTTGCTCGTGGACCCCGCATTTTTCACTTGGTTTGGCAGCCGAATTGTCTCCCCTCTTCCCCGGTTTTGATTTTGCGCAGTATTAAATTTAGCCCCCGCGGGGGATAATTTTTAGCTAGGGTTTGGGCTAGCTAAAAATTATCTCCCTTCAAGTGGATAAATTTTTGACATTTTTAACCTTCGTTAATGGTATTGTTAACTTGATTAAAATAAATATAATGCTAATAAAAAAATAATAGATATGCCAATAAGTCAAAATAAACATAATTAAAAAAATTAGATAATAACCAACTATTCAAAAGTACATATTTAAAAAAAAGTTTTTTAAATAAATTTATAAAAAATTAAATTTTCAATGAAATAAATAATATATATAGAGTGGGTTTTGCAATTTAATATTTAATTTAATAGGTAACCAAGTTTAGGACACCGCAAGGGTAAAAGAGTCATTTAATTGATTTTTTCATCCTTCGCCCCCTTTTATTTATAAAACATCCAAACCAAGTTAAAAGTTATCCCCCTCCATAAACATCACATCAATGTGGGCCAACCCTTTAAAAATAATACCCCTCTTATTTTATACCCCTCTAAAACTTATCCCCCTAAAATTTTAGCACCATCCAATCGTGCCCTTAAGTAAATTATACTGGTTATGATCCGTCATGACCAGTAGAGTATAAAAAAGATATAAACAAAAAGGTGTAAGTGTAGCATTACTTTATACACATTTATCAAGTTTAGGAACAGTTTCTTTTTTCTTTTTGAAAAGGCAGTTGGTTATTCTGTTTTTATCTTGATTTCGTGAAACTATAACTAAAAAATAAAGTAAAAATTTAAGAACATCTTTAATTCCTTGGTTTTTATTTTGTACGTTAATATGCCATTAAAATTATGTATCTACACTTTATTTCCTTTTTTAATTTACTTCTTTATTATTTTCTCCTTTTAAAATCAAGTTTAATTAGGATCTCATCACAAAAAAACAATTTTTTTTAATTACAAATTTGTTTTCAACAATATTTTTGAAACTAAGGTGGCATTTAGTTTAATTTTTTATTTTTTGTTTTCTATTTTTTGTTTTATGCTCAAAACAAGAAAATAAAAGATACTTTATTTTTCTTATTTTAAAATTTTCTTTGTTTTAAGTTAAAAACGCTCAAAATGACTTTTAGTCATTTTTTATTTTATGTATAAACTCATTTTCTGTTTTTTAAAATAAATTTTAAAAATACAAGTAACCAAATGCATTATACTTGTTCTTCTTGTTTTTAAAAGGACAAAATAGTAAATACGCTTAAAACAAAAAATTAAAAATAAAAACTGAAAATAAAAAATAGAAAAACAAACCAAATGGGGCCTAATTTTCTAAAGTCATAACCATTTTTTTTTGGCTATTTGGTTTATGATTTTGGGAGAGAAAGGAGGAAGAGGTGATAAATGAACAGTAATTATCTTATTTTCCTTTCATTTTTTTTTAAATAAAACCAAATAAAAGGAAACCTTTTCACTTTTTATTTCCATTTTGTTTCCCTTTTCTCCAAACTAAACAGCTATGGCGCAAGTTGATATATATATATATATATATGTTTGTGTGTGAAAAAAAAAAATGAAATATGCAATGAAATGAAATTCTCATACCTGTGCGACCTTCATCAAACTTTTCACTTGCATCTGCAGTTTCCAGAGTCAAGATTGCATTCCCTGGCATCTCTCTCTCTCTCTGTCTTTCTCTCTCACTCTGTGTTGTGAAATTACTCTGCCTTGGTCTGCCAAGAAAAATGGTGAGCAAAATATGAAGGCTCTTGCCACCAAGTGTCCTTAAAAAGACACTTCCTAATAAATATTTTCATTTGTGAGGTTGGTAAATTTGTTGTCAAAAATACCCTTTCACGGTGAACTTTGTTTAATTTATTGAAAATTTAAAATAAATAATTTAAAAAACACTGTCCCGTATTTTCTTAAAAAATCTTAAATTTTAAGCGAAAAAAATATTTCATATGCTTAAGAAGATAGAGTAAAAATAGTCTTCAATTTTTTATTTAAAAAAATTATTTTCAATAGTGTGGGTAAAATTTATTTTTGACACTTGTCATAAAATCTATGTGTAATTTACACCAAAATAATTTAATGTTTTATTTTTCAACTTTTGTAAAAATTTGTTGAAATGCAATTATTTATTTTTATTTTTTGTGATTTGATGTCAAAAAATAACTCAAATTACATTTTATTTTAACTTTTATAATTATAAACTATCTCTATATATCGTCTGTACTGTCCCTCCTAGACACCCCATCATATTTCAGGAAAAGACATGTTCGATACATAGGTTTGTCCTCCGATACAAAAATTATACAAATTTCTACTTCTAAGTTTTAAATTCAAAAAAATTAAAATTTTTTTCTACATATATAATGAGATTTATATGTAAAAATTCATATAAATTTTACACTAAAAGATAAATTAGTACATATTGAACGAGACGTAAGTCTTTTTTTTATTTTTTTTAATAAATAAGTGAAGAAGGGGAAGGAACACTCGGAGATTTTAAATTCGGGTGAATGAGAAGGCAAGTGAAGTCGACTATCACTCAGCCAAGTACCTTGCTCGACGTAAGTCTCACTCTAGCTTTACATCGACATCAATAATTGCCATGAAAGAGCTATGTCCTGTTGCAGCAACAAAATTGACTTTACAACTGTGAATTTCTCGACCAACGAGCGGCTCGCCATTCAACAGTTCTTGCAGATCTTTGCTACCGCTGCTTGTATCACTGCAAGAATTCTGGGCATTGCTTTAGCGGAAGCCAAGTGCAAATTTAAAATGTGATAAAAACTTATTTATTAACAGAGAGAGGTTGTTATATGGGTTTCAATGTCAACCGATTTATTCTGAACCAACCCAATTATGATCCCATAAATTTTTTAATAGAACTCAAAATCAGTTAGTTTCAATTTTTTTTTTATTTTTTTGAGACTCATTTGGAAGTAAAATTTTTAAGAATTTTTGGTAAAAGTTGTTAAGTGTAACTTTTATATATTTGATAAAATTTTGAAACTTTCATAAACTTTTAAGAACTTTTAATTGTTGGGTAAAAAGTGAAGAAAGTTTTCAAGAATTTTAAGAATCTCTAGTTATTTGGTAAAAAAATTAGAGAAATTTTTAAGAATTTTTAATAACTTTTGAGTTATTGCCATGCACACAAAAAAAATGCTAAATATTTATCTTTTTTTTTTTTTTTGAATCCTAAATGGTTATATGTTGGACGGGTTAATAGATTTGAATTATATACCTGTTTAGAGTGTCAAATTTTAGCACAAAAAATAAAAATAAAAAGTATACAAATCTTGAATTTTTGAATAGTGTGTTTCTCGAAAAGTATTAAAAATTTGATAAAATTTTTAAAAAAATTTAAAAAATTTTAGTGTGAGAGAGTTAAGAAAAGGTAAATAATTTTTGATTATAATTTTTGAAAAAATTAAAAATTTTAAATCAAATTCAACATTCCAAATGCATAATATAATTACCGGCTCTAATCAAGTTTTATGCGCAAGAGATGTAACTTGCTCTATGGTTCCTCGTGAAATTTTAGTTTAAACCCTAACCATCGAATTTAATAAGAAATTGATTTATTTTGTTATCCTACAAACTAGGAGATTAATGTTATTTATATTACTACAAAGAAAATACCAGGAGTATTACTAAAATTAAAATATTAATGAAACTTTAAATTTGATGAAATTTTTTAATTTTTTAAAATACCTTTCAACTTTTTATTAAATTCAAATTTTTAATCAAATAACTTCTAATAATTACATTTAATTAGGTTATTTTAAAATTTTTACCCACTAAATTATTTTGTTTTTTAACCTAAATTAAACTACACAAATACAATCAAATAACATAATAATATGTGTGCACATTTCTACTTATTTATAGTTGTTGATGTGAATCACATGCATCAAATTTAAAATATATATATATATATATATATATTAATAACTCAAATGTATTTCATGATTGCATGTTATCGTCACATCATTGTTAAAATATGTTATACTCTAACAATATTTTTTTTGTAATTTTTTTATCTTATATAACTTTTTTAATTAAAATTATTTATATTTATTAAAAAAATAATTTTTGATAAAAATACCATTTTAAAACAAAAAAAAAGTGGCAAAATAAATCAAATTATTATAAAAACATGAAATACAGTCAAAGCCCTAGTTTGGTGAATCCAAAAATAACCAGCATTTTTCTTGACTACATTTTCCTTTTATTTAACCATTTTTTTAAAAGCAAAATCTGCCGAATACAGCCAAAG
Organism: Vitellaria paradoxa; assembly: GCA_019916065.1. NCBI lineage: Eukaryota > Viridiplantae > Streptophyta > Magnoliopsida > Ericales > Sapotaceae > Vitellaria > Vitellaria paradoxa. The sequence continues at coordinate 4,718,970 of CM034238.1, read as the reverse complement.
CCAGTTTGCTTAAACCCAAGTAACTGTAGCTATTCTTTCATTTTATATAATTTTTTTATTAAAATATAGTTTTTTAGTTATTAACTTTTTGACATGTCAGCATATTTAAAAAAAGGTTTTAAGTGGAAAAAAAAGGAATTCTCCTATATTCAAATTTTGTCATAATTTTTTTTATGAATGCAAATAACGTATTTAAAAGGCTACTAAAAGTAAAAATAAAAATAAAAATAAAAATAAAGAAAAAGAAATCGCTCGAAAAATCAAAGATATAAAAAGGCTAAAACTTAAGGCTAGCCAAGGGCCAGTGTCTTTTTCCAAGTCTAAGAAAGCAAACGTTTTCTCCCAAATTTGGATTAGCGCATTGGGAAAAAAGACACTGCTACCCTTAAAATATGCAGGCTTGGTAAAAGGAAATTGCTTCGTATTGACAAGAGGCTTTCATTGAAAGCAAGTTCAGAGCTCTCACATTCAACACTCTGATGAAGCCACCATGGCCATGATAGGATCATTCCTGGCACAGACACCAAACATCAACGAGTTCAAGAAATCACTCTTCAACAACAAGTTATGGTAACTCAGCGATTCTTAAGACCAATCAAAAACTCAGATGTTTTGAGTTTGAATCTCGCTAACTACTACTCTGTCTTATCCGGTACTTGTATCTTGTGAGTGGATTCAAGCACATTTGGTTTACCATTAGCTACACAATTCGTTAAAAATTACAATAAATCAGTGCGAATTCCGAATTAAAAAAAAAAATCACTCTTCAACATTGAAGTTCAGAACATAAGAATATATCATAGCAATATAATATTTATCAAATATCATAGCAATGGCGTAATTAAAACCATCAGACAAAAGGCAAACCCACCGCCATTCAGTACTCATCATCGCCTACATCCCCATCCTCTTCCCCATCCATCTCAGCACCTACCTCCTCGTAATCCTTCTCTAGAGCAGCAAGATCCTCGCGGGCTTCAGAGAACTCTCCTTCCTCCATTCCCTCGCCCACATACCAATGCACGAAAGCACGCTTGGCATACATGAGGTCAAACTTGTGGTCGATGCGGGAAAACACCTCGGCCACACTGGTGGAGTTGGAGATCATGCAGACAGCCCTTTGCACCTTGGCAAGATCACCTCCCGGAACAACAGTTGGTGGCTGGTAGTTGATACCGCACTTGAATCCGGTGGGGGACCAGTCGACAAACTGGATGGTGCGCTTGGTCTTGGTAGTGGCAACAGCTGCATTCACATCCTTGGGCACAACATCGCCCCGGTACATCAGGCAGCACGCCATGTATTTGCCATGGCGGGGATCGCACTTGGCCATCATGGATGAGGGCTCAAACGCACTGTTGGTGATTTCTCCAACCGAGAGTTGCTCGTGGTATGCCTTCTCAGCAGAGATCACAGGAGCATAAGAGGAAAGCATGAAGTGGATCCTGGGATAGGGGACCAAGTTTGTCTGGAATTCAGTCACATCGACGTTCAAAGCACCATCAAACCTCAGAGAGGCAGTTAAGGATGAAATCACCTGAAACCACAAAAAATATATTTATCAAGTAGAGAGTCATAACTGAGACGAAACCTCCAAATATCAGAAGCCAGGTGAGGAGACGTTACCTGAGAAACAAGACGGTTCAAGTTGGTGTAGGTTGGCCGCTCAATGCCAAGGGACCGCCTGCAGATTTCATAAATAGCCTCATTGTCTAGAAGCACAGCAACATCAGTGTGCTCTAGAAGGGAATGGGTTGAAAGAACACTGTTGTAGGGCTCAACGACAGACGTGGAGACCTGCGGGGAAGGATAGACGGTGAAACCAAGCTTTGATTTCTTGCCATAATCAACTGAGAGACGCTCCAGAAGAAGGGAGCCGAGACCAGATCCAGTGCCCCCTCCAACAGCATTGAAAACCAGAAAGCCTTGGAGGCCGGTGCAGTTGTCCGCAAGTTTCCGGACACGGTCCAAGCAGATATCAACAATCTCCTTACCAACTGATATGTAATGCAAAAGGTTTAGCGACCGCTAACAGTGCTAAATCAATAAAAGTAAAACAAACACATGGTTATCCCTAGAAACCCAAGAGGGAAATATTAAGACTAAACATATACTTGTGTAGTGACCACGAGCAAAGTTGTTGGCGGCATCTTCCTTGCCGCTGATAAGTTGTTCTGGGTGGAAAAGCTGGCGGTACGTTCCCGTCCTCACTTCATCAATTACAGTAGGTTCGAGATCTACGAAGACAGCACGGGGAACATGCTTTCCTGCTCCAGTTTCGCTGAAAAAAGTGTTGAAAGCATCGTTACCTCCACCATTAGTCTTGTCACTTGGCATCTGGCCATCAGGCTGACAACAAGATAACCAAAAGTTAAATATCAGTTAATCAAATGCCAAAAAAATATGGAGGCAAACCTAATTTGATTGAACATCAAACACATTATCCATAGACTACAGTACAAGCTGCAGAAAATGGCATTCAACATTTAAACCAACATTTAGGCTCTGTTTGTTGGTTTGGGGACAATAGAAATGGAAAAGAAGAGAAAGTGTAAAGAAAATAATTTTTTTTTTTCTCGCGTTTGGCTTTGTAGGCAAAATAAGCAGATAATGATTTCTTAAGCTTGACTGGGGAAGGAAAGTCAAAAGAAAATATAAAATGAGAAAGAGGAAAGAAAAAGAAGATAAATATATAAGAGAAAAATGGGAAGGAAATAGGGTGCAAATTTTCATTTTCTTTTCCATTTCGTTTATCCCTTACTAATTCACCAAACCAAACATAGGTCCTTTCCATTTCTCCTCCACTGAAACCAAACAGAGGGTTGGAAAACACTGCAAACCAACGTATCTTCATTGGTTCAAATTTTCACTAAGAAAGTCAAGGCAACATTTGCAAATTCATTGAAAGCGTAAACTAAATTAACTGGCTGTTAATTTACAATTCATTATTTTTCTACCAGGCTAATATTTCAAGCCAATATCTTACAAAATCATACGGTCATGGCATTTTAAACCAAGCATATTAAAAAAGAAATTCATCAAGAAATAAAAAAACTGGAGACATCTCAGAAACGATGCAACAAAGCCTCAAATTGTTAAAAATGATAAGATTATTATGATAATCACAATCATAACTAAAAGCATTATTATATGACTTTTTTTTAAGAGATCCCCGTAACATTTTAATTCAAATTAACGGATCTAGTTAGCATAACTCTTTAATGATATCTATAAAATGTCCTTCGCAAATGCTGGCTTCCAAATAGAATGAAGCCTATTTCTGGCATATTGAAATTCGCATTAATAAGCTCAGTTTCGTGCACAGTAAAAGCACCAAAAGTTGCATACAACGTGAAATTTTGAACAATATGAAGCAAAATCCAGATCTACACCAGATAATAAAAAACAATAAAAGGCTACATCGTCATGGTGAAATTAAGAATTTTATTAGCAGACGGGACAGCATAATCACCATAGTTTCAGAAATATGCACACAGCATTCTCACTGAATATCAACAGATCTGACAAATATCGTATGTTTTAAGGGAGAGAGAATGGGGTACCTGGATGCCATGCTCGAGGCAGTAAAGCTCCCAACAGGCATTACCGACCTGAATACCGGCCTGACCAATGTGGATCGAGATGCACTCTCTCATTTTCGCTGTTTGGATGCAGAGAAAATGCGGAAAAGTGGGGGTGAAAAATCAAACAAGGACGTTTATCAAGACGCCTCCTAATTGATTGATCGCAAGACTCCCCCTGCTCAGGGTATTTATGGCGGGAAGAGAGATGGGCCATTACCCAGAGGTAGCTGGGGAACGGAACGGACGCTCGAAATCGACGGTTGTCTGAGATCTGTGATCCTAACCATAATTCTTAACCATGGTTAGCTTTTTTATTTTTAATATATATATATATATATATATATATATATATATTTAATTAATTTTATATACATTACCAAACATTGATTATCGTCGTCAAATCCAGATAATCGACCCCACCTAATAAGAAAAAACTTAGTTTAATTTGATTTGATTTAGTTTGGTTTACAAAAACAAATTTAAAATAAAAAATTATTGAGACACTCGTAAAATATTAAATGATTAATTTTAAATAATATTTAAGTAAATAATTTATAATTAAATGAAATTTAAAAAAATAAAAAACATACAAGTTGTAAGTGATTAAAAAGGACATTAGAGGAATATTAAAATATGTAAAATTAAATTTTACTTAATTAATGATAATTACTAAAAAATTTATTTTTGTGAAAAATATTAGTAGTTATAGTATAGTCCTTCTCTTTCTTTTATATAATAGTATAGACTAAATGTAGATTCACACACTTGTGTGATTTTTTTAAAAAAAATAAAAATATATATATATTATTTTATATAAATTATCAAAAAATTTAAAATAAAAATTATTGGAACTCTTGTAAAATTTTATATGACTAGTTTTAGATGGTTTTTAAGTAAATAACTTGTAATTAAATGAAAATTTTAAAATATAAAAAAAATGTAAAGATATTAAGAGGTTAAAAAGAGCATTTAAGGAATATTGAAGTATGCAAAATTAAATTTATTAGAAAATTCTTTTTATTTTCATGAAAAGTATTAATAGTTGTGGAAAGTTGAAGGGATTTTCCAATTATTTTCATGAAAAGTATTAATAGTTGTGGAAAGTTGGAGGGCTTCAATTTAAAAAAAAAAAACCACCAAATTTAAAACTTCATTAATATTTTTTTTGAAATGTAGAGTCTATTAAATAGAAACCTGATAAAAGTAAAAACCTAAAATTAACACTATTTGCACTTTTTACCCTAAAAAATTTGTGTAAGTCAACAACAAAGAAATAAAGATAAAATTCATATTTTGTATTGAGTAATAAAGACAGGTACCATGTACTACACTAATAATTAAGATCGATAATCAGATAATAAAAATAGGTACTAGATCAACAGGTGATTGAGATAATTACGATATATTTTTAGATTTGACCTCGATGAATAGTTTAGGTGATATTTAGTTTACTTTTCTATTTTCTGTTTTTATTTTATATGTTTTATGTTTCAAAATTCCAAAACAAGAAAAACAAAAAATGTTTTATTTTCTTTGTTTTAAAATTTTTCTTATTTTGAATTAAAAATATTTAAAACGATTTTTTGTAATTTTTTATTTAATGTTTAAACTCATTTTCTGTTTTTTAAAATGAATTTTAAAAATACAAGTGACCAAATGCGTTTTGAATTGTTTTCTTTATTTTTAGAAGCAAAAAATGAAAAATGAGTTTAAAATAAAAAATAAAAAACTAAAACTAAAAACAAAAAATAAAAAAGCAACTCAAATGTCACCTTAATTATTTTTATTCTCGAACCCGCCCCATTAGCAGATCAAAATTGTCATCTCTCTCTTAATTCTTGATGCAGCCAAAACAAGCGCTACAAAAGATGGTAGTGAAGTTCACATTGTGAACCATAAGCAGGAAGGCAATTCTCAAAACTAGTTCAATTCACTTCACTTGCCTGAAAATTCGCCAAATGCAACCCATAATTACAGCTAACAAGCATCATATATGAGTGTCTTACATAATGATCTATAGACTGACAGCAAAAGAGCAAAAAACCAGAATAAACGCTTTGTGCTGACGAATGACTCATCCTGGCTTTGAATATCCATGCAACAGATATCAGAACAGGAATCAGGGGCTTGTATTAAAAATCTTCAATCAGGAATTCTTATGACCTCCCAAGAGAAGAACCAAATCTGATGCCATCTTGTTGAATTCTCCGTTTCTCTTTCAGGGAAGAGATTGCTCACGTTTGGAATCATCCACCACACTATCTCTTTAGGGAAAGTGGAGAAATCAAGAAGCAGGCTGTGCACCTGTCCATGCACGATGCTCATCGGCAAATTCATTCATCCTGTATCTGTGGGTTCCTTGAAAATAAGATAAGCCGGAGAATATGCTGCGGATAAGCAAGATGCTTACAAACACTACACCCCCAAGGGTGCAAACCACCTACATTTGATAAAAAAATACCCAGAAAAAATGAATGAAAGTAGTCATATAATGACAGGATGTCCTAATTATGTCATAGACCTGTCATCTCTGTTTTCATTATAAATATGTACTGATATACATATATTTTCCAGCGTCCATGTGTCAAAAAGCAACGTCCATCCCGTTTACGTATGGAAAATGATATTCTACAGAAGGTTTGGACTAGAATGATATGACAGTGGCATTTGTGTAACAAAATAGCATTTTGATGGACATAGACTTTTCTGTTTTGAAGTGATAGGTCACAAGTTTGTCACATGATTCAGGTATATCTTTATGTAAAAGAGTTCATGAGCTCGCGCTACCCTTCACGCATTTGTCAAGCTTGCACAAGAAGAAGATAAAAGCATAACTGCAGGCACAATAACATTCAGACAAACAGCTCAGGGAGTCCTGGTAGCTCTAATAATTCGTTTTTGGTCAAGATAGGTACTGAAATAATAAAGCTTATCCTTTCTAAGATGTCAAGATAGGTATTGAAAGTTAATAATGCTGAAAGCAAATTGTTGGCATGCTACGCAAACTTTCAAAAGTAACTTCAAACCTAGAGACGGAACCAAGGCTTGACCAAAGGGTCCTTGGCTCCCCCAGCCATTAAAAAAAAATATTATATATATAGCATAAATATTTTTATAAATATATTTTTTTTAAATGGCACTCTCAAATTTTTTATTTTAGGCCATAATTTTCGAGTTAGGCCATTAATAAAATATAAGATTTAAATTCTTGAGTTGGGTCATTAATAATCATCTATCCTAATCAATTACATAATTTTTAAGATAATATAAGGCTTTGAGATTGTATATTGACAACAAGCAAAAGTTAGGGTTTTCTTCACTTAGAGTCACTCTCTCTCTCGGTATTGAAACTGAAACTCTAACCCTGTAAATTCTTCTTTCGTTGAAACTCAAAGTCAAAACTGACAGAAAGTTTAAATGCTTGATATACTTTTTTACTTGACATTTATCAATCAACTCATTTGGCGTTAAGTCCCCTTAATTAACAGGTGTACCAATTACTTGTTTTTTTTTTTTTTCATTTTTTTTTTTTGTTTATGCAATTGTGTTGTTGGTTGTATAGATAAATAGATATCCAATTCTTTGTTTTTTTTTTTTTTTTTGGGTGCAATTGTACTGTTAAGTGTATATATCCTCAATATCTTATTCTTTACTCATTATGATTAAAGATGACAAAAGTAATCAGTATTAGGATTCTCTTTGAACATAACATTTTGATAAATCTTATTTCTAGTCTTGCTAAAATTATATTTCATGCATTCAATTTCTCCTTCCATATTCTTTGATTTGTAGATCATTTTAATAACGTTTTGAAATGTGATTGAATGATAAATTCTTATTATTGTTTTATTTACGAATGATTAAATATCTAATTATTGATTTATATTACTTGTTGAAAACCCAAATAAACTGTTTAATTTTAATATTACATTTTTTATATTATGAGAGAAATATTAAAATTTATAAGAATTGGCTCCCCCTTACGAAATTTCTAGTTCCGTCCCTCTTCAAACCATTGTTATTATCCCTACATGTGGAACAAGAAGTAACGGTATGGTATGATATGCCTAATTCACTCTAGATATAGTTAAATACATATCCAACAGCAACCAAGTATGAATGTTGAGGAATAGGATGAAGGATTCAGTCCTAAAACTGAACCCAATATCCGAGTAGCATGCACTACATTTCATCCACCATGACATGACATGACAAAAAAGGGCATAAAGTGAAAATCATAAGCAGAATTTTAGATACATAATTTTTTCCCCTTTGATAGATCATGCATTCATATGTAACAAATATATATTTATGCAACCACGTATATAAATATAGATAAAATATATATTACCTCAAGGAATGCCTTCAAAACCCACAAAAATGTCAGCACTATCACTCCATCGACAGAAAACCCAACCTAGATGAAACAAAGAATGGACCATTAGTCAGTGACCAAATCAAAGGCTTACACAGTAGAAGCAATCAAGCATCTGGCAGAACATGAACCACCCGGGAACAGAACCCATTTTACCACATCAGAGTAGAAAATTGAATGCCTAGTTTTCAAAATTGAAAAATGAATACATTTCTAGCCTGTTAATTTTCAATTTGAATACATATCAATTCATGTTTGCTCGTGATAGAATGTTCAATACAAAGGTTTTCTTCTTCTTTTTAGTTTTATGGAATTGTTATAAATAAAAGGGAATTGAGCAACTACAAATAACAGGATATGCTTGTGTTGGGCAAAATAATATTTAGACGTACGGAGTGCCGAACAAGTATAGTCAAGGCGCCACGTGGCCCAGTGCCGAGCATATTTGTGTGAGCCACGTAGTCATTCGCCGAGCATGTTGAAGCGTGACACGTGGCGTTTCGCCGAACAGTTAATTGATGGCACGAGAGTTCCACGTGAGTGTTATACATGAACACGTGTCTTTAGGTTAATATTCCAAAGGATACCCTGAACCTCAGCATCTATGGATAATATGTTGCTACGTGGCTATAGCCGAAGGCCTCAATAGCTAATTTGTTCGGCCCATCGATTGGCGGCTAGTAAATGTTGGTCCTGGGGCCCACAGTCTTAACGAGGGCTCATAACCATAAATGCACCGTAGTTATGACTGAACTAGGTATTTATCTCTGAGGGAGTAACTAGCTCAGTTCACTTCGTTATGAGTAGTTGATGGATGTGACAGGTAGACAGTTTGACCACGAAATTCTGGCTATATTGCCGTGTTTAACTACCAGAAGCATTGAATGAAAGGTATGGAGCATTAAATGAAAGATATGAGGCATTAAATGAGCAGTAAAAGACATTTAAAGAAGGGAAGGAAAAAAGGAACATGGAAGCATGAATGATGTCAGATCACAGGTATATTTATTTATTGTTCACATTACTATAAATAAGACATTCCACTGAACAATTAAGGTAAGCTGACTATTGCCAACTTAAGCTACTACTCATTTCTTTTCTGAAAAGCTTTCTTTTTTGAGTGACTTGCTGACTTAAGCATCAGAGGGTTTTTCGGCCAGAGACCTCCACTCCGGCCGTAACCTTTCTTTTGTCTTTGTTCGGCAGGTCGTCGATTGCATCTCCGGTTGGCGTGGTCAGCAGTTCCGGCGGTAAATTTTGCTGCCGAATAGCTTAAATATTGAACAGGAAATCAAATAAGAAGGAAAATTAATTCTAAATTTTCCAGAATTGCCATTTCTGCTGGTCATGATCAGAAGACCCAGAAATTTTACATGTCTAGAGTCCATGCGCATAGAGTGCACCACATACAACATATGTCAAGCAGAAATTATTAACAAACAACTCCATTTAATTCACTGAATATTGGAAGGTCAATAAAGAATCACCAAAAAACATTTGATAGAGACAAAAATGGATTAGAAAACAGAATAAATATCGGGATAGCGAAAAGGCATGGGAAGCAAAAGGCATGAATAGAGTTTCTATTACCACGTAGGAATGGCAAAGGAAAAGAAGAGAGAGACTGAAATTTGTACTCAATGTTAAAACAGTGTCATCCTATTCATCGCTTAACATTGGCTTTTTTCAATTCCAGAATTAGTCTCAAAACTGGCAAAATGATAAAAATCTGCAAAATCTTTTGAAGTTTTTGAACATAAAACATTGAATATGATTCATGGCATATAAAAATAGTTGTCATCATAAACACGAACACGAGCCCTTATTTACTCCATGTAAAGTTGCAGGACAGATATATATATATATATATATATATATTTTACAGAACTAGACAGAAAGGAAATGCATTGTGGATAAAAGGGTTGTAATTGTACACCAAAAACATAAATCCTTATGGGCCGTTTAATAACGCTGTTGTTTTTCTATTTACGTTTATATGTTTAGGTTTTCTGTCGTCGTTTTTCTTTCTTTGAAATGAAAACTGAAACTACGTTTAGAAATACAATTTTGTTTATAATTACTAATTTTTTATTTTAATAAAATATTTAATTTTATTAATTTTTTAAAAATTAATTGAATTTAATAAATATATTTTATATTAATTTAATTTAATTATATTATTTATTAAAAATAATTGAATAAACTATAAATATTATATCATTTAATCCAGTAAATATAAAATATATTAATTATAATTTAATTATTTACTAAGAATAATTGAATAAAATATATTTCATAATAATTTAAATAATTTAATTACGACATTTATTAAAAATTAATTTTATAAAATATAATTCATATTGAATAAATTAATTAAATTAAATTATTTATTAAACTAAATTACATTAATTTAATTATGATATTTATTAAAAATAAATTAATAAAATATATTTAATATTATCTAAATTAATTATTAAATTAAATTAAGTTACATTAAATAATTTAATTATAATATTTATTAAAAATTATTTAATAAAATATATTTATATTAATTAAATTATTTATTAAATTAAATTAAATTAAATTAATATAATTTATTTTATTATTTATTAAAAATAATTTAATAATATATATTTCTTATTATTTAAATTAACTAATTTAATTTAATTATTTATTAGAAATTTAGAAATAAATTAATAATAGATATTGCATATCAATTTAATTAATTTAATTTAATTATATTATTTATTAAAAATAATTTTAGTTTAATAAAATATTTGCACAAAATAATTTATTTCAATATGATGTAACAAAAATGGATAAAGTATTAGAATTGACAAAATTTTTGTAATAGAAAAAAAAAACAAAGTAAAAACATATTTTTTGCTGTTTTCGTTTTTTTGTTTAAGTTATCATTTTTTTTTTTGAAAACAAAAAAACGTAAATAGATTTAACAAACATGTTTCTGCTGCCAATTTACAAAATTTTGAAAACATAAACAGAAAAACAGAAAACAAAAACGTTACCAAACGGAGTTACTCCATGTAGAGTTGCAAACATTTTTTTTTTTTACTCCATGTAGAGTTGCAAACATTTTTTTTTTTTTAAGTTTAAATACAGAAAAGATATGCTTAATGGTATATAAAAAATAGTTGCTAAATTGTTACAATACAGTAAAATATAAGCCCTTATTTACTCCATGTAGAGTTGCAAATAAAAAAATAAAAATCATATATATATATATATATATACACGTATGTATCTTTTCTTTTCCTCCCAATTTTCAGAAGTTGCCAAAAAAAGAAAAGCAAACTAATTGCAATCATTCTTCAATTTTTGAAGATAAATAATTCCCCGATAAACTTCCAACATGAAGGCCAAGCCAGTAAGATTGAAGCCCTCAACTCGAGGAAAACTTCAAACCTTAGTTGATTCAAGGTATTCCAAAGGTGAACATAGCAGGCAATCTAGATTGATCAGAAGATCCTTTCAATTGGTTAGAATCCGTTACTTGAACGAAACTAAATTTTGTAAGAACTCAACGGGGCCTTACCCCTCGAATCAGACAAAGAAGGGAATCCCATTGAGTTCTTAAAAATAATCAAAATCTTTTTTCGTATAAATGACAAAGGGGATTTCTCACCAACTAGCTAATCAGATGCGAGCCCCTCCTCGGGCGGATTCCTCCTTTTGCTCCTCAGCCTACGGGGTATTAGCAGCTAAAACAATATGTCGATGTCCCTAGTAAACCAAAGTCATCGTTTAATAGCTATTTTGCTTCAATTTCTTTTCTACAAATTCAAAAATTGAAGATTTAGTTACGATTTGAAATCTACTTTTATATCTTCATCCATGGATCCTTTATCTATATTTATTTAATTGGAAGTAAGCAAAGGGCGAAGAAAAAAAAAAGAAATATTCTTTGTCAAAAAAAAGAAGCTGCAATTTTTTCATTCCCAAGATCTATTTCCTTTGGTTCTACATAATGAGAAGATTGGTTGCGGAGAAAAATGAAGATAGATTCGTATTCACATACATGATAATTATATAAGAACAAGAATAATCTTTGATTTCTTTTTGAGAAAGAAAAGAGTTTCTCTTATTCGTATTAACAGCTACTCCAAGAGAAATGTTGAAGAATCAGCGGATGAGTTGTGGTTAGGGGAGAAATACCACTCGAACCCAGAGCTAGCTGGTTCTCCCCGAAATGCGTTGAGGCGCAGCAGTTGAAAAAAAAAAAAAAAAGATATGATTCTGAGAAGAATCATTAAAAAGCAGAAAAAAGAATAACATTCTATTCCATCCAAGTTGAAAGAGATAAATTGAACAAGTACGGTCGTCTCCTGTTGGGATGTACTATTAAACCTAAATTGGGGTTATCTACTAAAAACTACGGTAGAGCGGTTTATGAATGTCTCCGCGGTGGACTTGATTTTACCATAGTAATTTGTTCCAACCCAAGACATAAACAAAGACAAGGATAATCTAAAAGCGACTCTCTAAAAGACCCGATGTACAAATAAAAATCATGGATTTTCGAGTTGAGAGAGATATTGAGAGAGATCAAGAATTCTCACTATTTCTTAGATTCATGGACCCAATTCAATTTCGTTTGATTTTGATTAGGGTAAAATTCCTTAAAAACCTCCGCCTTCTTTAAAATATCTTGAACAGTTTCTGTAGGTTGAGCACCGGCACGAAGGCATCTTTAAGCAGCTTATGTACCCTGGCCTTTACCAGATCGTCTCAAGAGCCTTCCACACTGGGGATGATTTGGGTAAGATAATGGCATTTTGGGTTATGCAAATGTTGACGGGTCATCAATTCATGTGAACCAGGACTCTTTCCTTCAGGTTTCAGTAAATTTTTTGTTAGATCGGGAAGAACAAGAAACTTCAGTGTAGATTGGAGAAGCTCCTGGCAGAGTATCTCACTTGATGAACATAGAATTGATTTCCTATTATGTTGTGCCTAAGAATTTAAGAAACAAAAAAACAAGAAGCAAAGGGACAAAATTTAGGGGAAGAAGTAATATTATGGGATAATATATAAGATTTGATACTTGGCTGCTATCCTGCGCGCAGGTGGGAAATCACTGACCTTACTGCCTTAGCCACAACTGCCATAATAGATTAACTTTTGTTGGTGTTTGGAAGATGGGATATGGAATGAGATAAGAAGTGTGATTTGACGTGATATGATTTTGGACTTTTGGAGGAATGGAGTGGCGTTTGGAATGACAAAAAATGATAAAATTTGATAAAAGTTGTGGGTCCGTAATTCGTACAGTAAGATAAAAAGTGAATAATTTTTAGAGTTTTCAGTGTTTTTCAGAAATTTTCAGAACTCCAAAGGCACTTTGAAGTATAACACGTCCATTCCAAACTTCGTTCCCAAAGAAATTTTTCTTAACCAAACATGGGATTGGGCAATCCCCCACCTCATAACCCACAATCAAATAAAGTATTTGTAAACCCGTGTCAATCTTTATCATTCAAAAATATTCAAGCACAGTTACCAATTTTATAGTTGAACCTTTTGAATGCACAAGCATAGCGTGTGCCCAGACTTCTTATGTATGGGAAACTCTCAGAGCCATCATAATTTAACTTTCAATATTCCCCTTAAGAAGAAGAAGAAGGAGGAGGAGGTGGGGAGAAGAGAGAAAATATATATGTATACATATATATATAAAATGTTCTTGCACTTAATGTATCTTCTTGAAACTTTTGCTTGTCAAACATGCAGTGGCGGACCCACACTACGTCAAGCGTGGGACACCGCCTCCGCTGAAAAAAAAATATTCTGCTGCGTTTGGTGCTAAAAGAAAAATAATAAAATTTTACAAATCTTTATAAAATTCAAATTTTTTTTCTTATTGCACAAATTACGAGATAAAAACTCTACAAATCTCTTCAAATTTTTACAACTCCAAACACCATATCACCACTATTATGACTTCCACCTATACTTATGCCCTAAGGATGGTGATTCATGTTTATGTGTAAATACTCAAATAATTTAAAATTTAATGAGTATACTTAGGGTGCGTTTCGAGTGACAAAATGTAAGATAAAATGAAATAATTTGAGATAATTCGTGGGTTCGTAATTCGTAAAGTGAGATAAAAAGTGAGTAATTTTTAAAAATTTTCAGAATTTTTCAACTTTTTTAGTGTGCTAATCACACCGTTAATAGTTGATTTATTTTATAATCAGGTCAAATTATATTAAATCGAGTCAATTTTGAGCTTACGTATTTATATTGTATCATATTTGAATTTTTTCTAAGTAACTCGTTATATAGGTTATGTTCTATTCGGGTTGTATCAAATATTATCATATCTATTTATAAAACACTCAACTTTCAAATTTTTTTTAGTTGATTTTATTTTAGGTAAGCTTAAATTAATAGTATTTTATATTAACATTACTTAAATTAATAATCGAATAAAGGAATAAAAATAATCATTCCTTTTGTATTAAAAAAAAGAAAAAAAATTGCAATGTTTTTAGATTATGAAATATCAAAGGGATTGTTTTACCTTATTTTGATAATTTGAAACTTATTTTGTGTAAGAAACATTTGATGTCAATATATAATATTTTATATTTTATTATATTTATGCATTTGTTTATAATTTAAAATTTTACTTGTGATTTGTGTCACTCTAACCCAAGTCCCTTGGTCCGCACTGCAAACATGACACTCAATTAGAGATAATATCACCAACAATTCTTGAACTATTTCAGGATGCTCTAATGCCCAAATCCTTTCAAGTTTCAACTAGGGTAGAAAGAAGCTTATAACAACGTCAAATTTATACACCATGATGATGATGATGATGAATAATGAATGAATGAGATGACATGACATGACATGAGAAATGTACCAATTTGGTGGAGATGGTGAGAGGCAGAACCGATCGAACCGCCTTCCTTGCTTTCCTCGAGATCTTCTTAAACACATTCTGAACGAATCTCACCAGAAGATCCAAGCTCCGCTCTTCTTCTTCTTCCTCGTCACCATCATCTTCATCGTCACAGTATTCAATGGCGACTCGTCGTTTGCGACTCCAATTGCGCGGATCATCTACCAAACTAACACTGCCTCCCTGAATAGTGAATACAAAACGAAGTTTAAGACTATACATAAAAAAATATATATTTTTTTGTAGAGAGGGAAAACCTGGGGGAAATCGATGATTCGTCTGGAAGCTTCGATGCAGGGGAAGTTTCGATGAAGGCGATATTGGAGGACGATGATTCTGCGACGACGACGAGGATTGGTAGAGTGCGGAAGCGTCTCCAAGAACGGGAAGAGAGAGTGAGAAGAGTGAGTGACCGACGAACCCATGGCTGTGTGGAAGTAGTGACGACTGAGATGAATTGGTGATTTTACACGCGTATGCACGATATGAATCGACAGGGTAGTTGGAACTTGGGGAAGACCTTTGAAGAGTGTTTCTTCGGCTTTGCCAACGAGGTTGTTCTTGTTCGGTTACGAAGATGTATAAAATTGCCGACTAGGGAACGAATTTTCTGTGCAACAGGCGAGTCTTGTCAACCTCACTCTGTATGATACACTATATATTTTTTACTAGACTTGTGGGCTTCCTTAATTCTGCTAAAATAAAGTTTTAAATTTCAAAAAAGACCAAAAATAACAGGTTAGCTCAGATTTAGATGAGTTCTAATGGTAATGTCTGGAATTAAACAAAACAATACAAAATTTTATAAATATTTACAAATATAAATTACAATACTGTGAAATTTAAATTCTTTGCACAAAAACAAGAGACATTAAGAGAGCGTTTGGAGTCCCAAAAAATAAAAAAAACTAATGGATGAGATTGATGTGATGTAAAAATGATAGGTGGCAAAATGTGATTGGAGGAATTTGAAAACCTTTGAAATTTTTTGAATTTTTTGGTTTTTTTTTATGGCTCCAAACGAGCGCTAAGGCTCCGTTTGGTTTGAAAAAAATTACAAAAAACTCTATAAACCTCTGTTAACTTTATATCACATCAACTTTTTTCTTTCAAAAAAACTACAAAAAACTCTATAAACCTCTGTTAACTTTATATCATATCAACTTTTTTCTTTTACGACACGCATTACGAACTCTCAATTTATCTCACTTTTTTTCACTCCAAACACACACTAACTTTTACAATTTTATACAACTTTAACACATCATCTATGCATGAACCAACTTTAATCATTATATTCTTTTGAAAAAAAAAAAAAAAACACAATCATTCTATTCTAAGATCAAATTTTAATTAATTCTTATTCTAAATTGCCATTAATTATATTTTTATAATTATAAAATTTTCTCTTTTTATAATTAATCATTATTACAGACGAATTTTCAACGCACTTTTAAAAAAATAAAAAGAAAAAAACATATTTTCGAAACCAATACTAACAAGCGATCAAGTGATTTTACCTTCTCAAATTATCACAATTGCGGCTTGTGGAGAACGACTTCAGCCCAAACATAATAAGTAAAATTTTATCAGTTTAATTTCAAAAATCAAACTGATTACATCTCCAGATGTAAGAGATCCAATATTTAATCAATTAACTATAATACCGACTCCCTCGATTGAATTTCAAGGAAGAAGCCAGAGCTGCGCGTCATAAGGCTTCAAGCCACTACCAAATGCATAAAAACATCACATAACAATTGCATTTCACCTCGCCATGCCACATGGATATGCAAGTTAAGACTCAGCTTCTGTGCAGAAAACAAAATTTAACCCTGTCAAAGTGGCCACAACAAAGTAAAAACTGAACACAGTTGTAGTGCTTTGCTTAACAACCAAATGAAACTTTTTACATACAACTCCCCGTCACCAGGAGATCTAACAAAGCACTCCCAGATATACACAAACTTATTACATATATTTATGTATATATATATATATATATACTACCCCCATTGAGACAACGATGATCAAAGGAAAATTAAACTAAACTAGCCAGACTAGGCACTGCGTCCTCCCAGATTACAGTGAGGCATGACATTCCGCCGAGGAGCAGATCTAGCAGGCCGCCCCAGCCCCAGAGATATGGGCCCTAGGTCATAATCTCCACCTATAAATCTTGGAACCCTAAGAGGATAAGGATCTCTGATGATTCTTGGTACCCAGAGTGGAAAAGGCTCTCCTCTTACACCCGGGAGCCTTTCCGACACAACTGTCTTCCTCCTCTTTCTAATCACCCAGGACTCTGCAAACTTCTCTTTCCAGTGGCTCCCTGACTGCGATCCCTCTGCATTGCCAAACTGCTCTGAAAACTTCTGCTTCCACAGATCATCATTTGAAGACAAGTAACGCAATTCTGAACAAACGCAACCCACCTTAGCAACATCAACACCAGGGAGAGGCTCCAAAATCCTGAGTTTAAGATCAGTCGGGAGGCGCATAAAGCATGGTGGAGGAGCCAAGCCAGCATTCTCGCATAAATCTATTAAGAGGGGCAATGCAAGTCTATCCTTCACATTCTTCCAAAATTCAAAAACTTCCTTCGCGGGACACAAATTAGAGGAGCTGTCTTTTCCATTAATCTCCTCAATCTTGTCACAATTCGCCCAGATAAGGTTCAAGAAGAAAGCCACACGATCCTCATCCAAGCACACCCGATATGGCCCAGAACCATTCCTAGATAAAGATCCATAAATGTTGACGTATTTTCCCAAACTCTGAATCTTCAATACAACTGTTTCAACCCCATTATGTGCTGCAGAAGGACCTCGGTCAATAATCTCAGGAAGGGTGTACCACAGAGACATGGTAAATGCAATCGAAGGCCATTCGTCTGAAAGATGAAACCCTTCAACCTTCATCCTCGAAACAGGGTCAAAACCAACAAAACCAGACTCTAAAAGAACAGCATGGACAGCAATCACCAAAAGCTTGTGGTCACCACCACCGCCTTCGCCCACCTCCTTCCAGAACACTTTCCTAAGGAAACAAGGCACAGAAAACGACTTCCCCACCTCTAGCATGGACCCATCATCATTGTTCTCAAAATCAATCTCCATGTTCTCTGTTCCAGACATGGCCGGAGTTTGCTCCATCTGGGTACCCAAACCTAGGATTTGACCTTCTCCTAGTTTAATCTCACCCTTCCCGGATTCAGAACCTAGGGTTTCTTCTTTCACGGGTTCAGCCTTCGCCGAATCAAAATCTAGGGTTTCGTCCTTCTGGGTATTCAAACCTAGGCTCTGATCGATGGTTCGTTCGCTATGGGAATTGGGTTGCGGAACCAGAGACTCTTCAGAATTACTATTATTAGACTGAACAATTAGGGTTTCGGAGGAAAAAGCATTGTGGTTGAAAGTGAAGAAGACAAGATCACCTGATGTAACACCGAGAGACTGGAGAGAGTCTTGCGGCGAAGAACTGAGAAGCTCGTCCTTCCGGTTGAGAGAGAGGTGTACAGAAGCCGGAGCAGACGAAGAAGAAGACGAGACTCTCTGCGAGACGACTTCTCTCAGTTGTTGAAGCGAGCAAGGTGGAGGTAATTGGATTCTTATGGTTTCCTTGGTTTCGAGAGATCTAAGCCTCAGTTTCATGGTTAACGATCTCGATTAAGCTTTAGGCAGTTCTTGATCCACAATTGCCGTCGGTCGGTTTGGGAGGGATGAAATGAGAGAAGAAGAAGAAGAATAAAAAATAAGTTGTTTTTCTTGTCCGCAAGTTTTTTATCAGAAAAGTAAAAGGGGTCATAAAAAATATATATCAATATCGGGTAAATTATACTTACCTCCCCTCAAAACTTAAGTAATTGTATTTATACCTCTCAACATATAAAAAATATATTTACATCTGTCATTTTAAAATTTTATTAATATTGACTTCTCCTCTTCAGAGGCCGTATGGAGTGGCGAAAAAATTACAATTTTACAAAAGTTAAATTTTTTGAAATTTGAAATGTAAAAGGTTATTTTAAAATAATAGTTAGATAATTGTATTTAATTTGATATAAATTTGTTAAAAATTAAAGTAACTCTAGCAAAATTTTAGTAAAAATTTTTGAAAACTTTTGGAGTTTTTGTATAATTTTTTAGTACAAATGTCAATCTAACTTTTTAAAAAATCTATCAAAATCTGTTGAAACATACTATAATGGTTTGTTTCAATGGATTTTGACAAATTTTTTTAAAAATTAGAATTTTTTTAAGTTTGAAAAAGTTAGAACTTTTGAACTTAGTTGGAACTCTAAATGACGCCTAAATTAGCAGTTAAAATTTAACAAAAAAATGTTAAGTAACCAAAATTAAAAAAAAAAAAAAAAAACTAACGCAAATGTAAGAGATAGATGGCTAAAATAGAAAAAGAACTTAAAAATTTTAGTTAATTTAATATTTGGTAAGTTTTATTGTAAAATTAACGAAATGAGTTAATATTAATAATATTTTAAAATAAAAGAAGTAAGTATGATTTTTAGATATTAAGAGATACAAGCGTAATTATCTTAATATTACGAAAAGTAGATATAATTCATTCTATTTTAAAATATTATCAGCCTCAATCCCTTTGTTAGTTTACTGTAAGAGTTTTGGATGAAAAATGATCATATCAGCTGTATTTTTGTTATGGTATATAAAGTTTACCATTTTATCTTATCTAAAAAAATTAATTTAACATTCACTAAAATAATCAACTAAAAAAAGCTAAATAACCAAAGTTAATCATTTACCTTTATCTAAAAGAACACGGATCAATTAAAAAAAGACTTAGCAAAATACTTGTTCATCTCCCGCAAAGTAGAGTTTGATTCTTCATTAGTATAAGTTATCTTAAAACATTTGTATCCCTCTATTTCTATTAAATGAAGCTTATTCCATAAAAGGTATATTAATGTAACATTTAAGTGTATCAACGTATGATTGTTAGAAATTAGTGTTAAGTTAAATATGAATTTAGTATTATTTGTATAGTGATGAGTTAATCCTGACTAAAATAATGAAATTTTAGTTAAAATTATATATACACAATGCACGACGATAAAATATCACAGTTAGATTTGTGCATTTTATACATAAGGTGGTTTGTTTATGTAGATTAAGTTAACAATGTGTATCATATTTTAGGTATCATACTAATAACATATACGCAAGTATATAAATTTAATAAAATTATGATATGAATTTGATAAAATGTCACAGTTGAATGTTTGTAATTTATATATGGTGTATGCTGTACATTACCATTTTTGGTATTTCAAATTAATATAAGTTGATGGATTTGTTGTGATTTTTTAGTTACATTTTACTAGTTGTTATTGGCGTGGAAAAAAAAAAAGAAAAATTCAAAAAATAACACTAAAAGTAGTAGCATTATATTGATGTTTCGCAATACGCATTTATAAATTTAGAAAAAATGTTGTTGTTGGTACATTCAAGTCGGTGGATAACTCAGACAAACTTTAATTTTGATTAACTCAAATAAATGTAATTTTTATTATTTAGTGCACTTCCCTACCCACAAATGAAGTGAAAAAAGCTAATCAATTGGTTAAATATAGGGATGTCATATTTACCCGTATTCGACGAATATTCACTTTATCCACTTCGTTTTATGAGGGTACGAGAATATTAATAGTAGAGACAAGAACAGGTATGAAAATTTTAAGATATTATCTAAACGAGTATGGGGACGATAGTCCCTACCCCGCCCCGTACTCGTTTAAATATTTATTTATTAATTTATATATATTTTTATTTAATATATATAAAAAATATGCATATTTGTTTAATATATATAATATTTATAATAATTTCTAATATTTATTATATATAATATATAATTTATAATAGTTAATATGTTTGGTGGGTAAACAGGGACGGAGATTGGGAATTCATTACTTAGCAGGAATGGATATGGAAACAAATTTTATTTTAACAATGAGTAGTGGGATTGTCACACCCTGAATTTTCATAACTCGAATTCCCAAGAGTGATTTGAGATTATTTGTTGTGTATAAAAATAATATGATAACAACACACCGTCACACCCTAAAATTTTCTCCAAACTAGAGTTGACTCGCAATAAAAATTTAAGATATTCTAAATCCTTAGTTTATCCCAACCAATATTTATAAGCCATTAGACTGAATCATTTGGTAGAATTCAACTGCAGAGTACAAAATAAAGATAGAGAATAGTATTATAGAGCCATTTAAGCATCTCAATCACGCGATTAACATTATATACCAAATAAAAGTAAATTATGTCTAAACTTAATGATTACAATCACTCAACATTTATTATTGCAGACCACAATAATAAATAAAAACTTCCAGTGCTGAGCAAGAAAAAAAAATAAATAGCTTTTCTGATAGAATATTTAAGAAAAATTATTATTTTTTTAGTTCATCTTCAGTATCCATGTGCTTAATATCCTGAAAAAAATATTCCCACAAATTGGTGAGTTACTAAAGCCCAGTAATCAGAACCTCCTAGGTGCCTATATGCAGTCGTCATAATACTACATTGTATTAAGTGACCCAATACAGTGAATGTGATTAGGTGACATACTATTCATGCAACAAAAAATTCAATAGATCCCAACTGAATAATGTAAATTATACTTACAACAATTGACGAGACCGTCGCTGTAACTACTATTTTACTTACACGTCAAATAGTTTAATGTTGTTGTTTATACCACAATGAAATTGGTGTCGCAGTGGTAGGGATCTCAGATTCAAAATTTTAAGGTATCGGGATCAAACCTCATAGCGATACAGGTTTCATATTTTTTTTTATATCTTTTTATAAAATATTCTTCTAAATGAATTAAATGTAATTAAATAATTCCAACACATCATTCATACATAAACAAGAGAGGTTGCTAGTCATAGTAAAATTTGATAAATGGGTTTAATCTAAATCCTCCTAGGGTAATTATACTTCTATCATCCTCTACCCCTAATATTGGGAACTAGTGACTTTACGAGCTTGGCATCAAATGCATTCCGACAGTGTCACCCACCAAAAACATAGCAGTCGCGACCGGCTACTTGACTGGTCAGGTCAGAAGGGAGCATCTAAAAAAAAATGCATATGTTCTCATCTCCACCAAAAAGACTATTTCTACCCATCTACCACCGCATTGCAAAAGATAACTTTAGCACCGAATGACTTAATTTATTCTTACCCTTTAACATTCCCAATGGAACCTTGTATGGAAATAGGACATTTTTTAATAGTAACCGACAATGTTCCCGGGTGATGAATCCTAAGTGGGATTTATTTAGTCACATGCAGTATATTCTAAGTATTTTATCTCAATTCATAATTCAATAATAATTCTCCATAAATCAAAGATTTAACATAGTTACCAATATTATTATTACAAAGGTAGGTACTGTATATAAATTAACAAGTAGCAAGTAGTTATAAATAATTTAGAATTCGAATTAGTATTTTAGTTAATTATTTTGACAAGTTTGCCGTACTACCTTTAATAAGAATAAAATTATTTTCAATGATATATTAATTAAGCCGAGGTTGGCAGCTCAGTGGGAGGGCAACCCTAATCGCGATTTGAAGTTGCGAGTTTGAACCTCATTGGCTTTTATCTTGGTTTTTGCCTCTTTTCCTCTTTATTTTATTATTTTATGAAACATGAAGATAATAAATAGTTTTTTGGGGTTATATTTAATTTTAGAAAAATTTATAAGTTTTATTTTATTCTAACTAGATAGTATAGTATATCAGTTGAACAATTAAGCCAATGTGAGATTACAAAACTAATACATTCTAAACTTTTGATTTGGTAGGAGAATAACATTATTCAAAATAATTTGAGTAAATTCCAATCATCATTTTATTTATAACCAAACCCTTATCATATGTTTTCGGTTTCAAGATATTCACAAATGTCCATAAAATTATTCTAATTTAAAATAATTTCATATCAATTGGAAGATAACTAAGTAGTAACAACTTAACAGTCCACTTCAAAATTTTATCAATCAGTATAAGTGCTTTATTAGATTAGACTTTGTGAACAAAATTACACATGAATAAAAATCATTAATATATCTATAACTAACAGAGGGTAATTAGACATTTAAATCAATCTATAGACATAAAATCCTCATATTAAAAAAAAAAAAACGAACAAGCATTTATTAAAGGCTAAGCAGAGATAGCAGCTTGAAAGAAAATTCATATAAAATAAGCAGAACTTCGATATCTATAAACTTTATATTTATAGAAACTAGACTTCAAGACCTACAAATTTTATGTTTTACACTTTTTTAAATTATAAAGTCTGAAAATTCAAAAACAGTATTGAATTCAGTTTATTCAGAAAATATAGGTTTACATGTATTTAGCGTTTTGGGCATAGTTTTTGTCTCACAAATCTGATTGATGCAAATTTTTTTTTTTTTTTGGATTGGAAAGAAAACTTAAAGGGTTACAACTTTCACGTTAGAAGTTACAAACAGAGAGTTGTTATCATGCTGGGCTATATTAGGTCAAAGTTTCAGCTTCCCTGCAGCCAAGATACAGGGTATTCTATATATTTTTTTTCTCATTAGGACGTTTAGCTCCATCATTATAAGTACATATGAACACTAACCAACAAAAAATGCAAACTCAAACATGTAAATATAAATTCAATATTACAAGTTATGAAGATAATTAAAAGTTTTGTTTATCACAATGAAGTTTTATACTTCAAACCCAGAAAATGCTTCAACTTCAAATTAATCATACACATTTTCATTCTAGTTCAAATTGAAGGTATCAAACACATTCTAGGAGATTCATCATCCTACCTTAATGAAGATATTGGTGACCAAGTTTAAGAAGGAAGAGGAGTTTAGCTTTGAACACTAACTGAACTGGAAAGCTCTAAGCTTTTTTTCTTCCTCCAAGTACCACCAAATCTCCAACCAACACTTGGTAATAATTCTTTTTTTTTTTAAAAAACACACAAACCTTACATCTCTTTGAAAACCTTAGAAATTTTTTTTTCTTTCACAGAGAGGAAGTATTTTATAAGAAACCATAGGGGTGTAGGAGAAGTGTCGGTGGAGAAGACAACCTCCATTTCCCATGTTTCAAAGACTTTAATGTAGAGTCTTGAATGTACAATAGATGATATGATCTAGGAATCTTGCTTTTTTTTGACTATTTAACCAAATAATTTGAGAGATGCTTCAAAGTCTTTAATGTAGGGTCTTGAATGTACAATAGGTGGTATGATCCGGGAATCTTGCTTCTTTTTGACTTATTAACCAAATAATTTGAGAGAAGTATGGGAGGATGGATGGAAGAATATAAGGTTTGCAGGAAAATGATTGAGAGTTACTATTCATGAGTCAACTCAGTGAGTGATAAAAGTGAGTTACGGTGAGTCAAATGATAGGTTGACCCATGGGTTAATGGGCTTGGGTTAAACCAAATAGGTAATCAGGTTAGGAATTGTTTTGACAAAAGATTAAAAATTTTACATTAAACTCCCACATAGGGTGAAATTAAATCCGAAAATTTTTTCAACTAATTTTATCATTCCAAAAATTTTCAAATCATCAATTTTTTAGATTTTTATTATAATAAATATCACCACCACACTTAAGCAAATTAATTAAGGAAAAAAATATTCAGGTTATTACAGGGATGGAGAAGAGTACTGCAAAACGGAAACGGGAATAGGAAAAGTTTTACTCATCCCTTACCCGCCTTGTTGACTCCCTTTAGTTAAATGAAAAATATCTGTGCCTTTTGATGTAAATGATGATTTTAGAAGAGTTCTTACAAAACTTTAAAACTTGGAATTTAACAAAATAATTTTAAAATTTATCCTATTTTTAACTAGGTTTGCCACATGAATTATTATTATTATTTATTATCTTGATTGTAATACCAATAAAGTGACTCTGAGCAAATGGTCCATTAAATTTTTTTTTCTTTCATTTGCAATATTCATCTAATAAATCCAGGTTATATTATCTCTATAATAATTTTTTTTATAGAATTAAGAATAAGATTAACAAAAGTAAATAGGGATTAATAATTTTTAAAATCAAATAAAGGGTGTCTTGAAATAATAACAAATAAGATAAAGTGATATAAATTATGAGTTTATAATTTATGCAGTGAGATAAAAAATAAATAACTTTTAAATATTTTTAAAGCCTTCTAAAAATTTTAGGAATTTTATAGTACATTAAACGGAGTTAAAATAAATATAATTTTTATATTTTAGGAGGCGGTAAATATAATTACCCGGCGAAGATGGGCGTTGTTTTCACCCTGATGAAAAAACAGACATGGGATCCAGTGCCTATGCCCCCGCTGTATATTACATCTCACCGCCAGGCTTCAGCTTCATGTGCTCCCAATAAAAGTTCGGCCAACACCGAAACCAGTGTCGCGTACTTCGCTCCCTGCGATTCTCTCTCCTCTTTCAAACGTCATAATTCACTGGTTCGATGTATCTCTCTCACACCGATTCATCACACACAATTTCTTTACTTGCATTTGTGATTATCGACCTTCGTTCTAGCACAAATTTGGTTCAATGTGGTTGAATCGGGAGCCGTTAATTCTGTCGCTGTGGTTTATTAAATGGTACAATTAGGGCGTGGTTATATTTTTTTTTTCGGTTGTATGAGTTCTGCATGTCAAGTGCTCAACTTCAACAACACTCAATTTGGGGATTCTGATTGATTAACGGTTTGATTGCCGAATTCGAGTTTTATTGACAATAGAGTGGAAATCTCGTTGCCATTTTGTGTGGCATGGATGGAATTGAAGGGTTTTGTGAAAGCCCAAGTCATGCAATTTAGCTTTGGAGTGTATATCAGGTTGATTGCCTTTTATGTGTCCTAAAATTTCATATACGTTCTTGGGATTGATTTTGAAGATGGTTCTTTTTGGTGGTTGTCCTTTGGCTTTTGATTTGAATGGATAATTTTCCATGAAAAAAATTCAGAACAGACAATATACTTGGAAGTAAACTGGAAGAGAATTCTCTCCCCCTCCCAATCTCAGTGAAATAAATAGTCCTACAGTTTTTTGTCATATATTTATGAAGATAAATGAGAACTTAAAGGTTTCTATTTTTTATTATCATTTCTTTCACTAGTAAATTATTTGTGGAGTACAGATTTAATGTAGGACAGATTTGATATTTTCCTAGTTGCTTTTGGATTAGTATTCCTAGTTTCTTTTGAATTTGTTTTATTTCGATTTTAATTAGGATTAGATTTTATTAGTTGTTTTTGAGCCAAACACTATTTGTAATCCGAATAAAATTTGGATTGGCTAGGAAGATTCTTAGAAAATCTATTCTAATTAGGATTAGATTTAAAATTAGTTTTCCCTATAAATAGAGACCTTTGTAGACACTTTTCATTCAAGCCATTCAATTTAATTATTCAATATGTTTAGTTAAGAATCTTGTGTTCTTATTTGGTTCTTGTGTGTTCAAGAGTAATTCGTCGTACTCGAGAACGATACCTCGCTAACGCCCCGTCGTTGCGTCAAGATGTTCTCCTCCTTTTAAAAATAACTCGTCCTCGAGTTATCTAAGGGAAGATAATAAAAACAAAAATTTGGAGGAAAAAAAAATTTGGAGGACCATCATGAGCAAGCACCTTCAATGCAATTTTTGTTGCTGACAAAAGTATGTATAATTCTAACCTGGGAATAATCTTCATCTTCACACGCGATAGTGCTCGAATTTTGCGTTATGCGAACAATTCTTCAAGTAATTCTTCATGGTTGAAAGTTTCAATCATATCAACCCATACTTTTGTGACAAATTTTAGTGCACATTCATCTTTGATTTCCATTGTTTGAAGATTGATGAAACCAATTTCTTCACCATCGAACAATAAATCCATGTTGTAATACTCGTCACCAAGAGGATCAATAACTTCTAATATTGTGACATTTTTAATCTCCTCTTGAAATATTGTGGGATTTTCAATCTCCTCATCTGAAAGACTAATTATAATTTTGTTTTCTTCCAAAAATAGTTCATTTAAATTATAACTGTTTTCAAAAATAGTATCCACAAAAATAAAAGTCTCCCTTACCTTAATAACTTGTTTAAGCTTGTCCCAATTTGTTGCTAAAGACTTGACATTTATCTGTTCTTTCTCAGTTTTCTTAATGTCTTGAACTTTTTCACTAAGAGGTATTCTTTCATCTTTATGAACGATTACAGTTGGATAAGTATCCTCTTCAAGTTCAAAATGCCCATCAAAAGATGGGAGATCCATCTTCATTCGGAATGAATCATTGATGTTACGCCTTCTTTGAATAGGGGTTACTTGAATAGCACCTTTGTCTTTATAGTTGAAATCATCATTAAGCAGGTTATGACGTAGGTCACCATTGAATTGTCTTGCGGGCAGTTGTCTAGCATCTTAAACTCGTGGGGCTCTAAGGGTTGCAAGCTCAACTGGAGTGCCATATTGTTGAGATTCATATGGTTGAGCATCACTAGAATTTCATCCAGATGTTTAGTTTGAGCATCTATACATTGAATTTGAGCATCCATACATTGCTCCAATCTTTGGTGTGCAACACAAAGATTCTCCAAAACTATGTTCATCATTGTTTGGGCACTCCATTGAACAGTGAGCATAAAGAAAAGCCTTATGTATATTCAATGGAAAGGAAGAAAACCAGGTAAGGCAAACTTGCTATGATACCACTTGACGCAACGGTGGGGCGTTGGCGAGGTATCGTCCTCAAGTATGATGGGTTGCTCTTAAACACACAAGAACCAAATAAGAACACAAGGTTCTTAACTAAATATATTAAATAATTGAATTGAATGGCTTTAATGAAAATTGTCTACAAAGGTCATATTTATAGAGAAAATTAATCTTAAATCTAATCCTAATTAGGATAAGTTTTCTAAAAATCTTCTTATCCAATCCAAATTCTATTCGGATTACAAATAGTCTTTGGCTAAAAAAAAAAAAAAAAAAAAACTAATAAAATCTAATCCCAGTTAAAATAGGAATAGAACAAATCCAAACGAAACTAAGAAAACTAATCCAAAAGAGACTAGGAAAATATCAAACTGTCCTACATCAAGATTTCATTGAAACAATTGGAGCCATGGGAAAGGCAAACTTTAGAAATGGTCTTTCTTGAACCCTTTTGCTTGACGTGATTAGCTAGAGTAATATTGCTAAATAACTCTACTGATACAAAGTTTACTTACCCCCCCCTCCAACCAAAAAAAAAAAAAGACAAAAAGCATTTATAGAATTCTATAATAGCTTGGATATTTCGTGAGTTATCCAATCTCTGAGAAATTTGAGGAAAAACTTCAATGGTTTACAACTTCTCTTTTTTTTTGTTTTGGCATGAAACCTCATGAATGTATATACACACACCCATAAGATATTGGATGTTCTAGCATTTGGTTGTATGAAAATTTTTTTAATCAACTTTCTTCAGGGAAAATTAGATTACTTGCATAGTTTCTTGCCCCCAAGTTCTCACAACCACAATTGTCCATGATGTAACTAATTGATATTTTGTTTTCTTTCTGTTTTGGTGGTAATGTAGCCATTGTGTATTCTACCATGTGAAAATCACTAACATGAACTGATGGTTGTGGTTGTTTTCAGAGCATCTTCTCATTGCTAGCATGGCTAATAATGCTCAGTTTCCAGGTCCTCCTGGCATGCAGGTAGTTTTACCAGAAATGCCTTTTTGTAGTTCTTATTTATTTTTTGAGTTCTTTTATATAACCTAAAAATTTGTTCCAGAGAATTAGTTTACATGCTAGTGGCTTTAGAAGGCCTGTGATGCCTGTGATGCTTACCATTTTAGATTTGTTTGAAGTTGTAATCAAATAAATCATTTTTGTGGCAAACCTCCCCCCCCCCCCAATTGCTGTGTTATCTTAAGCCTTAGAGTGACCGGTTTAAATTTGTTTGAAGTTGTAATAAAATAAATCATTTTGTGGCAAACCTTTTTTTTCCCCTTGCTCTGTTACCCTAAACCTTAGAGTGAAAGATGGCACTCTTTTGGCTTGATTCCAGTAAACATGTTCTGACAGGGGAAAGTTTTAGAAGCTTGGATGAGGCTTTGAACTATTTATTGAGGAAATGTATCTGGAAATTTGTCAAACATTTGTCTTTCCTCATAACGACACACAAGGCTTATAGCAATCTCTTTCCGCTATTACCCAATATTATTACCAAACAACTCTTGTGTTTTTTCTTATTAGCTTTGACAAATTTTCTTATTTAATTTTCTTATTTAAGTGTTCTAATTAGCTCTTGATTTGTTTCGTTGCCACTTATTGCTTTCCATGGTGTTTTAGTCCATGGCTTACACTTCCATTAATGATATCATTCCATTAACAAAAGGAAAACCTAAAATTACATGGACTGAAATTGTGAGAAAAAACCTGATTTCATATAATTTCATACAAAACATAACCCATGATAGAAATGAAAGGGGTCAAAGGATTCATGTAGCCAATCCCAACTAGCTTGGGACTAAGGCTTTATTGAGCTGAGCTACTTCCTTTTGTCATAATTGTCTTCTTAGGGCTCAAGCCTTGCTCATTGAGGAGATCTTTATTTTTTAATTATTTCATAGGCTTGCTGAAACTGTACTGATTTGTTACTTAAAGTGAAGTATGAAGTTTGCACAATAGCAGTGTTTTAGTGTATTAATCAGAATTGATTTCTTACAATTAATCCTTTTTAAGAACTTTATGTTTCACAATTCACACATTTAGTGTATGAGTGTCTCTGACATGCTTGTTGTTTTCATTTGACCGTTGGGTGAATCGCTGATCGTATGTTAAATTTTATCTTTCAGTAGGAATGAATTAATAGGTTGTAGTTTCCTTTTTGTCCTAGCATGAAAATTTCCAGACGTTGCAGTTGTTTAAAGTCAGATTTTGCCTTAAAAACTCACTCCCATGCACTGAAAGTAAGATTGGAAATGTATGTGCAGTGAATTGATGTTTGAGAGGTAACATGAGTGGAAAGGGCCTTATTTACGTGTCTATACGGCTATCAGTTCTTTACGTCTTTGTAATATTTTTCTCCTATGTTTCGAGGCTTACAATTCACAGATGCAGTGGATGATTAAGTGTTTCCTCTGGCTTGTGTCTTTTAGAACTGCATACCAGCTAAATTTTTGTGGTTTGTTGTTTTGCTTATTGTTGTTGGTAAAGCCTCTTCGTCCTCCTATGCCACTGGGTCCTCCACAAGGTGCTCCTCCGTCCATGTCAATGCAAGTAAGGTCTTATTCTCCAAATTTTATAAAGGCCTATGACCTTCTCTGCTAAAATAAATTACATTAACAATTTTTATCAATTCAACTTTTGTGGCAGTTCCGACCTGCTGTTCCAGTACCTGTGGTTCCAGGACAGCAATCACAGCCCTATAATGCAGTGCCTTCTCAACAATTTCATCAGGTTGGCCGCACAAACGTTGGATTGCCTTCTCACAATCAACAGTTTCAGTTTTCTCAGCCAGTACAACAACTACCGCCAAGACCTGGTCTGGTAGGGTCTGTTCTGCAGCCACCACAGCCGATACCAATCCAAGAAGCTCAGGCAAACAGGCCAAGCATATCTGCATCACAACAGCCCCTGCAAAATGCTCAGATTCCTAATAATTATGCAGTTGGTTTTGGTGGCCCACGGATGCCTCTGTCTTCATCATATACTGTGAGAATTTGCAAGATCATGATTGATTAATTTGACTTTTTCATCATCTTCAGCCTTTCACTGAATTCATTTTTACAGTTTGGTGCGCCGTCTAGTGGCCAACTACAAAGAAATGCTGATGCCTCAGTCCAGTATCAGCTGTCATCCCAGACAAATGCATCTAGTTTTCCTGTTGGAGGACAACCTTGGCTGCCAACTGGAAGCCAGAGCATGACATCTGCTGTACCTGTGCAGCAGATTGGTGAACACCATTCAGCTACTACTACTGTTGTTCCAGTAAAAACCTTCTTCTTTTGTTGTATTATTTTCTGTTATTGGGAGACCTCTTTTGCTCCTTCTGTACTGCATTTCTCTGTAATATTTGTAGACTTCTTCATAGCATAGATCCTCTTAAAATTTCAGGCAGCTGTTGTGGAGCCTGTACCTGTTGAAAAGTTTCCATCAGATTGGTTGGAGCATATTTCTCGAAATGGGAAAAAGTATGTGATTCTATTATGACCAATTCTTTTGCTTGTTTCACTATTGTTTTAGGTGTTACAATACATGCCTTTTCAAATTGTTGAAATATGTTAAATCAAACAAAAGAAAAAAAAAAAGAATAAGATAACAAAAAAAAATCCCCACTATGTCCATGTCCTGTTTAAACCACCATATAAACTCCCTTTCATTTCCGTGTCCCTTTCTCCCCTTTGCCTTTGACCCCCTACCACTGAGATCCACCTCCACCCCTAGTGCCACAACTTTGTCTTTATCAGTTAGTGTTTAGACACGCAGTAAACATCCATATATGTATCACAGGACGTGTGCGCACAGAGGAGGAGGAAGATTGGGCACAAAACTGCAATAATTGTTTGATTTTGTGAAACCATGCGGACAACCATGTTTTCAATCTCTTATAAAACAAATTCCGTATGGCTTTCTGTTTCTTTTTTTTTTTTCTTGATGAGAGATAGTAAACGTAATTAGTGCTTATGTCCCCTAGGTGGGCTTAAGAGATGTACATAAGGAGAAGTTTTGGGAAGACTTGGAAGGAATGCTATTAGAGATACCTCAAGGAGAGATGGTATTCATAGGAGGAGATTTGAACGGTCGTATAGGACGTGACATAGATTGATACATAGGAGTACATGGAGGATATGGTTACGGTAATAAAAATGAAGAAGGTTAGGATATTTTGGATTTTGCAGTGGCTTATGATCTCATGGTGACGGACACTTTTTTTAGGAAGAGAGAGGAACATTTGGTGACTTATAAGAATGGCTCCTCAAGGACACAGGTTGACTTCTTCTTAACTAGGAAAAGAGACCGCGTAACTTGTAAAGATTGTAAAGTTATACGGGGGGAGAGCTTGACTGCCCAACATAGGTTATTGGTCATAGATGTGCAGTTTCAAAGGTGGACTAGAAAAAAAAAAGTTGTATAGATGCTCAAAGACTAAATGATGGAACTTGAAAGGTGATAAGCAACTAGCATTCAGGGAAAGAGTACTAGAGGAAGACGTTTGAACGGTAAATGAGAGTGCAAATATTATGTGGGATAAGGTAGCAAAGTCTATTAGGAGGGTAGGGAAAGAAATCTTAGGAGAATTCAAAGGGAGTGTTCCGGCACAGAAGAGGCATAGTGGTGGAATGAGGCTATCCAAGACAAGATAAGAGTTAAAAGAGAGTGTTTTAAATTTTAGCAAAACGACCGAAATGAAGCGAATTTGGAGAGGTATAGAGAAGTAAAAAGAGAAACCAAAAAGGCAGTTAGTGAGGCTAAGGCAAAGACATTTGAGGATTTATATAGGCGACTTGACACTAAGGAGGGTGAAAGAGAGATATTCAAGTTTGCTAAATCCAGAGATAGACGGACTAAATATTTAAATCAAGTTAAATGCATTAAGGATGAGGATGAAAAGGTATTAGTAAAGGAAGAGGAGATAAAGGAGCGTTGGAAGAGCTACTTCTATAAGTTGTTTAACGAAAGCAGTAGTAGTGACATACAATTGGAGCAGTTTACCACTTTTAGGGAAGAATTAAATCTTATATTCTATAGGAGAATCAGTAGGGAATAAGTAAAAGGAGTATTAAAAAGGATGAAGAATTGAAAAGCAGTTGGGTCAGATGGTATCCCTATTAAGGTTTGCAGGTGTTTAGGAGAGAATGGCATAAGTTGGTTGACAAAACTTTTTAATGTAGTGCTAAAGAGCAAGAAGATGCCTGGTGCATGGAGGAAAAGTATCCTTATACCCATATACAAGAACAAAGGAGATATTCAGAACTGTGCGAACTACCGTGGGATTAAATTGATGAGCCATACGATGAAATTATGGGAGAGAGTTATTGAGAGAAGACTAAGAAGGACAACAAACGTTTCAGAGAATCAATTTGGTTTCATGCCTGAAAGATCAACCATGGAGACTATCTTTATCTTGAGGAGGTTAATGGAACAGTGTAGAGAATGTCAAAAAGATTTACATATGGTATTCATTGATTTAGAGAAGGCATATGACCGGGTTCCTAGGGAGATTCTATGGAGAGTATTGGAAAAGAAAGGAGTGTGTGTCGCATATATTGAGGCGATAAAGGACATGTATGATAGAGCCATGACATCTATACGGACGACCGATGGAGAGACTAACGAGTTCACTATCACGATTGGTTTACATCAAGGCTTAGCGTTAAGCCCGTACTTGTTTGCTTTAGAGCGTTAAGCCCGTACTTGTTTGCTTTAGTTATGGATGAGACTACAAGACATATCCAAGATGAGGTGCCGTGGTGTATGCTATTTGCAGATGATATTATTTTAGTAGATGAGACGAGAGAAGGAGTGAATGCTAAGCTAAAATTGTGGCGGGAAACGTTAGAGACAAAAAGATTAAGGCTAAGCAGATGGAAGACGGAATATATGGAATGTAAGTTTAGTCAAGGTTGGATAACGGGTAGATAGAAGTAAGTTTAGGCATACAGAAGAGTTGAATAATATCAGAGTAAATTAGGAGTATGAGAGATGCAATTTCCCATCTCCTTCGTGTATATTTATATTGAAGAGTTACAATCAAAATAGGAAATAAGTTTCCTAATCAAATTAGGAATACATACTCCTAATCAAATTAGGATACATATACGTTAGGAAATATAATTAAATTCTAACTATCATAGAATATTCTTATAATTCTAACACTCCCCCTCAAACTGGAGCATAGAGATTAAATATGCCCAGTTTGGTGGACAACTTTTGAAACAAAGGTCGAGCTAATGGTTTTGTGAGAATATCCCCCAACTGAGAATCAGAGCGTACAAAGGGAGTGGCAATATCACGCTTAAGCAGGAGATCTCGAATGAAGTGACAATCTACTTCAACGTGCTTGGTTCGTTCATGAAATACAGGATTGTTAGCAATGAATATTGCAGCCTGATTGTCGCAGAACATAGACATCGGGGCCGGAACTGAAAGACCAAAATCCTGAAGAAGAGAACGAACCCAAAGCATCTCAGATGCAGTATGAGCCATGGCACGATACTCTGCCTCTGCACTAGACCGAGCTACAACGTTCTGTTTCTTACTTCGCCAAGTAACAAGATTGCCACCAACAAATGTACAATATCCAGAAGTAGATCTCCGATCTGAATGATTGCCAGCCTAATCTGCATCACTATATCCAGTCACGTCTATTGCTGTGGAAGGTCGATAGAGCAAACCTTGACCTGGTGAATTCTTCAAATATCTCAAGATTCGACACACAGCATCAAAGTGAGGCTGTCGAGGAGCATGCATAAACTGACTAACTACTCCAACAGCATATGTAATATCAGGCCGTGTTACAGTGAGATAAATTAGCTTACTCACAAGTCGACGATATCTACTAACATCAGAGAATGGTTCACCATTCTCAGAATCTAAATGAACAGAAGTGTCCATAGGAGTATCAGCAGGACGAGAACCCAAACGACAATGCTACTGGAGTAGGGACACAAATGCACCAAAGGCTAAATGAGAAGACTGAAAACTGGCAGGATCAAGATAGTAAAGACTAGCCCGTTCACACTCCG
The DNA here is from genome assembly GCA_019916065.1 of Vitellaria paradoxa. Classification (NCBI taxonomy): domain Eukaryota; kingdom Viridiplantae; phylum Streptophyta; class Magnoliopsida; order Ericales; family Sapotaceae; genus Vitellaria; species Vitellaria paradoxa. Next base: position 4,684,281 of record CM034238.1, on the reverse strand, counting down.
AACCAATCGTCTTCTATGTCCTGAGATCCTGAAAAACACAAGAAGAAGGAGAAAATATTATAGAACAATTCAAGGACTTAGTTAATTGACTAACAGATAACAAATTAAATGGAAAATTAGGTACAAAAAGACTAGAGGGTAGAGATAAGGAGGAAGAAGGGTTAAGTTATCCTTTACCGGCTACAGGCCGGGAGGATCCGTCAGCTAAGGTAATATTGTGAGTAGTGGGAGTTAAATTAGAAAATAGCGAAGAGTTACCAGAGATATGTGCACTGGCACCAGAGTCAATAACCCATTGAGAGGAAGATTGAGAAGTAAAGCAAGCAATACTACCTGACTGTGCTAAAGTAGCAGTAGAAGAGCGAGAGATGTGAAGAGCTTGCACAATCGCCTCCAACTCAGCAGGAGTCAAAGGGTTTTGGGAAGCAGTATTAGATGGAGTTGGATCACTCAAACTAGCATTGCTCTATGCAGAGGGATCAGTACCAGTGGGTGTAGTAGTGACATGATTAGCTTGCTCAGGACGACCATACTTCTTCCAACAGTATGGTTCAGTATGATTAGTGCCTCCACAGTGATTACATTTCTTGTTGCCCCGTCCAGAACTACGACCACCTCCACGGGAACCACCTCGAGAACCATGAGATCCACCACGAGACCCTCGACCACTAGAACCACTAACAAGAGCAGCAGAATCAGATTCACCAGAGGAGATTGGTTGAGAATGATGGCCCAAAGAAGAACGTTGAATGCGAGAATAAGCATTAGCCATAGAAGGAATAGTCTCTCCTGCCAAAAGATGATCTCTGTAACTGCGAAGATTATCATTGATGCCAGCAAGAAGGAGAGTTGTCATAAGTTCATCCCATTGTCGAATCATCTCAGCCTTCGTTTCTGGAAAGGGACGAAATTGTAGAAGGCGATCTCCTAAAACTTTGAGATTACTGTAATATGCAGACAATGGTTGAGTTCCTTGGCGAAAAGTAAAAAGTTTCTCATATGCCTCAAATACCTCTAAAAAATTACTCTTTTGGGAAAACGAATCTGCCAATAAATCCTATATGGCTTTGGAAGAATTACACAAAGTAACTGTGCGAAACACTGAAGGCTCTAGACTATGCCAGATCCAACTCATAACAACAGCATCTGAAGCCCTCCATTGTGCATATGAAGAAGACTTGGAATCAAGAGGGGGATCTGTAATATGATTTACCAATTGGCGTCCAATCAAGAAAACCTGAACAGCATGTGACCATGTCAAATAATTCGTACCATTCAACTTTTCACATGAGATGGATTTGGGAAGACTGTCAACTGGGATGACTGGTTCAATAGAAAATGATCCAGAACTAGAATTTTTAGACTCGTTTGAAGCCATCTCTAATAAAGGTAAACCAAACTATTAAGACTAAAGAGGAATCGGTTAGCGATTGATGAGCAAGAGAAGGAAACCAAGACCAAACAAGCCTTAGGGCTATTCAAGCCAAACAAGTCTTAAGGCTATTCAAGCCAAACAAGCCTTAAGGTAATTAAAGCCAAACAAACCTTAAGGCCACAATTAATTCTGCCCTAGAAGAGCAGCAAGGATCAACACAGACCAACAAGAAATTGAAGCCAACGTCAGCGGCCAATCTCAGCGAACGAACGGAACCCAACTCGCGACTAACAGCCGGAACAAGCGAACAACAACAATCAAAGAATACCACCGAACCCTGAAGGCCATGGCCCAAAAATCAGTTAGAACAGCAAGTTGGAATCAATGGGCGATGGGCGATTGGCAGTCGAGTCTCAAAAAAAATAGCGAGCGAAACAGAAAAAAAAAAAAAAAAAACGAGCAATCAGCGAGCAACAACCAACAATCGCGAATGACTCAATCTCAGCGAGTAGCCATTGCGATCGAAGCAGCAACTAGAGACGATTGTTACACAGCGAGTAGCCAAAAAAACAGCGAACAGGTCTGAACCAAAACAATAGAAGATCCAGATCCTGCGAACAGGTCTGAACCAAAAAACAGAAGATCCAGATCAACAGGTCTGAACATCACCTTGGCATTCAGCAAGTACAATTGGAGAGAGCTTCGCCTCGCGCATAAAGAACAGTAGATCGATCGAGGACAGTAAAGTGTTCAAGGGTTTTCTGATTTTTTTTTTTAACCAAGCTCTGATACCAAGTTGAATAATATCAGAGTAAATTAGGAGTATGAGAGATGCAATTTCCCATCTCCTTCGTGTATATTTATATTGAAGAGTTACAATCAAAATAGGAAATAAGTTTCCTAATCAAATTAGGAATACATACTCCTAATCAAATTAGGATACATATACGTTAGGAAATATAATTAAATTCTAACTATCATAGAATATTCCTATAATTCTAACAAGAAGATTATAGAGAAAGATAAATTTAGGTACCTTGGATCTATGGTGCAACAAGATGGAGAGATTGATACTGATGTAAGTCATAGGATTCAAACCGGGTGGACTAAATGGAGAGTGCTTCGGGGGTCTTGTGCGACCGAAAAGTCCCCCTCAAGGTGAAAGGAAAGTATTATAAGGTGGCGGTTAGACCAGCGCTGCTATATGAATCAGAGTGTTGAGCAGTAAAGCATAATCATGGTCAGAAGATGGCAGTTGCAGAGATGAGGATGTTAAGGTGGATGTGCGGGATTACAAGGAAAGATAGGATTATGAACGAGGAGATTAGAAGTAAAGTAGGAATAGCATCAATTGAAGATAAAATGAGAGAAAACTGATTAAGATGGTTTGGCCATGTTAGAAGGTGTCCAGCGGAGGCACCTGTTAGAAGGTGTGAAAGTATGGAGATTGCCAGGAGGAGGAGAGGTAGATGAAGACCTCAGAGAAGTTGGAAAGAAACTATTAAACATGACCTTGCTTACCTAGATCTATCGGAGGACGTGGCCCTAAACAGATCTAATTGGTGTCGACAAATTCATATAGCCGACCTCATCTAGTGGGAAAAGGCTTGGTTTGGTTTGGTTATAGGTAGATTATCTGTTTCTCTGTTATGTAATTTTATACTCATGGATCTTTATTAGATGCATAAATGTGCATGTGAATGTGGATATGAGGTTGAACTTTGAAGAAATGAATCACGGAGTTAAAGAAGCTTGCATTGACAGAATTTGTGGGCAAAAAGGGCAGATTTTTTGAATTAAATGATTTCTATTGATATGTAAGGAATGATGTGAACTTGTGAATGACCTTTGCCAGCTTAACAAGATTAAGTCCAACGGATTTTCTTCTTAAAGTACTCATTAAAAAAAAGAAAAGGAAAAAAAGAAAAAAGAAATTCCATTTTAAAATATATCATTTCTTTTAATGAAATTAAGAGAGGACTATCATATTAAGAAAAAAGAAAATTCCATATAAAATATATAATGTCTTTTCATGAAATTAAGAGAGGACTATCATATTCACAAATGTATGGTTGAAATAAACTGGTTTATTTCATCTACGTATTAATTGCTAAATAAGAAAAAGATAAAAAAGAGTTAAGTTTTAAAATGGGTAAGACCATGGTTTCAGTGTAAAAGTGTTATATGACTGTACATAAGGTTTTTACAGAATAAATGGAGTAAAAGATGGAAGAACAGATGAGGAAATGGATTAGTAACGTGATAGGGTTATAAGAGGAAGGGGGTAGTCAGGTTAGCAACTGAGGACCTACTGGAGTTAATACCTGGAGCTGAAGAGAACTTCAACTCGACGGTTGAACTTATTGGAGAAGATGATATAAGAGAAATCTGGAAAAGATGAATGGTTCAGAGTAGAGGAGTGTTTTTATACCTAGATCAAGAAGAAATGATCTAAGCCGTTGAAGGTGCCTTTGCATGAATGGCTAGGATGGATTGCATCTGAGCTCTCAGATTGACCCCGAGGTCAGGTGGAGGGCCACAATCTTTCTGACCGTGTCAATCACGGCTGTCTGTTGGAATTGAAGTATGGGCCAGGATCAATTCCATTAAACAAGATGGTATGTGTAGTGCCAACATCAGACAGAAGGTCAGTGGGCAATACTGATATGTATATAGCTCCAGTTGTGAAGTGATTTTAGGGGTTCAATGGTAGTAGGAATGGGGTCCTTTTTTGTTTTATTTTGATGCCTTATTAATGAAGTTCTCCATGAACAGGAAACAAGTTAGTATTAAAAGGTTCAACTGAAAATCCTAATTTGGTTGAAGACGTTGACCTATGTCAGGTGAAAGGAACTATTTCTGAAGGAAGTTTATAACAATTTATAGGTGAAGAATCAATTGATACTAACATAACTGCTGGAATGTCTATGTATATGGAATAGAAAATGACTGATGACAAATTAGTTCAGGTCCTAACAAAATTCCAAGATGCATTTGCTGAACCTAGGGGCTGCATCTATGAGAGGTCTGAGCATGCTATATATCTGTAACGGGTACTAATCCAATGTTACTATAGGTATCCTCATTTCCAGAAATAAGGACTTGAAAGGATTGTGAAGGAGCTATTAAGTTCTGGATTAATCAGGTCCAATCGATCCCCATTTTCATCACCAGTCTTCATTAGTAAAAAAGGCTGATGGCACTTGGGAAATCTGCATCGACTACAGGGTTATGAATTTGGCTACTATAAATGACAATCACCCATTTCCAGTAGTTGATAATCTACTATATGAGTACGTGGAACAACTATATTCTCAAAATTAGATCTTAGGTATGGTTATCACCATATTAAAATGAAGGTTGAATATCTAGAACTGCTTTTAGGACACATACAAGACATTATGAGTTCCTAGTTGTGCCGTTTGGATTGACTAATGCACCTGCAATCTTCCAAAGCTTGATGAATGAGGTTTTTAGAGCTTATTTGAGAAAGTTTGTCTTGGCATTTTTTATGGTATCTTAATCTATAGTAAGATTATGGAGGAGCATTTGACTCATTTGGAACTAGCACTTGGGTTGTTGAGGAAGCATTGCTTATTTGCAAAGGAATCGAATTGCAAAGGAATCTAAATGTTGAATATGGTATGCAGCAGCTGTCTATTTGGGGTACTTAATTTCAGGGAAAGGTGTAAGGGATGATCATAAGAAGATTCAATCTATGTTGGATTGGCCAACTCCAATGACATAGAAGGCTTTAAGGGGATTTCTTTTGAAGTCAGGGATTTTTTGAGGTCAAATCTTATTATAAGTTTTTTGTGGGGAGGAGAGAAGCGGACTTTTTATGGGGCAAGATTTGGAAGGTCGGAGTCACCCGTAAGGTGGCATTTTTTATGTGGTGTGTCATTCGATGGAGGATTCTCATTATTGATAATCTTTAGCTGAGAAGGCATGTATAAGTAAGTAGATGTGGCCTTTGCTAAGGAGGGGAACTCATTGATGATTGATCACATATTCATTAAGTGTTCATGGACGAAGGAGTTATGGGATTTGATGTTTTCTAGTTTTGGGGGTCAGTGGGTGTTCTCAAAGGATATAAAGAATTTGTTAAGTTCTTGGTGAGGCTATAAGCTGGGTTCTTATAAGAGAAAGACTTGGTGTGTTGCTCCCTTTTATTTATTTTAGTTAATATGGAAGGAGAGAAATAGAACATTTGAAGGAACAGAGATGCCGTTATATAGATTGAAAATATTGTTTTTGTTAATCTTGTATAGTTGGCTACTTCCCCTTTGGGGGGGGGGGGGTTATAGAGCTAGATGTGGATTCATTTGTGACTTTTGTTGAGAGCATGACAGTTTAGTTCGCGGAGGGTGTGTTGTTAATATAGGTTGGCATTTTCTTAATGCTAGCTATCCTTCATTTAACTAATAAAATTGTCTTTATTTATCAAAAAAAAAAAAATGAAATAAAAATAAAAGAGGGGATTTCTGAGATTCTGAGATTAACTGGGTACTATAGAAGATTTATTAAAAATTATGTATGTGTTGTTAGACTCTTAATTGAGCTTTTAAAGAAGCAGACTTTTATTTGGACACCCAAATGCTGAAGATGCTTTCCAGAGTGTGAAGATTGCTGCAACTAACACTCATGTCTTCGCTCTACTTGAATTTTCTGAGGACTTTATAATTGAATGTGATGCTTTTGGATATGGTATTGGTGCCCTTTTAATGCAAGATAGGCAATCTATAGCTCTAAATGGTCAAGCTATTAAAGGTATAGCCATACATCTATCCACATGTGAGAAAGAGTTGTATGCTTTGGTACAGGCTTTTAGGAAGTGGAGACCCTTCTTGGAAGTATACATGGAAACTTTGAAGAAAGGAAGTACTTTTACTATCTTATGTTTAGTAATTTGTTTCAGTTTCTTACTATTTCTTGATGTCACTAACTGTGTTGTAACACATGTTGAAGTATCTGCCAGTGTCATAGTTTCCCTTGGCATCCTCAATTGTCTTAGGTGAGGATGGGTCACAGTTAGATTTAGATGCCGTACATTCCTCATCTCTTGCTTTAGGCCACTAAAGAATGCTCTAACAAGTTTTTTGACTAATAATTTTGATGCTGCTAATTTACAATTAGTTTATTTTATTTTATTTTATTTTACTTCTATTGAATGTAATTCTTTATTACATATTTATTCAGATATTATTACAACAAAAAAACAAAATTTTCTACCTGGGAGAAGCCTCCAGAATTAATGACACCAACTGAGGTGAGCCACTTATGAATGGTTGCTTTTCATGTAACATATTTGAGTCTCTGTATTTCTGTTTTTCTGCTTCTGTTTGTGGATTATAGTCTATCAGATCTTTTGCCTTGCAAGGATTCTTATTGCTGCACTTTTGGAGAATATGTAATTCTGTTGTGTGTGATAACTGGAGAGGTCTTGGAATTCTTCTGCTTTGGTCATTTTTTGTTTCGCTTTTGTGGTTGGACTGTTAGATCGTATTATTTTTTGTTTGTCATTTGCTTCATTATATATTTTTTGAAAAAATTATTACTTGAAATAATGTTTTGTTTCTGCTAAATATGTCAGATGTTAATGGAGCATTAATCATTGTTTTTCCCTTGGGCTTCATGCTTACGGACATCTGTCAGCAATGAAATACTAATTTCTACTTCACCTGAATAACTTATTTGTACCCTTGCATTCTAGATCATGGTTCAAAGTATCGTCTGAGACGTATCGGAATTGACGGATGGCGCGACGAGATCTCAACCCACATCAAAGAAATATGCCAAGAATAGTCATCTTGCTCTGTTGTGGTCGAGACAAGCTGATATCTTAGCGATAAACTAAGATGATTAACCGTCGTGATGAGAAATCGGCGAGACAAATGATTTCTCGGCGATTTCTCGATGATTTGGTGTATGTTAGGCCATCTATTTAGATTTCACTTTTAATTTTTAAATGGATGAACATATATGAAAAACAAAATAGAAATCATTATAAATCATATTATTTATAATAAATTTTTTAGTATTGAACACATTAATTTTTTGAATGAATCATAGTTTAAAGAGGTTCAATAAATATTATAATTTTTTGTATTAAACACATTTAACCATTATTCAATAATTTTATAAAACAAATTATTAAAATATAGTTTTTTTTTAAATTTAAAAAATTAAATAAAGTAAAACATTTCAATAAGGTAAAAAAAGTAGTAGCAATTATGGTTTATCAATAATGTCATTGGGATCAAATTAGCTTATTCGCATGTTATAAGTAGTTAACTAATGTTTAGTAAAAGAGTTACTTATTTTTGGTCATGTAATATTAAATATATGTATTTTTTTGATTTTTTAAACTAAAAAACAAAGTATTGCGTATTGCCCTATATCGTAATGCGATACCGTGACCGCATAAAAAATTTTCAAGCCGATACGATAGCCACGAACGCGACTTTGAACCATGTTCTAGATCAGGAGAAAATAAGGAGATTTGAGGAATTCTCCACCAACTTCTCAAAGAAAGATTTTGAAGTGAAAATCTTTCAACGAAGTGGGAGTCCAGGCTCTATAAGGGACATTATGTTTGAGGACAACATTTTCTAAGGAAGCAAGTGATTAAGTCCTCAGCCTCTATATCATTAAGGGTTTGGAAAAAGAAAATTTCCAAGAGATTAGATAAGAGGAAGAAGAAACCATTGGTGCAATTGAACCAAAATAATTACAAGATAATCTATAAAGACGTGGAAACAAATTGAGAAAGGCGACAATGTTATATTGTTATTACTGGCTCCGAACGAGTTGGTACTTCATAACTTGAGGTCATGTTAGGTAGGTGCTTAGCCTACTAGATCTCCTAGGCATGAAAACCAACGTATTTTCCAAGACTGTCTTGGTCTACCGTCTGCTTGATCTTTAATTATTTGATACATTATTTTATATCATGGAAACCAATATATCTTCTATTTATAGCTCGTGCAATTTATGAAAAATAAAGTAATTGAATGCACATATGAAATATAGAATTGGTGAAGCTCCTTTTAATAGAATTACTGGTCAATTGGCAGAAATTCAGCTGACGACAGTTGTTATGGAATTGATCAAGTCATTGGACAGAAATGGTTCAGTTATAATTGTTGGTAGGATGACTAAGAGTGGCCTCATGGAAGGTAGAATATGGTTTTGAAGGATGAACTGGATTTTGTGAGGTGATACACAGTTTTTTCATGGTTTCTGCATTCTCACATGAAGCTTTTTGAATACTGATGGGACAGAATAGTCAGTTGTTCTTTTTCTTTCTTTTTTAAAATTTTACACACACACACACACACACAAAACATCTGCTCTCCGATATTTGCCCAGATCCCGTTTTCCTTTCCACTTGAATGTCTTCTACTTTGTTCTCAGCTCAATGCACTATAATTGGCTTGTGTCGTGGTTGCTTTATTGAAGGTTTGAGCCCAAAGACGAATGGTTTGAGGGCAGGTAGACAGTGCTGCATGCCAGATACTATACTTGAGTACCTTTACTTTTTTGCTGTACTTGCTGTATGCTTGTTTGGCTAATATTGCTTTCATTTGGAATGCATCCACCCCGCACTTTCTCTGATGCAAGACATTACATAATTAGCTAAAATGTTGTATGCTTACTATTTGTTAATCAATTGCAACATTTATCTGAAGGCTTCTCTCACTTTCACTCTGTTGCCTCCCCCCCCCTTGAGGATGGCCTACTCTTTTAATGTTTCCTGTCGAGATTCTAATTATCTTACTGTACCATCGTCACCTGGAGTTTGCTCTTCTTAAAATATTACTTTGCAGAGAAATATTTTCCTTTCCCCATTTTCAGTTTCCACTTACTTGATTTTTTTTGCCAATGGACAGAGGGCAGATGCATCCACAGATTGGAAGGAATATATGAGTCCTGAGGGAAGAAAGTGCGTAATTTATTACAATTCCTTCTGAGATCTTTATTTATACTATTTCCTACTCTTTTTCATGTTTGCAATTTGAGAAAATAATCTTGATAAGATATATCCTTCTCAGGTATTACTATAACAAGGTTACCAAGCAATCAAAGTGGACAATCCCTGATGAACTCAAGGTTTCATCTCCAAACAAACCTTTCTCCTGATCCTTTTTCCTATGGTTGTTCATTTCTTTTTCTTTGGGTATATTTGCCTACAGTTGGCTCGCGAACAAGTGAAAATGGCATCTATCAAAGAAACAAAGTCAGGAAATGATAATTCTCCTGCCCCTGATGCTGTTGCTCAGTCTATGGTCAAAGTGCCACCCTCCAATTCAGTTACCTCATCTTCGTTGGTTCAAGGAGTTGTGCCAAGCCCAGCTGAAGTGGCAAATATTTCTTCTGCTGTGAATCCACAGGCTTTAGCAACTCCTGGGCCTTCAGACTTACCTACTATACCTTCTGTGGTGGCAACAAATGCAAATGAAGTCCGGACACCTGTGGAAATTGTGACACCAATTACTGCTGTTTTGGGGAGTGCCGAAACTTCTGAAACTTTGATCATGACCACTTTGGCACAAATGTATTGCTAGCTTCAACTGGATTTGTTTGTTGTGGATATGGTTTTGCAATTGACACTTGTTCTAATCCATTTTCAACTTGAATTTAGGAGTAATGCTGATAACAAAGCAGCTCAGGATGTTCGGAATTCTGTCGATGGAGTTTCTACAGGGGTTACTGAGGTATTTTTGGTCGTCTTTGTAATTCAAGTTGTTATTTTTTTTCCCTTTTTAATTTAAAAATACTTGATATCTCTGCTGAGTTATTGGCCTAGTTTTTTGGTTTGAAGGAAGCTGAGAAAAGCAACGGAAGTGCTGGGAAAGTTAATATTACTGCACCGGGAGAGAAAACAGTGGTTCAGGAGCCTTTGGTCTATGAAAATAAATTGGTATCACTTAAGGATTAGAATTCTTGCTGTCTACTTTAGTTTTCATGGGTGCTTACAAAAATCTCTCTCTTTGTAGGAGGCAAGAAATGCATTTAAAGCACTTTTGGAATCTGCAAATATTGGGTCTGATTGGACCTGGGATCAGGTACTTCAGTAATTATATGAAATTTATGTTTATTGTCAAATTAGGGGGATTGTTGACAGTGATAATGATTGGTTAGGCTATGAGAGTAATAATTAACGACCAAAGGTATGGTGCTCTGAGAACACTTGGAGAGCGGAAGCAAGCTTTTAATGAGGTATATGTCTACATTCATGAATTTTCCAATGAATTACTTATTGCATAAAGTGGTAGTTCTGATGCCCAACTTATTTTTGTTTCTTATTTTGTTATTTTAATATTAGCTATATTAAGCATTTAAAAACTTTATGTCTGCAGGTCCTGGTACAGAAGAAAAAACAGGATGCAGATGAGAGGCGTGCTAGACAGAAAAAAGCACAGGAAGATTTCAGGACAATGTTAGAAGTAAGTTGTTTGCTGCTTTCATGAAATTTTGGTTTATGGATTTATGAATATTTTCTCCTAAAGTTCTTCTTCTTTTTCTTCATGCACAGGAGTGCAAAGAGCTGACATTGTCCACTAGATGGAGGTCTATATCTGTTGTCATGAGATGTTTGATTCTCTTAACTGAATATGATTACATTTGGTCTATAACATGTTTATTTGAGATTTTGTGACATGAATTTTTGTTAATGGTTATGTATAGTGTGGTAAACGTACATTTAACTTTCATGTATTAACTGAGCTTCTCAATAATTATTCAGCAAAGCAGTAGCTATATTTGAAGATGATGAACGTTTCAAAGCTGTAGAACGATCTAAAGATCGAGAGGACCTTTTTGAGTACTACATGGTGGAACTTGAGAAAAAGGTGCAGTTCTCCGAGATTAAGTTCACTTTTTTATGGATATCATAGAAATGCCTGCCTTCTTCTGGCTCTTTCTATAAAATAGCTCTCTCTCTCTCTCTCTCTCTCTCCCCTCCCACCCCATTATTTCTCTATAGCCATGCCATTATTTGTTAGTCTTTGATTATTTTGCCTCTGCCTCTCTATCTTGATTGATTTGCGAATTTCCACTGGGAACAATGTAAGAGCATTTTGAAATGAAATAACTAGTGGGGAGTACCTGCACGAGGAAGTAAAACACATTAAAATATATTTTGTGCTTCTTTCTAATTTGCACCTTATCTTGTTTTGCTATTTATCCTTTTCTTTCCCATTTAATCTTAAGGAATTTATCCTAAATATCTCTAGAAACTTACTAACACATGAATTGGAGTTGTTGCATTAATCTCCAAAAAAAAAAAAAAAAAAAAAAAAAAAAAAAAACGAATTGGAGTTGTTGCATTATCACGGTGATAAAGGTTTGCTGGATTTTTAATTTTCATGGGACATTTTGACATTAAAATATCTGGACATCTTAAATTTTGTTTTTGGGGGAAAGCTTGGGCCAAGTTTCTTAGTATATATGAGGTGTTTGGTTTGACCGTTATTATGACAGTAGATTTCAGACTGCACCACTTTATTAAATTCTGTTTTAAAGCAAAAAGCATACTGCATGTTTGCTCTTACTGCTTTTGTGTTGAGATTTTTATCAGGAAAGGGCAATGGCATTGGAGGAGTATAAGAGGGATAGAATGGAATACTTGAATTTCTTGAAGTCTTGTGATTTTATTACGGTACTATTTTGCAGCCTTCTAATTTTCTCTGCAAGTCCTTTAATTGGATCCTGTTTAAAATCCATATTTTACTGCACGTGTCATGTCTGCTTTTTCAGGCAAGCAGCCAGTGGAGAAAAGTTCAAGATCGATTAGAGGCTGATGAAAGATGTTCACGTCTTGAAAAAATTGATCGATTGGAAATTTTCCAGGTAATATTCTATTATCCTGGATATGCTATCCTAAGAAGGGAGGGCAGTGAATCGGGTTCTAAAACAAAATACCTAATTCAGAATGAAAGGTTGAATATAAACCTCATGATTGAGAATGACTGGAGCACTATTTTAGCATTAGGTCAAATGTCAAACCTATAAATGAATGATGATTAGCAAATATATATGAGCAACCAATGGAAAATTTTTTTTTCTATGTATAAGTAAATGTGTATTAAGTGGTATCAAGGGGACCTGCTTACCAATAAAAAAAAAAAAAAAAACACTCAAACTACCATATTTTCACTGAAAGTCACGGGAATGACTGTCTCAAAGGTCCTCCTAGTCTTCTTTGAAGGCCCCGAAAGCCCCTGAAAGACATTACGGTTGAGCTCAAGAGCTAGGGCCCCACCTTTCTAGAGTGGCTGAAAGTTCCTGTACTTATTGATGTTCTTTCTCCTCTTAACTCTATCCCTTAACCCCTTTTACTCACTGTGGGCCTCGTTTGGCTGGGCTTGTATTAAAAAATAGTTCAGTTCATTGAGCACCTGATCCATCCCAACCTCAATTGAGTGCATGATCTGCCCAGCATGCTGAAGCGTGCGATTGCTATACTTGTGTTGAGTTGAAAAGTAAACCCACTTCTTAAAACAGATTCTCAGTTGCAAAAATCCAGTGAAAAAATTGGATGAATAGATCTTTCACCTAAAGAATATAGGCTCTCCAAGAGTTGTACCAAATTACCAATGAAGAACATAGTCTATGTAAAAGAAGACTCTGCAAGGACTCTTTTAGTATCTGAATTGATGCTTTTCCATGCTTTATAATGCTGGTGGAGATCTCCTTTCATAACTTCAGCTTCAACTGGTTGTCAGAATTGAATTTATTGTAAGTTCTGATCAATCCTCAAATTACTGTTTTATTTTTTTCTCCAAAATTTCTGATGGCGATGTTTTATCTTTAAGGCTTGGTGTTGATGACCTAGAAAATTTCAAATTCTTGCTTCTGTAGAGTTGCGTCAACACTAAGAAAGATTTCCTTAAAGTTGGGGTCAAGTTCTTGCATAGTGACTCCATTTTTATTAGTGTGTAACCGAGCTTGGAGATGCTACAATTTGAACTTCTTCTGTCTGGTGTGGATTCAATTCCATTTTGGTGTTGACCAACCCAAATTCTGAAGCTTGAATTTGATCTGTACTTGAGTTTGGTGTTGAGGCCTCTGGCCAACCCTTCTCAATGTGGACTCCATGTGAAAATATGTTGGACTTGTCCAGTCTTGGTATCGGCTGCAACTCTTTGGAAAGTTCTTTTAGAGCTTTGTAACATTCAAAAACCCTTTCAAACAAGATGTTAACCTCAAATGAGGATTTTCAAACATTATACGAGCACAAAATAGCTAACAAATGACTTATATATATTAAGGTTTTGAATTGAATAAACCTAGAAAGAGCAAATGTATAGTCTTTTAAGTTCTCAAACTCCTCCACATACACAAACCATGATAATTCATAAAAACTCTTAATATAAACTATCACCTACACTTTGTCATCATCTGAGCCAATATAGAAATGTAGCATTATGTTTCTATTGTAGTCATGTGAGCGCCTATATTTTTTATATGGCAAGTGTTAGAATATCAAAGCAAAGAATTGGGGAGTATACTTTCTCCCCTCTCTAAGCATTCTTATTTATAATTAAAGGTTACAATCATAAAGGGAAATAAATTTAAAGGAAAAGGAAATACAGCCAATTACGGCTGTTAACACAAGAAAGGAAAACTCAATATTCGCTAATAATACTAATATCTTCTAATACGCCCCCTCAAGTTGGAGCATATATGTCAAAAATGCCTAGCTTGGAAGATAAGAGTTTGAAAGGCAGGACGAGGCAGCGGCTTAGTAAGAAGATCAGCCAGTTGTGACGACGAGCGAACAAAAGGAGTACTCAGTTGTCGGCGCAGTAATAAATCACGAATGAAGTGACAATCAACTTCGATATGCTTAGTGCGTTCATGAAACATGGGATTGTTGGCAATGAAGATGGCAGCCTAATTATCACAATGCATAGGCATAGGCGAAGGAACATCAATCCCAAAGTCACATAGAGGAGAGCGGACCCAAAGCATCTTAGAAGCAGTATGGGCCATAGCACGATACTTAGCTTTTGCACTTGAACGAGCAACAACATGCTACTTCTTACTGCGCCAAGTAACCAGATTATCCCCAACAAAGGTGCAATAACTAGATGTCGAATGATGATCAGTACGACTCCTAGCCCAATCAGCATCACTATAACCAGTGACAGTGAGTGAGGGAGATGGGCGATAAAGAAGGCCACGACCAGGGGACTGTTTCAAGTAGCGCAAGATGCGACAAACAGCTTCAAAGTGAGGAGTACGAGGAGTATGCATAAATTGGCTAACAACCCCCACAGCATAAGTGATATTAGGATGAGTGACTGTAAGGTAAATAAGCTTATCCACCAAACGACGATAACGACTGACGTTAGAAAAAGGTTCACCAGAAGTAGTATCCAATTTAGTAGAAGGATTCCTAGGGATTTCCGCAGGACGAGCACCCAATAGACCAGTCTCAGAGAGTAAATCCAGAACATACTTGCGTTGACAAATAGAGATTCCCTGAGCAGAACGAGCAATTTCAAGACCCAAAAAATACCGAAGTCCTCCAAGATCCTTCGTATGAAACTGAGTAGCTAGATGTTGTTTTAAAGCCACAATACTAGAAGCATCATCACCAAGGAGAATAATATCATCAACATACACAATCACAATGATAGTGCTAGAAGAAGTATGACGACTAAAGACAGAATGATCAGCAGAAGAACGGGAGAAGCCAACTTCAATAAGAGCAGAGCTAAAACGATCAAACCATGCTCTAGGAGATTGTTTCAACCCTTAAATAGCACGCCGCAAGTGACATACCAAATGCTCATTGCCTGGAGTAGAATAACCAGGGGGTTGATCCATATAGACCTCTTCTTGTAGCTGACCATGAAGGAAGGCATTTTTAATGTCAAGCTGATGCAACGGCCAACGACGACTAACTGCCATTGCAAGAAGGATGCGAACAGAATTCAGGCGAGCCACAGGAGACAATGTCTCAGTATAGTCCACACCATAAGTTTGAGTGTGCCCTTTGGCTACCAATCGAGCCTTAAGGCGTTCAACAGACCCATCGGGAAGATACTTAACCGTGTAATCTCAGTGACAACCAACAGTCTTTTTACCAGGAGGAAGAGAAGTGAGTTCTCACGTATGATTCAGATGAAGAGCTTTCATCTCGTCATCCATAGCATGTTTCTATCCCAGAATGAATAAGGCCTGCATATAAGATGATGGAACAGATACAGATGACAAGGCACAAACAAACGAGAAAAGAGACAAGAAAATACGATGATATGACACATGATTAGCAAGAAGAAGATGGCGAGTGCAAGTTCGTGTACCTTTCCGTAATGCAATGGGCAGATCAGACGGGGGAGCAGGATCCTCAGACGAAGAAGCAGACTCAGCCGGAGATGGAAAGATCACCCTCCTATCACGATCGCGCTGATACACCTTTGGTAAAGAAGGAATCGAGGGAATAACAGGAGTCACAGGAGAGGTCTCCTGTGGAGCTGGGGTGGGTGTAGTGGTGGAATCAAGGGATGATAGTGGAGGCAAAGGGACATATGGAAGAGATGGGAGCAGGAAGAGTAGGAGATGACGCCCCCTCACAAGAAATAAGGTCAGAGGACAGAGTATCACCATCAGAAGAGAAGAAAGCTATGTATTCAAAGAAGGTGACATCAGCACTGACAAAATAACTGCGAGAATCAGAATGATAGTAGCGATATCTTTTTTGTGTGCGAGAGTACCCCAAAAAGAGGCACTTACGAGAACGAGGGGATAGTTTATCAAGTTCAGGATCAAAGATATGAACAAAGGCAATACAACCAAAAACACGAGAAGGAAGAGAAAATGGTGACCTATTAGGATAGAGAACTGAAAAGGGAGATTGATTAGACAGGATAGGTGTAGGTACTCTGTTAATAAGATAACGTGCGGTAAGAACAGCATTTACCCAGAAAATTTTAGGGACATTCATCTGAAACATTAAGGTGCGAGCAACATCTAACACCGCTCAGCAACACCGTTTTGTTGAGAAGTGTGAGGACATGTTGTTTGATGAAAAATTCCCTTTTCAAAACAAAATTGATCAATGATAGATTGAACATATTCCAAGGCATTATCAGATCTAAGGATTTTGATTTTCTTATCAAACTGAGTGAAAATTTTATTATAAAAATGAGAAATAATAGAAGGTAAATCAGTTTTCTGTTTTATTAAAAAAAGTCAAGTCATACGAGAAAAATCATCAATAAATAGAACGAAATAAAAGAATCCATTGATACTCTTAACTCGGGAAGGTCCCCAAACGTTAGTATGAATGACAACAAGTGACTCAGACTCACGACTATTACTACGACTAGAAAAGGTACTATGGTGATGTTTGCCAAATTGACAAGCCTCACGGTTTAAACTAGACACATAACCCAAATTTGGCACAATAAGTTTCAATCTTGCTAAAGACGGGTGACCTAGACGACGATGCCACTGAAGGGGAGAGATAGAAGTGCGGAGAGCAATAGAAGGTGAATGTGCTGGATAGGGATCACAATCGAGATAGTAAAGTCCATCCTTCTCATGCCCCGAACCAATCCTCTTCTTCATCTTGAGATCCTGAAAGACACAAATTTGCAAAAAAAGTTATTGAACAATTTAATAATCTAGTCAATTGACTTACAGAGAGTAAATTAAAAGAGAATTGAGGAACATAAAGGCTAGACTCTAAATTAAGTGATGAAGAGGGACGGAGAGTCCCTCTTCCAGACATAGGATGAGATGATCCATCGGCTAACACTATATTATAATTAAGAGGACGAAGATTAGAGAATAAAGAAGAATTACTAGACATATGTGAACTGACTCCTGAATCAATAATCCAGGGGGAAGAGGTAGAGGGAGTAGAAACACGTAACGACTGGATGAGCTCTCGAGCTGATAGGAACTTAGAGTATATGTCTCCTAAGAATCAGACGTGGGAGTACTAGTTGGAGGCACTGAAAGCTGTGTAGAACTATGATCATTGACATGATGTGCCTGCTCTGGTTTACCATACTTCTTCCAACGATAGGGTTCTATATGGTTTGTTCCACCACAAAAAGTACACCTGCGTTCACCCTTATTTCCAGAAGATCGTCCTCCACCTCTAGAACCATCACGGGAGCCATGAGAAGACCCCCCACGACTTTGCTGGCTAACTAGAGCAGAAGAATCTACAGGTAAAGTTGTATTATCAGGGTTGGAGGAACGATTACCCAATGAGGATCGCTGGATATGGGAGTAAGCACCAGCTGCAGTGGACAATGTCTCGCTTGCTAAAATCTGATCTTTGAATCATCGGAGGTCAAGATTGAGGCCCGATAAAAAGTTAGCTATCATAAACTCTTCTCAATATTTCTTCTGCTGCAGTAAGTCTGTACTAAGGGACGATATTGCAATAATTGTTCCCTTAAACTTTTTAAATGACTATAATATTCAGATAGAGATCTGTCACCTTGTTTGGCTGAGAATATCTGCTCGTATAACTCATAAACCCGAGAAACATTGCTCTTTTGAGAATAGGATTCAGCAAGGCACTCCCATATCCATTTAGAGGAATCACAAAATTCAACTGTGGTGGAAACAGAGTCCTCTAAACTATGCCACAGAAGGCCCATTACGATTGCATCTTCACTCATCCAAACATTATACGTAGGGTCAGTTGAGGGAGGTGCTTCATTAATAAGATATTTCAGTTTGTTCTTACCCCAGAGAAAGGTTTTAACTGCTTGTGCCCAACCCAAATAATTGTCCCCATTTAATTTCTTGGGTGTAATAGAGCGAGGAACATCATTAGCCTTGAGAAAAACAGTTTGATTGAAGATTTGATCTTCTGATTTTGCCATAATAGTACTAGGGTTTTAAAGAATCAACACCCACCAATTAATGAGAACCAGCAAAGGCGCACGGCTAAAACTAGGAATCAACCTCCACTAATTAAAGGGAATCAACAAAGCAGCAAACCAAACAGTAAGATCAAGTAATCCACCAACCAGCAAAGGAACAAGGCAATCATTCACCAATTAAAGGGAAACATCACAGGAGCCAACAAATCATAAAGGACCAGCAAGAAGAGTAGCAGGCGAAGGACCAGTTAGCGAAAAGAGTAGCGGGCGAAGGACCAGACCTCAGACAAAACAAACAGGGCCATTAGGTGAGGATAATACCGAGCAAGCAAGCAACCATCACATCCGCGTAAGCCAGGCGACCTCCGTTGAAGAAGCCGATAGTCGACCGATGGGTCACACGCTTGCACGCGCTGGAGATATCCTAGCGCGTGAGGGCTGACGCAGTGACAAGGGGTGGCGCATGAGATCAACCACGGCTTCGTCAGGCAACCGGCCTTCTAGGGTTTGTTCGCCGATCACTGGCGAGCTCTCCAAGGTACCGTTGGCCGGTGACTTTGGTCGTCGGAAAGTTCACCGGCGGCAAAACCAGCAGCGATTTGGCTCTTTTCTCTCTCTTCTTTTTCTGTATCTATCCTTTTTTTTTTTATTTTCTCTGCTCTGATACCATGTTAGAATATCAAAGTAAAGAATTCAGGAGTATATTTTCTCCTCTCTCCAAGCATTCTTATTTATAATTAAAGGTTACAATCATAAAAGGAAATAAATTTAAGGGAAAAGGAAATAATGGCTGTCAACACAAGAAAGAAAAACTCAATATTCGCTAATAATACTAATATCTTCTAATAGCAAGTTTAGCTAATTGTTACTTGCCACAGGAATATGTACGCGATCTAGAGAGAGAGGAGGAGGAGCAGATGAAATTACGGATGGTACTTCAGTGAGAGTCTTTGTTGTGGTTTTAATTAGCCTTTGCATTTTGTTTAATTTTTTTTTAAATTAAATAGGAAGAACTAAGAAAAACGGAACGTAAAAATCGTGATGAGTTCCGCAAGTTGATGGAAGGGCATGTTGATGTGGGCATACTTACGGCTGAAACTCACTGGCGTGACTATTGTATGAAGGTTAGTGTTTCAGTTTGGTTCCATTATGGGGACAATGTATTTGACTCATCTAAATTATATGGTAACTCATGGTTGTGTATTTTATATTTTAGTGTCTTGTCTTTCTTTTATTGACTTATTTTGGCTTTTAGGTTAAAGATTTACCAGCATATCTTGCTGTCTCATCGAACACATCAGGTTCAACAGCAAAAGATCTGTTTGAAGATGTTGCGGAGGAGCTACAGAAACAGGTAAATATGCTTGCTTTCTTTCCTTTTCTTTTTAATAATATTATTTATTAGGGAAATGGGAATGGAATGACTCAAACACATGATGTTTTGATCTTGTTGGGCGTGCCTTTTCCACTTGAACTAAGCTGCTCTCATCAACTTTCTTAACTCAATGAACCATAAAGGTTGGAAGAGTCTGTAGGCCTTGTGCATTTAAATGTGTGTGAGATATTAAGTATTATTATAATACCTTAGTAGTCAAATCAAGATTCAAATCGTGAATCGAAATCATAAATTTGAGAATCGTGAATTGTAAGATTTAGAACAACTTTTAAAAATTAAGGCTTTAAGGCTTTCAGTTCATTCCTTGTATGCCTGGTTTTCTGTGGCAGATTTTTGGTTCTTAGTACTGGCTTAGATCATGACTCTTGAAAGAGGTTGAGTGGACCTCTCTCTCTCTCTCAATGAAAGCACCAATAATGGAAGCCAAATATTCTAGGGTTGAGTTTGCAATTCAAACACACGTCCAAATTGTGAACTCTGATAGTTTGAGATAGAAATCTCATTTTTAATTGATAATAGCACATTGCTTCATTTGTGTTACAACCCAGTTAGATTGCAAAGGTTTGCTCACTTACAGTCTAAGCAATCTGCTAAGATCACTCTATAACTCAAACAATAGCTATCTTAATAACAAGCAGTGTAATTCTTGCACCGAATATGGCCTAGAATAAATGATTGACTAAATTCAATAAACAATAGTAAATTCAAAAACTCCTACTGATCAAACAGCGCAATCTCAAAGGACTCATCCTTCCATTATTGCCACATCACGTCTCCCACGTTCATATGTAATGTGCATGCATACCATGCATGGTAGCCTTCTCCTTAGCTTCCTTGAGCCGCTGTCTTTGAGCCTGGTTATATGCATTTTTAAGTTTGCAACCATGATGGTCATCAGTTGTCTTTACTCTTTAGCACCCTTCTGACTCAATTATGTCATTCATGTTTTGTTCCGTTCAAATTTCTGCTTGTATGTGTTTCCATTGCAGTATCTTGAAGACAAGGGTCGAATAAAAGATGCACTGAAGTTGAGAAAGGTATAAACTTTACCATTTTGTTGTTTCGATAGATTATTAGTTTACTTATGCACAAGGCATATTGTGTTGCGGTATGCTTCAGGTTGCTCTGTCGTCAACTTGGGCGCTTGAAGACTTCAAGTCTGCAATTTTAGAAGACATTAGCTCTCCACCATTATCAGATATCAACTTAAAGGTATGCTTTTGCTCTCTCTAGCTGTATCCTCCTTTCGTCGTTACAAAATATTTCTTTAGGAATGAAGCTTTTTATTTATCCTTTAATACCCATTATTGGGGCCTGTTTTTTCATATTGTTTGAGCAAAAGATCTAATCCATGGGTCAGAAATGCTGCAAATGCTTTATGAAAATATTGTTGAGAGGGAATTGTTTTTTTAACGATGTGGTATCACAATCCCTGTTATTGCTTTTGAAGGTGATCTTGGTTAAAAGCATGCGTTATTGAAACTTTATATAATATTGGAAGGATTTAGGGAGCATGTTGCCAGTAATCCTTATATGCCATTTCAATAATTCAAACCAATCCCTTCTCACCATCTTATCGCAAAGTGGTCACCATTTTATTGTTATTTTTTGGGGTTGGGGTGTGTGTTTCTCTAAAAATATGATATATAATTTCTTTCTTTGCAGCTTGTATTCGATGAGTTACAAAAAAGAGCCAAGGAGAAGGAGGAGAAAGAAGCTAAAAGGCGGAAACGTCTAGGGGATGACTTTTACGATCTATTGTGTTCTTCAAAGGTATGGAAAACAACCTATAGAGTTGATGCTTTCATCTATAATGTTTGGGCAATGTAAGAATTAACTTTTTTTTTTTTTTTTCATTTGGTTGTTTGATTCATGCAGGATATAGCTGCATCTTCAAAATGGGAGGACTGGAAACAGCTATTGGCAGATAGACAAGACAGGTGGTATTACTTGGCAAATATTGAAATGTGAAATTAAGTCATTAGACAAATTTATACAAAATATTTGCCTTCATTATTTCTGTTTCTCTCCTTTCAGAAAACTAACAATTGTTTGTATCATCTTTATGTTTTTGCATATCTTAAATTTTCCGTTCGTTAACTTCAGGATCCTAGGAATTGGTTGAGGTACATGCAAGCTGGCCTTGACACCTAAAGTTATTTAAAAAAAAAAAAATATTTCACTAGTGCTCTGCCATGTTCTGTGCCTAATGCCACTCGTGACAATTTACCCCTTAGATGTAATCTAATTTATAGATCAAAATATTGGCAAGTCTACCGTTTTTGGTTTTGAACTCATTCAAGCTTCTCTGAGATGATTTTCTTCCATGCGCTCACAAGTGTCTATTGCTTGTCACGAACTAAAATTTTATCACATGCCTTGTGAAGATTCATTGGGGAAGAAAGCTTCTTCAAGGAGATATTTGAGAAATACATAACAGAATTGAAAGAGAAGGTGAAGGAGAAGGAGCGAAAGCGAAGAGATGATAAGGTATTCAAAGATTCCTCTCATTTTAGTTTACACCTTTGCTTCTCATAAGTTATGTGCCATAGCATTGTTGGCATTGTTAGCATAACATTCTGTACAATGCAGATACTAGCACTACCTTTTCCATTAGCTGTTTTTTTTGCATGTTAGCAGGGTTGCTGTTGTGTATAGTTCAGTTAGCCATAGAGACTTGATGCCGTTCAAGCCTTCTATTTTTCTGATTCAGTAAAAGTTGAGTTTTGTGCTTATTGCTCTTGCACTTCATTTACTTGTGTTAGATGTAGTATTACGATATATAATTTGGGTTTGAGTCTTACCGTTGTGGTGCGTCTGTTCCTTAATTGGATTGAGTTTTTACCATAAACTGAGAATTATGTTAATCCATGAATGATAATGGAGAAATCCTCCTTGAGGGGAAAAAAGTACATCATTTATTGTTTGAAGGTGTTTTAGAACTGAAGTACTTTTCGCCGAATTTTATCAGTTTTTGCCCTCTGCAGTGCATCAATAGTATGGCCCAACGTTGATTGGAGTCTTGGCACTAGCAGAATATTATCGGGATATACATACGATAATTGTTTTGAATTTGAGCTGCTAGTCAACTCAATAACTGTTGTCTCAACTGTTTCGGCCCCATTTGGTAAAGCTACTAGTTTTCAATTTTTGTGTTCAGCTTATATATTCAGTTTTCAGTTTTTGCGTTCAGTTTTTTTTTTTTTAGTTTTCATTTTCATTGGTGGGGGGAAAAAACAAAAACTTGAAAGCTTGTTGGGTAACGATAGTTGTTAGTTAATAGTATATAGTTGTTAATTAATTAAATTTAATTATTTTAATTATATTATTTGTTAAAAATAATTCAATCCAATAAAAATAAAATATATTAAACATAATTTATTATATTATTTTTTAAAAACAATTTAATAAAATATATTTCATGTTAATTAAATTAATTATTTAATTAGTTAATTAAATTTAATTGTTTTAATTATATTTTTATTAAAAATAATTTAATTCAATAAATAAAATAATTTTAATTAACTTGAATTAATTTAATTTAAAATTAAATTTTTTTATTTATATTTTTTATTAAAAATAATTTTATCAAAAATATAATTATATTTAATATATAAGTTAATTAAAAATTAATAATTAAAAATTAATAATTAACTAAATTTGTAATTTGGGTAATTAAATTAATAAAAAAATTAATTTAATTAACATGAAATATATTTTATTAAATTATTTTTAAAAAATAATATAATAAATTATGTTTAATAGATTTTATTTTTATTGGATTGAATTATTTTTAACAAATAATATAATTAAAATAATTAAATTATATTTAATAAATTTTTATATAAAATAAAAATAAAAAAATCTACCATCACCAAACACAATTTTGACATCAAACCTGAGGTGAGTGGGGGTGATAGTAGCGATTGGCGGTAATCGAAGGTGGGTGAGGGGTAACGACAGTTGGCAATGACTAGAGATGGGTAGGTAGTGACCGGTTGATAGTGGTAATTGATGGTGAGTGATAGCTGTGACTGGTAGTGGTTGTGAAAGAAAATAAAAACTGAAAATGAAAACTTAAAAAAACACATTTTTCATGTTTTCATAATTTTAAAAAATTTTGAAAACAATTTTCATTTTTTTGGATCTGAAAATTAAAAACAAATTTATCAAACTAGTTTTCATGTTCAGTTTTCAAAAAAATGAAAGCAAAAATAGAAAACTGAAAATAAAATGGTTTCCAAACAGGCCCTTAGTGATGCTTCCTAAAATTGAGCTAATTTACCGAGCAACATGAACAAGAAAGTTGGTGAAACTTGACGGTGCACCATACGACATTAAGTCGTCTGTTTCTGTTTCTTGATCAAAGATGTTCAATGGTATATTTGAATGGCTAATGCCTTTCTGAAATATTTTCTTTTTTATTCATTTTCTCGGAATTGATTATAATGATTGCACTCTTGTGCTTGCAAATATTTTCCTATTCTAGCTTCTAAGATTCCTCAAGAAGTGAAACTTTAATCGATGATGCTTGCTCAGTCATTGAAGATTTTGGAAAGGTTTAACTTGGTTTCATTTTTATATTGTAGTCGTTAGCACAGATATAATATATGTTTCTGATCTTCAATTAACTCATCAAAAGTTAAAAGATAAAGAATTAAAGGTATGAGTTCCTAATTTCTTAAACCTGCAGGCCAAGAGAGAGAGAGATGCGAAGGATAGAGAGAAGAAGGTGAAACAACTTCGGGAGAAAGGAAGAGGATTTGAAAGCAAACATGGGAAGGATGGAACACAAATTGAGAGCGCTGAAAAAACTGAATCTTATGGTTTTGAAGAGAACAAGAGATCAGGAAAAGATAAGGATAAGAAACATCGGAAGCGGCACCAAAGTTCTGTGGATGATTTGAGTGCAGATGAAAATGAGAAAGATCGGTCTAAGAGCTACCACAGGCATACCAGTGACCGCAAAAAATCAAAGCAGGTGCTTTGATTTCTCCTTGTTTGTATGTGAAGAATTGTTATAAGTATTTCATTGCTTTTTGTGTTTTCTGTGTACTATTTGTGTTTTTTTTTTTTTTTTGGAGGTGTGTTAAGCGGCACTTTTTTTCTCTTCAAGGAACAAAATATCATTTTGTAAGACAAAATGGTTGAAAAAGTTCCCGTTTCCTGATAGTCCAAAATGAAAAGAATTATAATTCTAAACTCTCCATTGGAAAACAGTAAACACACTAAAAATACATATAAAAGGCAACCTTGTGCATGAACCTCCCGCATTACAGGGTAGATGCACATAACCTTACCCTTTGCTTGCAAGGGGGCTGTTTCCAACTACGAAGATATGACCCCCAGGCCACAATGGAACCAACTTATCATTGCTCCAAGGACATCCTTTACCCAAAAAATGCAGATAATATACTAAAATAATGAGTTATAATTTATTGTTATATTTCATACATTTAGTTAGATACAATTACACTTCTAAACATTTCTATTTATTTCAATCATTTTTTGTGCCGCTTTCCAAAAGATTCCGAAATATTTCCATTTTCATGCTTAATGAAACATCGTACCAAAATTTTATCTTTGTTTCTCTTATGGGTGCTAGATGGAGCAGCATAGCACTTCTGAACCAGATAGTGAAAGCAGGCACAGGAGACACAAGAAAGATCATCGGAATAGTTCTCACAGGAATGGTGATAATGACGAGATGAAAGACAGGCAATTTTGTGAGGACGGGGAATTTTGGTAGTTACTTCCATACTGATAGTTTCCTTACCCTTGCGCGTATGTTGTAAATATCTTCATAGCTCCACAGTGACCAGATAGAATACTGAGTGTACCTGATTATATTTGCAACAAACGTTATTTTTTGCATTGCAGTTGTTTATTGTTTAACTATGCACATATCTAACTTGTGGCATTTTAGCATGAGGAATGTTGAAAAATGGCACCCATGCTTGGTGGCTGAATTTTTTCAGATCTATTTGTTTTTTTGGTTTTGGTGAATTAACTCAGGTTCATGATTTTGAAGAATGACTCACTAATTAATGTCAATCACTTTGGGATTGCAACTACTACCATGAACTTGATGGAGGTATTAAACCCATGCGTTAATTTGAGTTGTTCTGGGTTTTATGGGTTCAATCTTGATTTAGGTTCACTACCATGGAAGTGTTTGCAGTTCATAAATAGAATGAAGTTCAAATCCATGCTCCCCGCGTTGGATGGTTTTGGGTAGTCTGATATTGATTTATAATGTTGATGCATAGTTGAAGTTCTTTGTGATTTAACTTTATAAAGCTCATGCAGAAGTTTAAAAAGTAATACGGATCTCCGTGTTTGAAAAGAATTCCTAACGTTAAAGATGCAGACTTAAATTTTATGTTCTTCCATTTGTTGTTGACAATGAGTTATGAACTTAGTTATTCAATGTTAGACCCAATTAACTCTCGATCTTTCTGTATCCAGTTTTGGGTAAATAGTCAATTCTATAGCCTATTAAGAACTCTGTTTAACTTTTTTTTTTGGTTCAAATTGTTCTGAAGATGGTAGTTGGTACTGTACATTACTATGAAATATGCTAGCGAAATGTTCATTTTATTTGCATGAGATTTTATGCAGTTAGGTGAATTGGTTGACTTGTTTGTCTGCTGACTTCTTTTTGGCTTGAACAAGCTCGCTGCTGGATCAATACTTTCAGCTCTAAAAAACCTAGAGAACTTAGAAGTTCATGTGGTGTTTCATGATAATTCTCAACTCTACAAAAAGCTTGTAATAGAGTGCTGATGTGTCATAAAATAATCACCAATTAGCTTGTCAATCAGGTTACGGCCTGACATTAGTGACTGAGAACTGTTTATCATCGGCCTAGCGTGTAAGAAGCTTTTGGAAAATAGTCTTAGACTCTTGGTATTGTTCAGATCTATGCATCATTATTTCACACACAGGAATTGTTGTGCTCCACATTTTATGAGCTGAAATTCCAAATAAACGCGAAGGAGTACAGGCGTTAGAGGGTGAGCTCTGTGCTCTTTGACAATCCTCTGGATTGATCTTATAGAATATCAGTAGTCTTGATTTGGATTTATTTATTTTTCTTTTGTTATATTGGTACCAAGATACTGTAGGTTGCATTTGTGCTTATGGATTCGAAATGAAAATAATTTGCACGAATTATTGAAGGATAAGAGTCAAAATATAGATTTGATACTTTATATATGGATTTTGATATGAATTTAAAGAGTTTTTAAGGTGATGGATTATGTTGGATTTGAAGTAAAAATGGAAGTTTGCATTTATCTGTATGGATTTGAAATGGCGGGATTTGACACTAACGATGTGGACATGATGCATAATTATGGATTTATATTTGCTTTATTATAAAAAATTTATGTTGATTTTGGGACAAGTTGGGAATATGCAAGATTATACCAATGTGATTTTACTTTTATTCTTCACCCTGTAAGAACATTATTAAATTAAGCATAAAATTATTAAAGATTTTTTCCTTGTATGATCCCCCCTTCCTCTCTCTCAACTCCAACCCTTTATATTCGGAGCTTGTTTCTATAATATTTGGTAGAAACTATTCTAAATGGAGTAGAATATTTTTCCTTCTTGTGTTCCTCCTTTCTTCTGGGTTGGGGGTGGCTTTGTAAGAGTAGTAGGTAAAAATGGAATTCTATTTCAGTCTTTATTCAGATCCAGGAAGGTCATTGTCATCATTGCTTGAAGATTTGAAGGGCTTAACTTAGCTAATTGGGATCTGAAAAGCAATTCAGCAATTCCTCCTCATCGTTCGTACTGATCGATTCCTAGGTCTTCTATTTCTTCCACTTTTTTAGTTTGAGACTTGAGATTTAGTATGATCTCTCCCATGCTTGAATTAGAACTGCAATAACATTCTCAATTGCCCGTATCTTCAAATATTAGTCATATGTGAAGCTTAAATAAGCTTTTCTTCTCTTTATTTTTCTTAATTTGTTAACAATGTTGAGCGAGTAGCAGGTCATTGGACTGGACAGCTATATCTGAGTAGCTCAATAATCATATATTTCAGAATGAATAGTTTCAACGACAATATTATCCAAGATTACATCAGCGATCTCTAAGCTAATATCCTTGTTAAGTAATTGAATATTTCTCCATTCCACTATTGTGCCAGAGAAATCCAAATCTATCTGTTGGTTTATATTTTGAATGTCTCCGTATTGATTTCGCCATGAGCAGATTTGCTGTCCTGTGATTTCTTTGTTGCTCCTCTGCTTCCTGCCAAGCCGTCCATGGGTATCTACGACTTCATTCACATTGTCGAACAAATGCTGCGGCTTCTTTTGCATTGACATCTGTCTGGGTTTCTGGTCATGAGCCAGATCAGACCTGACCTCCTCCAGTTCTGATTTGCTAACATGATTCTGCTTCTCACACAGTGATCGTAGTAGTAGTTTGCACAGGTATGTTGACAATTGGGTGTCTTCTTTATCTTTTCTGGGCAAATTGAAACTGGAAGAAGATGTGGTTCCTTCTCCATTTGCTCCAAGGAAGTGTTCGACTGTTATCAGGGGAAAAAATAAGGTCTTACTTTTAACTGGAAAAAAAATGAAAAAACAAAGAAATTGAATAGTTGGTTTTGATTTTTCATTCCTCTAAAAAATGAAGCTACTGAGCTGGTGAACCTTCATCAGGTGGTAGCTCTTCTAGCACTGAGACGGGGCTGTTCTGTTTGTTGTCTTCCATATATCCCCATTGGACTTTTTTGTTTTTAAGTACCTGTAAGATTGCTGCAACCATGTTTATGCAAGAATATGTAGATTTGAACTGTATAAACCTTTTATTTATTTTAGTGACAGTAAAGACAAGAATCAACAAAATCTCGATTTTTTCCCTCAGTGACCGTGGTATGAATTCATTTAAGTTCAGCCTCTAGCTCTGGTTCACTTAGATTGTGGGAGATTAAAAGTTTCGGAAAGGAACACTTACTTCCTCTGAGGTGGAATGCAGCATGGCTTTTTTGCTACTGCTGGATGAGGATAACCAATTTGATACTGCGGAATGCTGGTGCATATTGGTTGGCCCAGATGCTCGGTTTCCATTATCTTTTTGAGCTTTATTTTTGCTGTGCTTGACTCCCTGGCAAGTTTTGCAGGACATGAGCTTGTTGATTGCCAGTCTCAGGATCCTGGAGCCATTTGATATTCCTATTCTTCTCTTCACTTTATCCCTTCGTGACCTGTTAGAGTTATTTGTTGATATTTTGTGTCTATTGCCATCTGAACTTGAGCTCTTCTTCACATAGCTCCTTTCTGAGACGTAAACGTCTAGCGCAAAAGACTCTTGTTGCTCTTCAAGAAGCTGAGCAAGCCGTTTCACTGATTCTGATTTAGGTTTTGAAGCAGCCATCGAAACTACAAACACAGTTTTCAACCTAGCTCTAGGGAATGAGGTGTATAGTGTGCTAGAAGGAGATGCCAATGCAAGTTTGAATATTTAGAGAGGGAGTTTGAGAGAAAGAGAGAGAGAGAGATCTCCCTTGTGACATCCAATAATTTGGAATAAATATAAGATCGTAGGGTACATAAATATTTGCTAACTGGGCACTATTTTTTTCCAGACAAAATTGTGATTGATTGACGACACCACCAACTTGTAATACTACAAAATCTAAACACTCTTTGCTCCTCTATCCCTCTCTCTGTGTGTGTGTATATCATCATCAGAAGTGTATATTCTGTTGCATATAGTCCCCTCAAAATTTTGTCTTGTGTCGGAAGTGCTTCCAAGATAATAGTGACTGGGAACTTTCCAAACTTAGGATGGAGGGCCTGTAGGTGTCATGGATTCTACCATGTTTATGTTTGTCCATCTTTGATCATATAGGACAGACATGCATCTATGTATGTACTAAATCACTATTCTTGTGTCCCTTTCCATCCGGGCACCCATATCATAACTCTTTTGGTCTTATGCGTCACTGCTAGAATTTATGCATGTGAATGGGTCCCTTCTCATGTTGGGGCTAGACTTGTTTTAACTGAGGAAAATAGGTGCGGAGTGGGACAGTGAGGGAGAGTTTTTTTTTGGTAAGTAAGTGAGGGAGAGTTATTCCTTTTAAATGGTATATTATTTGAATGTGTTCTGCATTTGAATGTTGGGTTATTCTTAGTCCTTTATTTGGTTTTCTTAATCTTCTTTAACAACTATTGAGTAGAAAGAAACTAGGGGGGACAAACTAAATTGTGCCAATGATGCTTTTGGTCTACCATAGCTATAGGAATCGGATTCTTTCTGTTGACATATATAAAATATAAAAATTTAGAAATTATAATTAGGAAATCATTTTCCTTTTCATTATAGATTTTCTTATTATTTCCTATTCCTACTCTAATTTAGTTTCTCATTTATATTCTGATTCAATATTGGCACCTCTATAAATAGGGTTGCTATTCTATTGCATTCAATACACATTTTAATACACAATTTAATATACAGTTTTAATATACATAATTTTTCCAGTTTCCTTTTAATTTCTTAACATGGTATCAGAGCACATAGTTTTTGATTCTGGCTGGCTTAGGCACCCGGCGGTCCCATTTTTGGCTGTCGGTGCTGCCCTTTTTGTCGTCACCGTCGCCTTTGCTGCTGCTTTACCCAATTTTAGAGTACTTTTATTTTCATGTCTAGTTTTCTAGAAATTTTTAAATTTCAAGTTTCTCTTTTGGAGATACTTTTTGTTGCATCAGTTTTTTTTTTTTTTTTTTTTTGTTGAAGAACCCGATCACTCTGTTGGAGATATGCACATGTAATTTTACGGTTTTGGCTTTGCGTATTTTGGCAATTCAATGCCTTTCTCCCCGTAAGCTTGGTTCGTGATGATCTACGTTTGTGATCTCGAGGCGCGTTAGTAGATTTGGGTTCATGATCTACGTTTTTTGTGTCCTCAGGGCGTGTTAGTAGATTTGGATCTACGTTTTTTGTGATCTTGAGGCTTGTTAGTAGATTTGGGCTCATGATCTTACAGCGTCTAATCAAATCTATGTTCGTGATCTCTCAATACGTGTAATCTCTCAAAGCTACAGCGTATTCGTGACTGCTTTTCAGTTTTTAGTCTCCAAACTCAAGTAGGTCTCTAATTTTTCATCTTGAGTTTGAGGGAGGGTGTTGACATATATAAAATATAAAAATATAGAAATTATAATTAGGAAATTCTAGAACATCCTTTTCCTTTTCATTATAAGTTTTCTTATTATTTCATATTCTTACTCTAATTTAGTTTCCTATTCCTATTTTGATTCTATATTAGTACTTCTATAAATAGGATTGCTATTCTATTGTATTTAATACACAGTTTAATACACAATTTAATATACAGTTTTAATATACATAATTTTCCCAGTTTCCTTTTATTTCTTTTTATTTTCTTAACACTTTCAAAAAATTTTACCAAAAAGGACCAAAATGGTATGGTATTTATGTAATCAACTCTCTAGTGGCTTAGGTGGCATTTGATTTGTTTTTCTATTTTTTATTTTTCATTTTTTGTTTTATGTATTTTATGTTTTAAAAATTTCAAAACAAGTAAATAGAAAATGCTTTGTTTTATTTATTATGAGAATTTTTTTTTGTTTTAGATTGAAAACGTTCAAAATAATTTTTTGTCATTTTTCATTTTATTTGTAAACTTATTTTCTATTTTCTAAAATAATTTTTGAAAACACAAGTGATCAAATGTGTTTGAGCTGTTTTCTTTATTTTCAAAAGTGTAAAATAAAAAATGAGCTTAAAATGGAAAATAGAAAATAAAAATAAAAAAATAAACTAAATGGTATCTTACAGTTTTCGTGCATTTCAGATTATTATGACCATGTATTTAATTAAATTTATTTATTTCATAATGTAGCAGACTCATAGAGTTATGTTTTTAATTCTCTCTACTAATCTTGGTCTAGGATAAAGCTGCTCCACCATTTACAAGGTAAAGGCAACATGCCTTGCCCTTCCTTCCATGGTTATAATAACTCCTGTGATTATCACATTTTGCACACACACAGACGTTTGTATTTCTTTTTATTTTTTGTTTTTTTTTTGGGGGGGGGGGGGGGTTGGGGGAGGTTTCAAAACTATAACTATCTAATCCTACTGAAAGTTCAAAAGCGGGACAGCCCCGAAAGGGGTAGTCGAGTTGGTTCGGATGGCGGGCTGAAGGGCCTGGGGCCAATAAGTCCGGGGTTCGACTCCTCTTGGGGGCAGTCTTTCCTCTAATTGTGGAGGGCCAACTAACAGCCTTCTCGGCTGAGCCGGTCAGCCAGGGATTGCCTAGACTGGTTTACCTTCTCGTGGTTCTTTGCCGGCTAGGGCCACGGGGCGAGCTTTACCTAGTGCGCACCCATAGGTAGCGGCTGCGGGCTTCTTCCCGACCCCAGAAGTTCAAAAGCGGGACATAAATATGTGAAATTACTTTTATATTTTTTGTTTGATATATATATATATATATATATATATATATCATTAAATCACCCAACATGAAATACTTTTAGCTGTGCAGTTAAATATATTTTGTTCTATAATTATTACTGATCTCTTTTACGTTTGTTTTGATGAGGTTATTGGATTTATTTTTTTACGTGCGTCAAATCAAGGATGAAAAAAGCCCATTCTTCTTAAACATGGACTTGGTTAGAGAGAGAGAGAGAAGCCTGATAAAAAGGAAAAAAAAAGTAATATTTTAATATTTTGAGAAAGGCAATGCAAAATGAACAATTAATCTATTGATACCTTCGTGGAACATCTATTATGGGAGCATTTGTACCGATAAAAAATGAAATAAATTGTGAATTCGTAATTTATACAGTAAAATAAGAAATTAATAATTTTTAAAAATTTTCAAGAATTAAAATTTTTTTTTTTAATTTTCAACAAGTCAAACGCGACTTATATATCTAAAAATAGTAGTTGTGACCAAGTCCATAACATATGTTTTGGTAAATGGTAATGTTACTGGATTTGCTTAACCTTTCATTATCGCAGTAGAAGAATCTTCAGGTTAGAGGCATCATTATTATATTTGTATGCTTAGGGTAATCCATTTTGCTAATCGTCCAAATTTAAATAAATGGTTAGTCTTTGTATATATGTATATATTCCCTATTGAGTACTGCTGGGTTATAATTAATTATTTTCTTGGCGGGCACATGCCAACAAAATATTTATCAGAAAATGCATCTAAAATCTACTATGTTTCTATCGTGTCTACATTCTCTCTTGTGCCTGAGAGCGCAAACTATGGCTGCTTTGTGAAAATATTCCAAAATTATATCAGATGTTGCTGCAAAAATGCAATGTACGTAAATAAACAATTAATAAGAGAGACTCGTAAATAACGAAATAAGATTCAAATATCTATGCTGTATGTTAAATTTGAATGGGGAGCCTGTGGTCTGTACACGTGGCATATCCAGTGACCCGCGACGTATTTCACTTTTTTTTGGGGGGGGGGGGGGGGTTTAATTGCTTTTGTAGTCTCATAGTGGCCATAATTTTGCTGCTGTTAGGCGCATAAATTGGATTGTCACGGCCAACAGTGATTTCAAACGAAGAACTTTGAAAATAATTTCATTTGAAGATTTATGGACTTTAACACAATCTTCTTTTTCCAAGTCTTCTAATATATTAAGGGTACATTTGAAGTGACAAAAAGTAAGATAAAATGAGATAAAATGAGATAAGTTATGAGTTCATAATTCGTGTAGTGAGATAGAAAATGAATAATTTTTAAAATTTTTTAAAATTTTTTATCACTTCAAACATAGCCTAAAATTAGTCTACTATTTTGGTGTGTTGAGTCAGGTGATGGTGACACACAACTGTCCTTTTGTTTTATTTTTTATTTTCATTTTTTAATGAATCTAATTAATTAAAATTCAGCGTAAATCTCTGCCTATTCGACACCACCACGTGTGTTTACCTCTATTTACGAACACAATTTTAATAAATAATTTATGATTAAGAGCATGATTTGCATTCATGACTTCAATTCAGAATCCTGCGTTTAAATCAGAACTTTAATAATGGTGTTTGCTTTTAATTGTGTACGAGGATGCACATTGAGACTTATTAATATTTTATTAGTCGTTAGGGTTCGTTTAAAAAATTGAGCAGCAACCCACTCAATTTTTTTTTAAAATATACTTTTTAAATTATATTTTTAAATAAAAACTAGTAATTTTAAAACTTATAAAAATTGATAGTTTAATGCTAACCGTTAAAATTATGTACGCCCCAACGGGTCAAAATTATCATGTTTGCTTATTAATGGATAGGTGTATAGAGTTGGACATAAAATATTGACCACAACGCAGAAGCTTCTTATAATTGTCAAACACCATCAAACATCAATCCTTGTGTTTGCGCCCGGACGTTCTTATCTTACTAACCCTATTCAAACCATCCCCACCAGCACTCAAACGGCCAAAGAAGAGTCAGAGTTTGAGTTATTTATATCCAACTTAAGGTAGAATTTGATACGAACTTTTATATAAATTTGAATTTAAGTTAATAAAATAGAATTAGAATTGATATTGATTCGTGAAATAAAAATTAATTACAGCACATTTTTTTAAAAGTCTAACATAAAAATTAGAATTGATATATATATATATATATATATATATATATATATATTTTATGACTCGAAACTTGGGTCAGGCAGGGCCATTGTAGACTCACCCTAACTTGTCAAACCGGGAGAAGAGCGGCCTGACCTAAGGCATCTCCCGTTTAAGTCGCAGTAGTGCACCCAGCGCGATTCGAACTCTCGCCACCCGCGTTTATGGTTCGGAAGAAGCCTTTCTTGACCACTGGGCTAGACCGCGGGGTCAATTAGAATTGATATTGATTCAAACAAATTTTTTTTAGTTCAAAAAATATTATTTCTTTTTTAAATTTGGCACGCTTTAAATTTTTGTAACCCAATTCATTTTTATCTTTAAATTTGTTGTTCAATCTAAATTTTTATTACTCATTTCACTCTATCTTTAAATTTTTTATTTAATCTAGATAAAGTCCGCGTCTGTTTTGTACCCAATTGCCCCTCAATTAAATTGTAAATTTGTTCCATTCCTCGCTCATGGACATCTTCTTGCACGTCTTATTCCCTTTTTTTTTTTTTAAATATATTAGCCGCTTTGTTTTGTAATTGTAATTTCCTTTACAATGGGTTAGAATCTTTTCATAATCAGGCTTCTAGAATCTTTTCATAATCTTCAACGATCGACAAAGAAGGTTCTAAGAGCTGAACTGTCGGATGCTTCTAGTATTAATTTGTTATTTTGACAAATCTCTCTCTCTCTCCCCCCGCCCCTCTCTCTCTATTAAATATATATAATATTTCATTATTCCATATTTGCCATTCATTAATAATTTGCTCTATAAATTCTTCCCCCACAATCCCTTCCCTTTCATGTCTCCTGACCATTTCATCTTCCCCAGCGGCAGAGAAGATGTCCAAGGTCAGCACCCTTTGCATGATAGCCCTCCTCCTCTTCCTGGCGCTAACATGCACCGCCCGGCCAGAACCTGCATTTCCCGATGTTACTCCGATGAAACACCAACATGGGGTGCGCTAATTTCCTTGAAACTAAATCATGCTTACAATTGTTTACATAAACATTTACGTGTACATTCTGGGTTTCTCATATTTTGTCTATTTATTTATTAGCTAATTCTTGGGTTTGGCAACAGGAAGTTGAAGCTTTTGACGTGGAGAGTTGCGAAGGAGTTGGGGATGAAGAGTGCTTGATGAGAAGAACACTGGCAGCCCATGTTGACTATATATACACCCAGAACAAGAAGCAGCCATGAAAAATCATCTACTAATTGTCATGTTATACATGTACACATATATGTATGATTCACGTATTCAATCCTCCATGTAGGCGTATATATATATTTATATGTATATATAGCCATGTAGCTCCTACATATTCTGCTCCTTTTGTAGCTTAGCTTTTCGGGTTGATAGTCTCTCCGCTTGTTTTGTTGGATATTGATGTTGTTTGGTTTCATTTTCTTTCTATTTTCACATATATGTATAAATACTTAATGTACATATAGATAATTTGTTGTACTCTTTGATTATCCTACATATCCCTTTATATGTGTGTGGTGCAATTAAAATTGAATCCATCGTAGTATCTTACATTGCTCACCAGAGATTTGGTAGAACTAATTAATAAAACTGTCGAGTTATTGCGCTTAATTCTTGCTAAAGTCGATGATATTAATGTGATTCTAAAGTTTGTCGAACCTTTCCCTTGAGTCACAAGGAGGATTTTAATCTATCGATGGGATTGGTACACGAGAATACCCGATCCGACTGATTCCGATAAAAGCCCATTAAGAAATATTTTAATGGGATTGAGACGGGTTTGAGATTGAAAATTAATATCTTTGTAGATTTTAAGATTTATTTGTAAAGTACCTGATACCCAGTATCCGATCGCATTTATATTTATAAGGTACTTGATAGGTACCAATTAAGTACCTGATATATTATATATTTACAATTTTATTTCTAAAATAAAATTTTTGAAATTCTTAAACCAAGGCTATTTATGAAATTTTGCTCATTTTTGCCATATTATATAATGTGGTATATCAATAGTTGCAGTATATAATATATATTTTGCCCTAATATATAATAACTATTTATATTCACATGTCATTGATTATTTCATATTGGGTTTGAAAGTCTTTTATCAATTGTGATTTCTATTGTACTATTCCAAGGGTATACTAATATATATTTTATATATTTATTTCTATTATTTATAGTACATTTCTTTTAAACTAAAAAAAAGAAAAAAGAAACTCCAATGTCTTTTGACCAATGAATTTGTTTAATTTAATAAATTTAACATTCTTGTTACTTACTAATTTTTTTATTTTTTATATTAAATTGGGTATTAAATGGATACTTAATAGGTAATTTGACCAATTGAACATAAATACGTTTCGTGGGTTTAGGACAGATTTCACAGGTTTGGAATGGAATGGGTTTAAGATTTCAATTAAAAAAATAAACGGGTTTAGGACGGTAATGGTAGGTAAAAAATAAATAGGTTTGGTAATAAGTTTAACTAATTAGGTGGGTATCTTACGCGTTTACATTCCTATTTTAGTCCATATATATTTATATTTATACACATACGCATACACATATAAATATTCATGTTGTCTATTTATTGACTATGAATTCGAGTTATGGGCACTCCAAAATATTTTGTAATTAATTTTGAAGCAATGTTGCTATTAGTGAAAATAATTAAATTTTTACATATTAAATTTCACTTTGTCATGAACTTCTCTTGCTCTAGATGTGTGTGTATATATATATATATATACATATATGTATGTATGTATGTATGTAAGTATGTAAATGAAATCATGATAAAGAAATAAGAAGCTACATATCCATTGGAAAAACTTAATTTTTTTGTTGATACATAACCAATTTCAAACACTAATCCGTTCAAGTAAAATGAGGATTGGATTTTTTCTAGAAATTTTGGTCAACTCAATTAATCTTATTATTTAATTTATTAAAAAAATGCTATTATACTTTAAAAATAATATATAAAAAAACCTATCAAGACTATGTGCTAGCTAATTTTTGTAGACCCATAATAAATAACATCATTTTTATAGTAACTTTTTGGTTGGATTTCCACTAACCTCTTTCTAGCAAATGGTTAGGAAGTGCTCGGATTAAGGATTTTGTGAATATAAAGAAAATTGTAAGAAAAATGAAAAGGTAAATTAAGAGATAAGGAAATATAAAGTTTTGTTTGCATGATTTTATTTCAGTATATTTAAAAATATAACAAAATAAAATGTATTTATCAGTAAATTAATATCCTAATTGGTTAATTATTTTTAATAACACAATTTTCATGCTTTTTTCACTTTCATTTTCCATTATAAACCAAACACAGAAGTGAATTCGAATTTTTCTTTTTCTCTTGGCAAATGTTAATCCAAACTTCATTTGAATGTGCTAAACTATGGGTAGGATTCAGGAATTCACGTAATTAATTACGATACTCTTCTAGAAATATGAAGCGATTTTGAAGATTTTAATTAACCAATACATGTTGACCAAAACTGGTGACCAAAAATCTTGACTGCTTAATAATTTTCCAAATGGTGGTCACTCGTGCATGGGAGCTGGGTTGAATCTTCTTCATTGTGTGCGTTGCTTAACTTGCTTTGATGTCATTTGCACGAAACTTGGACTATACATACGTATTACATATTAATAATATTTAAGATTGTGACACGATGTATTTTTATATGATGACATAGTAAACTGATATCTTCCAAGTGCCCGCTCCAAGTTCGGAATGCTATCTAATACACCAGTGTGGTGCCTACCAAAAAAAGTTTTCGATACTTCAATTAGTAAGGAAATTGAGAAAATATTTTGATAAAGTCTTAGTAAGGTAAAAATTGTGTGTACCATATACTTGAGAGGATAGTGTATATATATAGAGGATAGTGTATATATATAGAGGTGTGAGACTTGTACGAGTATGATGTATGTGAGTCTCATATAATTATGCCTTCCTTTCAATTATGTTATGCTATATATATTGTAAATTCCAAGATGATTCACATAATTAGTTATTAAAATCATTATATAGCAGGTAGTATTTTAACAAACGAGAATTACGGAATATATCAAAATATGATTCAACATGCGATTATAACTTGATTAATCTTGTCTTTAATATGTCAATTGTTCAACTCGACCGCAACCTACATTGTTTGATCGAATCGGGTCGTAGTCGTCTGAGTAATCTTATTCGGTCAGGTGAACCTTATCAATATATGCACACACATATATGTATATATAAATTGTAAACCTTGACTTTAAATAACTAGTCGTCACTTGCAATAAGTAATTTACGCGTCATGATCCGGTCTCTCTCATAATATTATGATATATATATATATATATATATATATATATATATATATATATATATGTATACACGTAAAAAGATTTGTTCTTAATTTGTGTTGGTAAGAATTGGCAATCAAATACTAAAACGGTGGTTTGTTCAACTGCTCAAAGTCGGCCTCAAGCAAATAAGGAAACATATAATTTGAACAAGCTAAGTTAATTGAGGTAATAAAATTGGATTAATTAACATTAATAGGGAACTAAACTATCATACATGTTAATTAGCTACATAAAACTCTTAATCAATGCGTAATTGTAAACTTAAAATAAATTAGGTTTGAAGGGGTTAATTTGACCCAAAATATTATAAATATATTTTGTATTTTATTAATCATTTCTTTCTTTATTTTGTAGTATATGTGCTTACATTATTTGTATTATTTTTTATTTGATAAAACAATTATTCATTTATGAAGTTAAACTAATGTGAAGCATAATAATTTAAAACATAATTACCAACACTACTACAATAATTGATAAAGATCATACTAAGAAATTTATAAAGATCACGGTTTTAGAAAAAGCGTGATAAAGATTTGTGAGTTAAACTTTTTATCTCAGTCTAATTAAAAAACTGGGATAAAAAGTTACTTTTAATACTTTTTATCTCATTTTTGTTAAAACCGTGATTGTATTTAAAACGAGATAAAAGATCAGTGGAAACTATCTCAACAAAAAACTGAGATAAAAAATTAGTGAAAACTATCTCTAGAAAAAACTGAGATAAAAGATCAGTGAAAACATATCTAAAAAAAATTGAGATAAAAAAGTGAGTAAAATTATATCTTAAAAAAAGTGAGATAATTAAAAGAATGAGAGATAATATTATTATTTTTTTTCTTTATATCTCTCTGAAATAATTTTGTTTATCATCTTATATGATTTAAATTAGATTTTGTAAACTTTATTTTAACATTTATTTATTAATTTTAATTAATTGAATATGATATAAAAACTATAATCATAGATCAATAAACAAAAAAATTTTAAATTAATGTTAAAACTAAATTTATCACATCAAATTTAAATAACGCTAAATATATGATTATTATTTTTTTCAGTAAATATATGGAAGTAGTCTTCATAATTTGTATAACTTATAACGAGGTGAATATTTAATATTTAATATCTAATAAATAGTTAGTGTATCTTTAATATTATTTATATTATTTATATTTATTAATTTTAATTAATTTAATATGATATAAAAACTATAATCATAGATCAATAAACAAAAAATTTTAAATTAATGTTAAAACTAAATTTATCAAATCAAATTTAAATAACGCTAAATATATAATTATTATTTTTTCAGTAAATATATGGAAGTAGTTTTCATAATTTGTATAACTTATAACGAGTTGAATATTTTAATATTTAGTATCTAATAAATATTTAGTGTATCTTTAATATTATTTATATTAAAAGTGACATTATTTTATATTTTGTTGGAAGTGATAAAAATTTACAAATAAAAATAATAAAAATTTTCATTTTTTTCTTTTTTTAGAACTAATTTTTGAATATAATCATTGAAAATATTTTTTGTATTACAAATCAATTTTTAAAATAGTTTTCAAAAATTTTGTTTTGAATAATAATTTTCTAGAACTAAAACTAAACGTGACCTAATTACTTTTAAAAATATAATACAAAATGAAGAAAAATATATTATAAATAGTGAGTTATGATTAAATATATGCTATACACAAAGGGTAAAGGAAAATAAAAAAGATTTGAGATTATTTTTAATTAAATATAATAGATATTCATAAATTATTTATTAAGTATTCACATTGTTTTATATATTACTTACAATTTCAAGTTGTTGCAAAAAGTTAAAATAATTAAATAAAAGTAAATTTTTTATCATTTTTTTCGATCAATTGATTAGGAAAAATGTAACTTTTAACTACTAATTGGTTGACAAAAGTCATAATAAATTATTGTAAAAACTTAAAATAATATAATTTTATTATTTTTAGTAACCCCTAAAGTGATAAAAATATGTTTATATATATTAATATGCAAAATGTATATATAAATGATAGGTTGGACTAGCGGTCAACTACACTAACTTCCAAATGAATTGTAGGGGTTCGATTCTCAGCAGTAACAAAAAAAGCTATAATGATAAGTGACAAACGGTGCTATGATGGCGTGATAGTAGGTTGCCATGTGGATTTTTATTATTTTTAAAATTAATCCATTTTTTCAGCATGATTATTTGTTTATATTTGATCACGATTTTTCAAAAAAAGTGAGATCAAAATACATAAAAGATTACACGAAATTTCTTTTCATCTCAGTTTTTACCATAAAGATCACGCTTTTAGTGTGTGATTGTTGTAAGTTTTCGATCACGGTTGTAAACTGTGATAAAAAAGAAGTGACTTACAATCTCACCTGGATCAATCACGCTTTTGTGACTGAGATAAAAAGTGAAACATCACACTTAAAAGTTGTGATGTTTATGCATTTTTGTAGTAGTGCAACATAAAAAAACGTTTACAAAAGAAATTATTAAATTAATTTTAAGTTAATTTTTATAATAAAAATATACCATATCATAATATAAATTATTTTTTATTACTAGTGAGGATATAAATATGATTTCATAATATTGAATTGGTTAACAATTATTTTTTAAATGAAAAATCTAATAGAAAGAATGCGAGTGAATGTAACGCAAATTGTGTGGGTTTTAGGTGCACGTTTATAAAATTGGTGGGATTTAAGTGCAGACTATCAAAACCATAAGAGTGAGGGTGAAATAACCCCTTATTTAAAATTTAAAGCATAATATATAATATATATAATTGCTGCCCAATCATTTTTTTATTCAATTACACAATTGCCGGATTAAATTGCTTTTACACAAACTTTTATAAACAAAAAATCATGCTATTAAAGTTTATTTAATAAAAATATCCTAAATAGAATTATAGACCTAAAATGAACTAAAATTATTAAATTAGTGGATTTCAGGGGCTGCAGTGAAGAAATCTACTGCAGAAGCTGCAGTGAAAAATCAAAAGTTAAGATTTGATTGTTTTTAATCGAATGGTTTTAATTTAATTTAATTAAAATTATTTTTAACATAAAAATAAAAGTTAAAAAAATTTGATTGGAACACAATTAATACAGAATGTAAAAAGTCGCGTGTTATTAAAGTGAAAATGAATCTTAACCCTTCATTTCTTCAT
Organism: Vitellaria paradoxa; assembly: GCA_019916065.1. Lineage (NCBI taxonomy): Eukaryota > Viridiplantae > Streptophyta > Magnoliopsida > Ericales > Sapotaceae > Vitellaria > Vitellaria paradoxa. The sequence goes on along the minus strand of CM034238.1, from coordinate 4,642,424 downwards.
TGCAGCCTCTGCAGTGGATTTCTTCACTATAGCCCTCTGAAACTCTAAAGTAGTTCCACTCCGTCCCGAATTCACAGTCATATCCACTTATATATAATTAATACCATTTATGTATATTACATAACATATATGTTATATATACAATTATTTGATTAAAATACGTAAAATTTTTTTATAAATATTGTATTATGTTATTTTGATTTATTAAAAAAATTTAAAGGGGAATAACTTATCCCTCTAGGAAAATCCAAACTTGTTTAAATTTAGCAAAGGCAGATGTGGATGCATGTGGTTGATTTATTTATTTATTTCTTCCTAAAATAGAGATCGGACTATTATTAACGGAGATGAGTACAAGAAAGGATCTTTGAGAGGAGATTAAAAGTAATGGTCTTTATTATTTTAATATTTTTTAATAAATATAACAGTTTCATTTGGAATGATTAAAAATTTAAAAAAATAGTAAAAAATTTTAAAAATTATTTATTTTTTATCTTACTGTACAAATTATGAATTTATAATTTATTTCAATTTACCTTATTTTATTTAACTTTTTGTTACTCACAGACGGTCCCAACATAACTATCCAAATATTTCAATCATATCGAAGATATTGAAAAATGGCTGAAATAATTTTAGCTCCAGAGGAACGCGACCAATTAATATCCTAGTTGAGAGGCATATTTAAAAATAAGGTTTCGTTTGGTTTGTAAAAAAATTATAAAAAATTTTATAAATTTTTTTTTTTTTTGGTTTGTGCCACACATACCGGCCCCTCAACATGTATAGCGGTCTAAAAAAAAAAAAAAAATTTTATAAATTTCTATTAATTTTATATCATATTAATTTTTTTCTTTTACTGTACGTATACTTTTAATTTATCTCAATTTATATTACTTTTTTTCACTCCAAACACACAATAAATAAATAAATAAATAAGAAGAAGATTTGGCGCCAAATGGCCCAACATTTCCCGCGGTAAATAAAGCAAAAGATGATTACGATATATCCAACTTCCAGTTCTAACCAACGACGAAGGGCCACGAAAACAAACCATTGCTAAAGGTTTCAAGAAACAGAGCCACGGAGCAGAGATGGGAAGAGAGAAGCAGTATTGGCTGCTGAAGACAGAGGCAGGAGAGTGGTCGTGGGATGACCAAGCCGCCAACGGAGGACTATCAAAGTGGGACGGAGTGAAGAACAAGCAAGCCCAGAAGAACCTCAAGTCCATGCGCCTCGGTGACCTCTGCTTCTTCTACCACTCCGGACCCAAAGCCCGCCGCGTCGTCGGCGTCGTCTCCGTCGTCCGAGAGTGGTATTTAGACGATGAAGATCGCGAAGACAGCGGCGCTGTCGATGTCAGGGCGGTTGGGGAGATGAGGCGGGCGGTGGACTTGAAGGAGATGAAAGGGGATGGTGGGTTGAAGGGTTTTGGCCTGTTCAGGCAGCCCAGGTTGTCGGTTGTGCCGGTTCCAAAGGATGTGTGGGACCGGATTTGTGAGTTGGGTGGTGGGTTTGGAGAGGATGATGAAAATGGCGATGATGGAGACGAGGGTTAGATGACTAGTTCGTTTTGTTGTGCCCAGTAGGTGTTTGTTCTTTTGTTGCTGAAAGAAGTACTAATATATGGGTTGTGATGGGTATTTCAAGGCCTCTTTTTCTTGGAATATCCTCGTATCTTTTAACTGGGTTTTGGGAGGATTGTGCAGAAGATCACGTGGGGTTGTGATGATGAAGATCAGGGTTGATGACTAGTTTATTTTGTTATAACCGCTTAATAGGTGTTTGTGTTTTTGTGGCGCAGATAAATAGTAATCCAGAGGCATGCCTGCCAACTTTATTAAATGGTTTTTTTTATATTAGTAAATATCTTCTACATGTGTAAGATCAATTATGCTTTTGCTAGAAAACTAGTGAATTTGAACCCCTAATATTTAAAATTGTCGTATTTATCAATTCTATAATTTGAAAAAGGGCTAGTTTCGGTGGAAGTCATTAAGTTTCTACTGCCACTAAATACATTATATACATCAATACATAGTGTGAAGTTGAAGAAACCAAAGTGACCGAGACCTATGCAAAAATTACTATGGATTATTATTACTGATTTTCAAATTTTGGTGGAAGTTATGATAAATATGAATTGGATCTTTTACCATTTAGCATCACTACTTTGTTATCTTTCCTTACTGATTGTCATGTAATCTATATAAGTTATTGATGATTTGACATGAATTGTAGCTCATTTAATCAGCGAGCTTAATTAGGATCTGATCTCAATTGAATTGACGGATCTATGCTATGCGGTTTGACTGAGTTGGCAGTTTCTATATTCCCACCAATTTAGGTCTTGCTATTGTGTTAGCACTAGCAAAGAAACTTGTTGTCCACCTTGTGGGTAATGTTGGGACAAGGAAGGTTAATGCTAATATAGGTTGGGACGGTAAGGAAAAACATGATCTGTGTTGTTCAATTAAGATTATGGGTTGTTGTAGAAGGACAGAAGAATTCATGTTGCCAACCCCAGATAACTGAGAAAATGTTTTGTTCAATTGCATTATTTTTGCCTTCTGATTTTTTGTGAGTATTTTAATTTTGGGAAGCTTTAAGCATTGCTCATCTTAGTTGTGAAAATATTCATCCAATCACGGTCTTCAATTGAAATAAAATTTATTTTCAGGATTTGGTTTAAGTTTTAGATAGGGATGTCAAATATACCTGTACCCGGTGGGTACTCGCTTCACCTGTCCCGTTCGGGGAGGGTATAGGGATGTTAATAGCGGGAACGGGGACGAGTATGGAGATTTGAAATGTTACCCGTACGGGTATCGGGACGGAGACGGGTACGATAGTCTCCATCCTGCCCCGTACCCGTTTAAATATTTTTTTATTAAATTTGTTGGCGTGGTGACTCCTTTAGAAGTTTCACATCGGTTTCTAACAAAGAAGTGAAGGTCTTGTGAGGTTATAAATAAAGACTATTTCATCTTTGATTAAGTGCATCAGTCAAAGTCAAATATTATATATATATTTTTAATTTTTATTTTATATATATATATATATATATAGAATATTTTTATTTAATATATATAATATTTATAATAATTTTAAATATTCATTTTATACATATAATATATAATTTGTAATAATTAATATATTTGACGGGTAAACGGGGACGGGGATGGGGAATTCATTATTTTGTGGGGACGGATATGGGGAAAATTTTTTTTCCCCAAAACAGGGATGGGGACAGGGACGGGAACGGATAAGGGTATTGCTAAACGGGGACAGAGAAAGTTATACCCGTCCCATATCCGCCCCGTTGACATCCCTAGTTTTAAATAGAACCTTCTTACCCGAACTTTTGTTGTCTGAACAAATGAGACATGGCTTGTTTGGTTACAACACCAGTGATTTTTCTCCTAATGACATGCAAGGGTAGAGCTTGTGGATGGGAAGGGAAGTCTAACGAAGCGTGCAAAGAGGATTAGCCCCACTGGGCTGGAGTTTTTTGGCACTGGAAAATTCAAAAATCGTTCTGCCTTAATTACCAAAAAAAAAAAAATCGTTCTGCCTCAGATCCAACGGTGGCATGTGTTTGCAGCTTCTGGTGAGTTTTTGATCTACTCATTAAAATTAAAGCAGATTAGTTACGTTCTTCCGAAGAACCATAACATGTTTCAACCTTTTCTACTTCAGGAACTTCAAAAGGCAGTTGAGCGGACTGGCTTTTTAGAATTTGCGAAGTATATAGTTGCAAACTTCAGTCCTTTCCCCTCTTTTCTATTTGAGTTAGGAGCTGGACATTCTTTTTCATTCTCAGAAAATTGGGTGGACTGACTGAAACTTTATCATTCTAGCTGCAGCTAACAGTGAAGTCATTGGCTTCAGGTTTTAATTTCCTATCACTCGATGTGTTTTGATTGAAGTGAAACATAATTTGAAGTGTCGAGATCTGAAAGGACTGCACTCACATTACTCACATACCTCATGACAATGTATGTCACAGGGTTGAAAGATTTATATGTGTGTATATATATATATATATATGTATCACCCTTTGCAGTCTGGGATTTGGAAATATTTGGGCTGTAAACGTCTGTTATGTGACTGAAATAATACAAATAAATAATGAGAAAGGGATAAGGATGAAAGGGGAATACATCAGAAGGGGGTACTCCATTTGCAAAGCTTAAAGAAACAGAAAGAGAGAAGAAAGCAATCAGCCATGGCAAAGGCAGCGACCAAATGAGCCAAACAATCACACCAGGGAAGACTCAAGCCTGTACACCATTGAATGGAAGCCCTCGGTTCAACTATGGTAGAGAACACATGGAGGGTCACACAATCTTCTCTCGTACCTTCTCAAGCACAACCGTCCAGCTGGGCGGGCTGAAGAGTTCGGATGGTTTTCAACTGACATGAAAGCAGAAGCAGTAGGTGGGCAATTAATTCAAACCAGCTGAATACAATACTTGCAGGGGTGAACTCGGTGAGAGGAGACTCTGGAAGCCGAAGAGCTCAACACATGGTTAAGAAAGGGCCTGGCCAGATGAGCCCTTAATTGGGCCGTTTTTAAAAAAATAAAAAAAACCAATGGGTCGATTGGAGAGCACAAGGCCAAAACCAAAGAAGCCCAGTAGAACAGTTGCAAGGGTAGCCCAAGAAAACAAACCCAGCTCATTTTAGAATTAGCTATCATCATTGGACTCCGGTACAATTTCTAAAAGTGTCTGGCAGTTTGTTAGAGAAGTTGTTAGAACTATTGGGCCGATTAGATGCAACAAACAGGGGTCTCCATAAATAATACACCCTTATAAGCTTTGATGTAATGTTTTTTTGCTTAGTTTAGAAAGTAAAATTTCTCTCCTCTAAAAATTATCCTCCCTTCTTAATCTTTAAAGAAGGTGTATTATTTTTGGAGAGGGTTTGAGCTCTCCAAAATTATCTCCCCTTATGGGTGAGTTTGGAGTAAGATAAATTGAGATAAATTGAGAGTTCGTAATGCATGCAGTGAAAGAAAAAAGTTGATGTGATATAAAGTTAACAGAGATTATGGAGATTTTTGGAGTTTGCAAACCAAACTCACCCTATATGGACTAAATTGGATCATTATACCCCTTCTCATCTCCCTTTCTCACCTACAAAATGTATTTTATATTAGAAATAAATTTTTTAATGGAAAAATATATTAAAAAATTATATTAATAAAAATAAAAAAAATATAATTTTTTTTTCCAAATAGAGGGTTGTGTGATTAAAAAAATATATTTTTTTCAAATTGGAAGTGATGTGATTTTAAGATAATAATATTATTTTTTAACAAATATAATAATATTATTTTTTAGCAAATTTATACAAAATTACAATAATGATATTTTTTAAATAAGGAGGAAAAAAATAAGCGACTAAGGAAGTTTCGGATAAATTGGGATGTTATTGTTTACGAAACTAATTTATATATTTTATAAAGTTTGATTTATTAATAACATAATTTATTTATAATTAATTTGTCTAAAATTAATTTGTACTAGTTGGTTTTCACATTATATAATTAACATAAACATATAACCAAGTTTAATTTAATAGGTAACTAAGTTTTGGGACACCACAAGGGAAAAAGAGTCATTTGATTATTTTTTTTCATTATTTACCTCATCTTATTTATAAAACATCTAAACCAAGTAAAAAGTTATCCCTCTCCATAAACATTACATCAATGTGGGTCAATCTTCTAAAAATAATACCTCTTCTTATCTTATACCCCCTCTAAAACTTATTCCCCTGAAATTTTAGTACCGTCCAATCGGGCCCTATATGTGTATAAATCCTTGTTGATGTAATGAAAAAAAGGCATGGAAAAATGAAATATTTTCTTAAGAATCATATCTCAATCGGGAGAGTTTGGATTACTTTTGAATATAATCCAATTTCTTGATTTTCCTCTCTTTAATTTTTTTTTTTTTTTTTATCATTCAAACACTAAGAAGTTGGTTCACTACAACGGCATTCTCTTGATGGAATTGTTTGGAGTGAAAAAAAAAGTTATAAAAATTGATAAAAGTTGAAGGTTTGTAACTCATACAATGAAATATTTTTATTTATTTCGTGTATTTTTACGTGATTTACGCAATCTAAATCAAAACCACTATAACTTGGTGATCAGGTGTCCGTTAGAGTGATATTTTTTCTTCATGTCGTGTATTTTTACGTGATTTACACAATCTAAATTAAAACGGTTATAACTTGATACTCAGGTGTTCATTAGAGTGATATTTTCCTTCATTACATATATTTTTACGTAATTTAGACAACGTAAATTAAAACGGTTATAACTTAGCGATTAGGTGTTCGTTAAAGTGATATTTTTCTTCAGTGCGTGTTTTTTTACGTGATTTAAGCAACTCGAATTAAAACCGCTATAACTTGGCGCCTAGATGTCCGTTTAGAGTGATATTTTTTTATTTATTGTATTTTTACGTAATTTATGCAACTTAAATTAAAACAGATATAATTTGATGCTTGGGTGTCCATTATAATAATATTTTTCTTCATTTTGTGTATTTTTATATGATTTAAGCGCCTCAAATTAAAACCATTATAACTTGGTACTCGGGTGATCGATAAAGTGATAATTATCTTCATTTCGTATATTTTTACGTGATTTACACAACCCAAATTAAAAAGGGATATAACTTAATGCTCGAGTGTCCGTTAAAATGATATTTTTCTTCATTATATGTATTTTTACGTAATTTACACAACCTAAATAAAACAGTTATAACTTGGCGCTTGGAAGTTTGTTTGAGTGATATTTTTCTTTAATACATGCAATTTTACGTGATTTAAGCAACGTAAATTAAAACTGCTATAACTTGGCGATCGAGTGTCTGATAGAGTGATATTTTTATTCATTTCGTGTATTTTTACGTAATTTACACAACTCAAATCAAAACTGCTATAACTTAGTATTTGGGTGTTAGTTAAAGTGATATTTTTTAACTTTTTGTATATTTTTACGGGATTTACACAACCCAAAATAAAACAGTTATAACTTGATGCTCAGGTGTCCGTTAGAGTGATATTTTTCTTTAATGCCTTTATTTTTACGTGATTTAAGCAACTCGAATTAAAACCTTAATAACTTGGCGCTCAAGTGTCTGATAGAGTGATATTTTTCTTCACTCCATATATTTTTACCCGATTTATGCATCCAAAATTAAAAAGGACTATAACTTATTACTCGGGTGTCTGTGAGAGTAATATTTGCTTTTCATTTCATTCATTTTTATGTAATTTGCACAACTAAAATTAAAACAGCTATAACTTGATACTCGGGTGTTCGTTTTAGTAATATTTTTTTCAATTTGTGTATTTTTATGTGATTTAAGCTACTTAACTTAAAACCGCTATAACTTGGTAATCGACTGTCCGATAGAGTGATATTTTTATTTATTTCATGTATTTTTACATGATTTATGCAACCCCAATCAAAACCGCTATAACTTGGCGATCGGATGTCTGTTAGAGTGATATTTTTCTTCATTTCGTGTGTTTTTACGTGCTTTACGCAACCCAAATTAAAACGGTTATAACTTGACGCTTGGGTGTCCGTCGGAGTAATATTTTTCTTCAATTCGTTTATTTTTATGGGATTTAATCAACTCAAATTAAACCTTTATAACTTGGTGCTCGGATGTCCGATTGAGTGATATTTTTACTTGTTTTGTGTATTTTTAAACTAATTTACGCAACTCAAATTAAAAATGTTATAACTTGATGTTCGTGTATCTGATTAGAATGACATTTTTCGTCATTTCTTGTGTTTTTTCATGATTTACGCAGCCCAAATTAAAATGACCGTAACTTAGCGCTCATGGGTATGTTAAAGTGATATTTTTCTTCATTTCCTGTATTTTTATGCAATTTACACAACCCAAATTAAAACGGCTATAGTTGACGCTCGGATATCTGTTTGAGTGATTTTTTTCTTCAATTCGTGTATTTTTACGTGATTTAAGCAACTTAAATTAAAACCGCTAATACTTGGTGAGCGCTATTCGATAGAGTGACATTTTTGTTTGTTTCGTGTATTTTTACGTGATTTATGCAACATAAATCAAAATCACTATAAGTTGGCGCTCGGGTGTCTGTTAGAATGATGTTTTTCTTCATTTCATGCATTTTTACATAATTTATGCAACTTAAATTAAAACGATTATAACTTGATGCACGGGTGTCCATTAGAGTGATATTTTTTCTTCATTGAATCCTTAATTGTACTTACAGGAGAACATAGGTCATGCGGCTTTGTAATATTCACATTCCCCTGCCTGGGAATTTTTCACAATTTAGGTGGGCAATTTGTCCTTATTACATTCAGGTATAGTTTAGATGCATTCACACCTGAATTCACACCTAGAAGGCTAGAGCTAAGATGTTGGAACTATTTAGGTGTCATCAAATAATTAAGGTAAATTTGCACAGATTCTTAAAAATGATTGTTTTTGGACCATGTTTGAATGTGAAAATCACAGTTTTCAAAAACCAGGGGAAGAACTTGTGGAAAATGCTCAAAAAACCACACTGATTTTGATCTTTTTGTACTGGGCTCCGTATTGAGGTTGAAATTAATGACTTGGTGTGCCCCACTAAATTCTGACTTCTGTGCACTGATTTTTCGTTAGTAAATTTTCTAATTGCACATTTTAAATTCTACGCAGCAGTTGCAGCCTGATTAATACTCAAAATTTGCTCTCTTGCTTCTGTTGTAATATTCATCCTTTACAAGCTTTGCAGTCCTTTACCCAGTGAAAACTAAATTTGTTTTTCCTTGGATGCAAATTGGAGGAGGTATTTTTTTTCCCCTCCCTTTATCTGAGAAACAATTTGGTAAGTCAACTTCTCTGCTAGGTTTGCTTTATTTTCTTCTGTGAATGAATTCCAATGAGGATACAGAAAAACTGAACTATATTCATATTATCGGGGCTTTCGGAGTGTCAAAAAAATTAAAAAAGAATCAAAAGTTAGTATTGATGTGATGTAAAAATGATACGTGGTGAAATTTGATTAGAAAAATTTGAAAAATTTTGGAACACCAAACGGTCCAAAATTTTGTTAGATTTACACAACGTTCTTGCAAGTATAATTTTTATGTGTACTTATATGTCAAAATTAAATTGTTAAATATGTTTGTATAAATATCCAATTATAACGAGAGTGTACATATTACACATTTATTTAAAAGTGTTGACTATTTGAGACGAATATGTTACTCATTTTAGAGAGTTCATATAGTATAAATCTCTGCGTAAAGAGGGTCGGTTACTCAATTAAAAGCTTGTATGGTGTTTAGAGGATTGTCAAAGTATCTAGGTCAACTTTTCTTATCTCATGCGTAACAAATTAGCAACTTTTTGTCAACTTTACTTATCTTATTTGATGTTTATTTTGCCAAATTTCTATTCCAATGGTAGATTCTCCTTTCGTTTTGGTCAGACTTGGAAAGCTTAAATGATTGGATTACTGGATTTAGAGTGCTGAAATCAATTTTGATTTTAGTTCGAGAATCGTGAGTTCAAGACTGTTAAATTAAAATATAATAGTTCAAATAAAAAATATGAATGTATTTGAACCGTTATATTTTAATTTAACAGTCTTGATCTCAATGTCACTGATTGATATTGAAATTGTTGTCAACTTTTTATATTTATTATTATTATTATTATTATTTTAGGAAATTACCTGACTTTGACAAGCTTATAGTCACACACACATTCAACAAATATGTGCTCATAGTCATACACGCACATTCAACAAATATGCCAAGTATGAAAGGGTAGTAACATGCCATGCAATATTTTTCTAATTAAAAATGTATCTATTTATTCTCAAGTCCTTTTGTAAGGTCCTTTCATGGCATGTGTCGGTGGTTTTACGAATTGATTCAAGTAGGATTCAACTTGGGAAATGCATCCATCCCGTCGGAGTAGACACTCGCGGGACCATTAATTAAGATCGGGTCTTGAGTTTATTTGGGACGAGATTATAAAAATTCTCGTGCTTGACTTGGCATTAAAAAAATTAGTTAAAAAAAAAAAAAAAACTAAAGAGGAAGTGCTTAACTGGGGGAGCATAGGTCTTCTCCTCTAGATGGCTAAATAAAAAAAAAAAAAGGCAAATAAAATTAAAATTAAAGTAAGAAGTGAAAAGTATGGAAGGTATTCATAGTTGATATGTATTTAGAATAACAAAAAGTGAGATAAAATGAGTTCGTAATTCGTGCCGTGAGATAAAAATGAATAATTTTTAAAAATTTTTAACAAACCAAATGTAGCCTAAACTTGTGATTTAAAACATTTGTTGATTTCAATTTTTTTTTTTATTTTTTTTTAGTAAGACTCAAACTCTCTACCAGCTGTCTATATATTTTTACATTTTAATCAATTGAGCTGCATGTGATTTTGTAAAAAATAAGGAGCAATGATGTAACGTGCTGCGTGTTCCTAATGTTATTTTAAATTCAATGTTGGTTTTTATTAATAAACTAGGTATTATCCGTGTCTAAAGGCACATAAATATAATTTGACTTACAAATAACTCAAATATAAATTTATTTTATAAATTTACATGAAAAAACTGTTGTCTGTAAAAATAAAAATTATTGATCAAAAGAAACTAATATATTTATAGATAAGTGCATGTTATTTTTACAGTTTTTTCACATAAATTTATAAAATAAATTTACATTTAAATTATTTGTAGGTCAAATTATATTTGCTATACCTTCAGGCAGGACAATATCTAGTTATTTCATAAATGTGTACAATTTTATTATTTATTAAAAATATTATCAAATATTTTAAATTTTAAAATATTAATTTAAAATTAAAAAAATAAATTTAACGATTAAAAATATACAAATGTTAAATCAATAAGTTATACTGTTGCATAAAAAGAAAAAAGTTGGGACAGTAAAATTATCAATTCATATTCATTAATTTGAGTTTCACGTGAATTAATGGTTGTTGATCTAAAAGTGACAAAACTATAATAATGCTTGACAAAATATCAAAAAAAAAAAGTTAATATTTTTATTAATTTTAAATATAAAAAATTAAATGTAAAAAAATATAATAAAATTTGAATTTCACAAAATTAACGGTCAGGATTATTTTTGGCTTTGTTGATCATTAATGAACAAAAGATCTCAAAGACAATTAATAAGTAATTCTCTATTTATTTAAAAAATAATTAGTTCTCTATTTATTTAAAATGGAGAAAAACATAATTTGCATAATTTTACGTATAAAATTTAAAATTTAAATTTCAAAATTTGACCACTCATGCACTTACCTTCTCCAAGGTGTCTCAAGCCTTGTCAAAAATATGGTAGCTGTGACTGTCTCTTACCCATCGCGTCATGCCACGGAGGACACACGTCAAATTATTTGAGTCGATTTATTATAATTGTATTATAATAGAAAAGTTTAAATACATTAAAATTGTATTTTTAATTTAAGAGACTTAGTTTAAAAAAAAAAAACTTGATGAATTTTGTCTAATAAGTATTTATAAAAATAATCACATTTTAAAAACATCACCCCCTTAAAAAAAATCACTCCTTCTGCTGCCCAGCACCTCCTTTTGCTTTGAAAAAAAAATAAGAAAAAAAATAAAATGCAGTTAGTAACTGCTTATTTGCCTAACAACCCCATTTTTCTTTGAAAAAGAAAAAAAAAAAAAAAACAGTAACCCTTTGTCTGCCCAGCAATCCACCCCCCTCTCCCCTCTTTTCCTAGCCCAAAAATGTCACTGCCACCTAACAAATTTCTCTATTTAAAAGTACAAAAATATAATTTAATTCAAATAATTTATTTTTAATTAAAATAATTTAATTATTTTTAATATAATTTAATTAAAATAAATTATTTTTAATAAATAATTTTAGTTTAATATAATATTTGAATAAAATAATTCACTTTAATATGATGTAAAGTGTTAAAATTGATAAATTATTTATAATAGAAAAATAGAATAAAAATACTTTTTTTATTATATTTTTTTGTTTAAGTTTGTATTTTTTTGAAAACAAAAAAATATAAATAGATTTAATAAACAAGTTTTTGTTGTCAGTTTACAAAAATTTAAAAACATAAATAGAAATTTAAATGTTTAATTTTAAGAGAATTTTAAAGAATATTAACAAATTTAATTGACTTTGTTTAAATTTAATATATGGAAAAAGTGAGAAATTATATTTTTATCAATTTTTTTTATAATTTTTGTAATTAAATTTTATATTAAATCCTTTACTAGACACCCCGTCTTTGTAATATTAATGCACTCTCGCGAGCCCCAACGCTAGCACTGTCCAACACCGTCCCTCAGCCCCCTCATCTATATATATATATATATATCTCTCTCTCAAAACTGTCATTTTTGCGAGCCCCAGTGCCGTCCCTTAGCCCCCTTTCCTCTCCTCTCCTCTCCTCTTAGAACTGCCATTTCTCTCTCTTCTTTTTGTTCCTCTCTCTCTTCTGACCTCCACTCGACATCTACACAAAAGACCCATTCAAATGTTTTATTTTGTTATATAGATATTTTGTATACAAAGTATATTATATTTTTTAAATAAAAAATTAATTATTTTTTTAAAAAATAGAGAATTAATTATTTTGTATGTGTGTGTGTGTGGCGGTGTGTGTGTTAAAAATTTTGAAATGTAAAAATTTTGAAATGTTAAAAAAAATAATTATTTTAAAATAATGGTTAAATGTTTGTGTTTGTACTTAATTTAATATAAAGCTACGAAGAGATGTATAAAAATGACACATAACAAAATTTTAGTTGATAATCTTGAAAGTTTTTGAGTTTTATGAAATTTTTTGATAAAAATATTAGTTTAACTTAAAAAAAAATACATTGTCTAACATACATTATTAATAATGTGTACAATTTTATTATTGTTGTTGTATAGTTCTCTATAAAAAAACTATATAAATAATCTATAAAAATAAAAATAACCAATCAAAATATACTACAATATTTATATAATATTTAATGAAGGTGTAAAATTTTATTATTTATTACAAATACTATCACATTTTTTAAAATGTTGATTTCAAAGCTTTTACAAAAAAAATATTATGACATTTTCAATATTAATGTGATAATACGTGTAATAAATAATAAAATTTTACATCTTTATTAAATATTATATAAATACATTAATCTTTTTTGATTAGTGATTTTTATTTTTATATATTATTTTTATAATTTTTCAGATAAATTTAAAAATGCACATTTATTATTGTTATATAGTTTCCCATGACATTTGTATATGATATAAAAATATAATTTGTCCGTGTCTAAAGACACAAAAATATAATTTGACTTACAAATAACTCAAATGTAAATCAATTTTTTAAATTTATCTGAAAAATCATCGAATAATATATAAAAATCATTGATCAAAAAAGAGTAATGTATTTATATAATGTTTAATAAAGATGTAAAATTTTATTATTTATTACACATATTATCACATTAATATTGAAAATGTGATAATAGTTTTTTAATAAAAGCTTTTAAATCGATATTTTAAAAAATTTGATAGTATTTGTAATAAATATTAAAAGTTTACACCTTCATTAAATATTATATAAATATTGTAGTATGTTTTGATTGGTAATTTTTATTTTTAAAGATTATTTATACAATTTTTTCATAGAGAACTATACAACAACAATAATAAAATTGTACACATTATTAACAATGTATGTTAGACAATGTATTTTTTTTAAGTTGGACTAATATTTGTATCAAAAAATTTTATAAAACTCAAAAAACTTTTAAGATTATCAACTAAAATTTTGTTATGTGTCATTTTTATACATCTCTTAATAATTTTTATATCAAATCAAGCACAAACACAAATATTTAACCATTATTTTAAAATAATTCTTTTTTTAACATTCCAAAATTTTTACATTTCAAAATTTTTAGCGCACACACTGCCACACACACATATAGAATAATTAATTCTCTATTTTTTTAAAAAATAATTAATTTTCTATTTAAAAAAATATAATATACTTTGTATACAAAATATATATAATAATTTATATAAAGTAAATATAAACCCACCCACCCCATTATGCCCTAAAGCGAGCCAAAGCTACAAACCCACTCCTAGGCACTACACCTATACAAAGGTCACATCAAGTGACCTGATTTATTATATAGATTATATAAATATTGTAGTATGTTTTGATGGGTAATTTTTATTTTTACAGATTATTTATATAATTTTTTTATAGAGAACGATACAATAATAATAATAAAATTATATATATTATTAACAATGTATGTTAGATAATGTATTTTTTTTTTAAATTGGACTAATATTTGTACTAAAAAATTTCATAAAACTCAAAAGACTTTCAAGATTATCAACTAAAATTTTTTGTTATGTATCATTTTTATACATCTCTTAATAGCTTTATATCAAATCAAGCACAAACTCAAACATTTAACCATTATGTTAAAATAATTATTTTTTTAACATTTCAAAATTTTCAACACACACACCGCCACACACACATACAAAATAATTAATTCTCTATTTTTTAAAAAATAATTAATTTTCTATTTAAAAAAAATATAATATACTTTGTATACAAAATATATATAGTGTGTGTTTAGAGTTAAAAAAAGTGAGATAAATTAAGAATTCGTAATACGTATAATGAAAGAAAAAAATTAATGTGATATAAAATTAATAGAAATTTATAGAATTTTTTTTATTGTTTACTACCAAACCAAACGATATCATAATATACATAGAACAAGTATAAACCCATCCACCCCATTGTTCCGTCAGGCGAGCCAAAACTACAAACTCACTCTTGGGCGCGACACCTATACATGGGTCACATCAAGTGACCTGACACCATTTAGGTGTCATCAAATAATTAAGGTAAATTTGCACAGATTCTTAAAAATGATTGTTTTTGGACCATGTTTGAATGTGAAAATCACAGTTTTCAAAAACCAGGGGAAGAACTTGTGGAAAATGCTCAAAAAACCACACTGATTTTGATCTTTTTGTACTGGGCTCTGTATTGAGGTTGAAATTAATGACTTGGTGTGCCCACTAAATTCTGACTTCTTTGCACTGATTTTTCGTTAGTAAATTTTCTAATTGCACATTTTAAATTCTACGCAGCAGTTGCAGCCTGATTAATACTCAAAATTTGCTTTCTTGCTTCTGTTGTAATATTCATCCTTTACAAGCTTTGCAGTCCTTTACCCAGTGAAAACTAAATTTGTTTTTCCTTGGACGCAGATTGGAGGAGGTATTTTTTTTTTCCCCTCCCTTTATCTGAGAAACAATTTGGTAAGTCAACTTCTCTGCTAGGTTTGCTTTATTTTCTTCTGTGAATGAATTCCAATGAGGATACAGAAAAACTGAACTATATTCATATTATCGGGACTCTCGGAGTGTCAAAAAAATTAAAAAAGAATCAAAAGTTAGTATTGATATGATGTAAAAAAGATACGTGATGAAATTTGATTAGAGAAATTTAAAAAATTTTGGAGCACCAAACGGTCCAATATTTTGTTAGATTTACACAACGTACTTGCAAGTATAATTTTTATGTGTACTTATATGTCAAAATTAAATTGTTAAATATGTTTGTATAAATATCCAATTATAACGAGAGTGTACAAATTACACATTTATTTAAAAGTGTTGACTATTTGAGACGAATATGTTACCTATTTTAGAGGGTTCATATAGTATAAATCTCTGCGTAAAGAGGGTCGGTTACTCAATTAAAAGCTTGTATGGTGTTTAGAGATTTGTCAAAGCATCCAGGTCAACTTTTCTTATCTTATGCGTAACAAACTAACAACTTTTTGTCAACTTTACTTATCTTATTTGATGTTTATTTTGCCAAATTTCTGTTCCAATGGTAGATTCTCCTTTCGTTTTGGTCAGACTTGGAAAGCTTAAATGATTGGATTACTGAATTTGGAGTGCTGAAATCAATTTTGATGTCAGTTTGGAAACCGTGAGTTCAGAATTGTTAAATTAAAATATAACGGTTCATATACATTTATATTTTTTTATTTAAATTTTTTTAACTTAAAAAAATATGAATGTATTTGAACTGTTACATTTTAATTTAATAGTCTCGATGTCACTGAACTGATATCAAAATCGTTGTCAACTTTTTATATTTATTATTATTATTATTATCTTTTGGAAATTACCTGTTTTCAGAAGCTTATAGTCATACACACATTCAACAAATATGTGCTCATAGTCATACACGCACATTCAACAAATATGCCAAGTATGAAAGGGTAGTAACATGCCATGCAATATTTTTCTAATTAAAAGTGTATTTATTTATTCTCAAGTCTTTTTGTAAGACCTTTCATGGCATGTGTCTGGTGGTTTTACGAATTGATTCAAAAGTAGGATTCAACTTGGGAAATGCATCCATCCCGTCGGGTAGACACTCGCGGGACCATTAATTAAGACCGGGTCCTGAGTTTATTTGGGGCGAGATTATAAAAATTCTCGTGCTTGACTTGGCATTAAAAAATATTAGTTAAAAAAAAAAAAAAGGAAGTGCTTAACTGGGGGAGGATAGGGCTTCTCCTCTACATGGCTAAATAAAAAAAAAAAGCAAATAAAATTAAAGTAAGAAGTCAAGAGTCTGGGAGGTATTCATAGTTGATATGTATTTAGAATAATAAAAAGTGAGATAAAATAAAATAAATTGTGAGTTTGTAATTCGTACAGTGAGATAAAAATGAATAATTTTTTAAAATTAGTAAGAATTTTTAAAAATTTTTAAAATTTTTTAACAAACCAAACGTAGTCTAAACTTGTGATTTAAAACATTTGTTGATTTCAATTCTTTTTTTATTTTTTTTTTAGTAAGACTCAAAAACTCTCTACCAGCTGTCTATATATTTTTACATTTTAATCAATTGAGCTGCATGTGATTTTGTAAAAAATAAGGAGCAATGATGTAACGTGTTGCGTGCTCCTGATGTTATTTTAAATTCAATGTTGGTTTTTATTAATAAATTTACGCTGTTGTTAGTAGCAAGTTTAGCAACGACCTGAATTTGGGAGTTTGGTAGCTAGTTGTTACTTTGCCAGATGCCGTTAGAGTAGTTCCCCTACCCATCGAAACAGCGTTCTTCGTTTGACTTGATATGCCGATTTTCCATTCTGTTTGTGCAACTTGTTTAGGAACAGTTTGGAGGTTCATATTTCAGTAACTTTTTGATATATATATATATTTTTTTGTCAAAAATTATTAACTGTAATTTTTAGTAGATTTGGTGAAATAAGTAGTAATTATTGATAATTTTTTACAATTTTTAGATATTAAGTAAAATTTTTGACAACTTTAAACAATTTTTGATAATTTTTAACTTTTGATAAATTTTGAGTTGAGCAAGTTGTTGTAATTGAGTAAGAAAGTGATAAAAAATAGTATTTTGCCAAACACGCAAGAAACAAAATTTGATAGTTTCTCGTTGAAAATTGGATTACCAAACGGTGGCTTAGCCCATACTTGTGTTGACAAGTTCTGTGACCAATTAAAAATGTAATTATGAGCCCGTTTGGGGATTAAAAAAAAGTAAAAAAGTAAAACTTTTGATAGTTTTTTGTATTTTTTTATAGTTATAATTTTTTGGTATGTTTGGTGGAATAAAATATAATTTTTAGTAATTTTTTACAACTTTTAAGTATTTGGTAAATTTTTTATTGTAACAGAACAGAAAAGTGGTAACTTTTTGTTTGTTTGGTAAACTCTTTACTGTAACAGAGCAGAAAAGTAACAAATTTTATGTGTTTGGTAATACTTTTTGTGGAATAAATTACTGTAACAAAATAGAAAAGTGAAAAAAATTGTGATTACACCAAACGCAACAAAAGTTACAAAATGTAACTTTTGATACTTTTTTACCTTTTTTTGAGCCTCCAAACGGGTTCTATTTAGTAAATTTTATATTGTAATTCTAGTATAACTTGAATGTTAATATGTAAAAAGTTCTACTTAGGAAGAGTTTAATTTAATATATTATCACTGTAAATATTATTTTACATTGGATAATTATTTTACATAATGAAAGATTTGGTTGGTTTTTCCGTTGGACTTGAATTTTTTTTTTCAATTATGGTTTTGTCGTACAAATTTTATGTACTATTTATTAATTATCATAAAATATTGTAGTAATGTTAAAGTAATAAATTGTAATAATGTATCATCGTTGATGATTTCAATATGCGTTATTAGCTAGTAACCCTCGCTATCAGCTACTAACTTTTAATTTTTTTAAAATGATCATATTTATTCTATTACATTTTATATTTCTTTTAAATATTTAAAAGTAAAAATGTCAAATTAATAGAAAGTTAAAAAATTAATTTTTTTTTTCAAACGTAAAAAAAATATTTTTTAATAATTAATTAGTAATCAGTTATAAAAAAAATTATTTATCTTTTTTCCAAACACAATCTTAGTGGACATGAGAATTGTGCTTTTATATGGGAAGGGGAAGGGGGTTATCAGAGCTAGAACTCGAATCACAAAAAGCACTATAAGATCTTATTTAATATTTAGTGGTATTAAAAGTCACAAAAATTCATCAATTTTAATTAATTTTTATATTTTTTTAATCAAATTTTTCTACATATTACCTTTATGTTACATCTTTTTATTTTTATTGTACTTTTTACCCCATTTTTTGTCAATCAAACAGAACTTAAATCTTTTGTCAATTGAGCTTAGGTCCCTCTCGGGTCATGATTATATTTATTATAGGATTAAATCTTCGTATAGAATTATCTATCAGATTAGATGGAAAACAAATTTTTTTACCATTAAATTTTACGGAGTAAAAATTCGATGTGGAAGATATAAAAATATCATCCCTCGCAATATTCCATAAATATCTCTCATTTTTGGCATATGCTATTACTCTCTCAAATTGTTTTTTTATTTTTATAAAATAGATTTAGGTGTTAACTTATAGGATAAGAAATCTAATCCATCACTAAAAAGATGCGTTTGGTTGACAAAAAATTAATAAAAAAGTATAATAAAAATTAAAAATGTGACATAAAAGTAATATATCGAGAACTTTAATTAGAAGAAAGTACAAAATATTAGTTAAAATTGATAAATTTTGATAAATTTTAATATACCAAACCGGGTCAAGTTGCCAATCAATAAATTATGAGCGTACATCATCTGTAACTGAAGGTTTAGATCATTGACTTTGAAATTTCCAGTAGGCCATGGGAGCAAAGGGTTTTCAATCCTTCTCAGGTTGGGGAAAAGTCCGCAGCCGCTACCCATGGGTGCGCACTGAGTAAAACTCACCCCGTGACCTTAGCCGGCAAAGAACCACGAGGAGGTAAACCAGCCTAGGCAAGCTCTGGCTGACCGGCTCAACCGAGAAGATTGTTAGATGGCCCTCTACAATTAGAGGAAGGACTGTCCCAAGAGGAGTCGAACTTAAGACTTATTGGTTCCAGACTCTTCACCCCGCCATCTGAACCAACTCAACTACCTCTTTTGGGGGACAAAGGCTTTTCAATCCTGCTTGAACTAATGGTTGTTATGTCACTTCAAAACACTTAATGCTATTAATTTTCACATTGACGTCGTTAGCATCCTACCTTTTTCTATCGGAAACTTGCAAGCGTCTAATTCAGCCACTCAGGCTGAAAATCCCATCTCTGGTTAGAAATCAAAATTGACCCCCAACGAGCAAGTCCACATTAGAATTCTAAACCTTTCCTTCTCAGTTATATATCATTGGCGCTTGATGAATGGGGAGTAATTAAAAAAAAGATTAATTACACTAATACTCTTTAAATTATACTTATTTTTTTAATTTATTCTTTCATGTATCAATCCTAACACTTTAACCCTCTTATCTATTTAAAAAAAGTTTCATTATGTTAATTTATTATTCTTTAATTATCTCGATATATTTTTAATGTGATTATTATTCACATGTATTCAAATTTAAAACCTATGACTAGAGGTTTGCATGAATTAGATCAGATAAATTATTTGATTTTTTTAATAAATTAAATAAATTAAATTTTTTCTTATCCCATAAAAAAACCGTCCCAAACTTAATTTTGATAAAGAGTCTAGCCAAATCGATTCTCGGATCTTAATAATAAATATTTTTATTTTTATTCTATATTTATTATATATATTTAGTTTTAATAATAAATAATAGGAAATGTATTCTCAAAATTTATTTAAAAATTTAAGCTAAATTTAAATTGAAAAAGAACTAAATTAAATGAAAATATTGTTATTAGGTTTAATTTAACTTTTTTTTTTAATTTTCATTAGGTTTTGTTCATCCTGTTTCTTTATTCCAAAAATAAAAATAACATATATATAATTTATTTTTTGCTTTGGGGTTGAGTTTTTTTGGATGTGATAAGGAAAAAATTTGATTTATTTAATTTATAATAGAAAATCGAATGATTTAAGTGACCTAATCCATATAAACTTCTAGTGATAAATTTCAAATTTGAATATGTGAGTAATAATTACATTAGAAACTTATCGAAATAATTAAATAATAATAATAAATAAAAATTAACGATTTTTTTAACGATTTTTAAACGGAACCCATTTTAAATAAATGAGGGAATCAAAGTGTTAGAATTAATAGATGAAGGGATAAGTTAAAAAATAAGTATAGTTTAAAGGGTGTTGGTGTAATTAATCCAAAAAAAAACGTATATGCTAATTTTTCAAACTATTTTTGTTATCTCAGTTATTTATTAGAGATCTTATTTAAATGAATGTGCAGCAAAGTAACAGACCTTAAATAAACACATTTGTAGTAGTTAATTAGTTGTGGAATGAAAAAATATATATATATATAGGGCCCGTTTGGTGTGAAAAAATTTGCTGAAAATCTCCAAAAATCTCTATAAATCTCTGTTAACTTTATATCACATCAACTTTTTTCTCTCACTGCACGTATTACGAACTTTCCCCAAACCACAATTTAACTCAATTTGTCTCATTTTTTCTTACTCCAAACAAACCCATAGTCTACCCATGGTGGATAAAAAAATTAAAATAAAATGCTATTAAATCATATCATAAATTTAGTAGAATCATAATAAAATGCAAGAGTTATAATTGAAAGAGACTTTTATGTTGGGCACATCATTTTGAGCTCTTTTTTAATAGAATTTCCTAATTTATTTGACACTATCATGGTTCCTTATATTTAGGAATTACGAATCCATTCTAGATTTTGTTTTGACCAATTTGTTTAATTGACCATAACTTGGCTTTGTTTGGTTTGGAGAAAAGGATAATACAGGAAGCGTGAAGCTATAGCAGAGAAAAATAAAGTAAATTTGTGCTATTATTTTTACTTTTATTTTTTATTTTTTTTTTCTCAAACTCAACAACTAAACTACACTTGATCAAGGAGAGAGAAATAAGTTATTTACGGCTATTTTTATTTCTCGTAAGCTATAAGTAATTATGAAAAATACTTTAAGGGAAATTTGTTATTTTAGGCAATTGAAAAAAAAAAATAAAGCATTAATTTATTTTTATGGAAAACGAGAACTACTGCCAAGTGCCCGGCAAGGATACGCGTCGGAGGAGGTACAGCAAGCGAGGTAGCTAGCCAGGCTTTTAAGATTGAGAGTGGCTCAATCTGTAAATTTACCGTGAAACTAAGGGCTTTTGTTTACCATTCTATCAATAAAACAACGCGCCGCGATGAGGTGGAATGGAACAACGAAAAATGAGAGAGAGAGAGAGAGAGAGGACCGTAGTGAGAGTCGCACGGCGGCAGTACAGTTGCTAAGCACTCCTTGGAATTAGCAATCACCCATCCAACCCTAGAAATGCATCTATAGAAGCTGTTCTCTATATATATATATATATATATATATATATATCTGTGTGCGTGTGTACCCGTTTTTGTTGCGACGGAGAAGTTGTTATTGCGTTGAGCGGTGCTGTTTTGTAGCTAATACCCAATCATATATAGATAGATATATGTATGTAAAGAAATGGCAAACCAGTTGGAGAACTTGGTGGAGACGATAAAGTCGAAGGTGCGATCTCTGAAGAAGAAGAAGTCGAAGAAGCCATACGTAAAGATGGACAAGAGCGCCAGCGTCAAGGTCGAGATTCGCAGCCGCCAGGCCCGCAAACTCATCGACAAGACTCTCCAGGCCGCCGATCGCCCCGGCAAGCGTACCATTTTCTAATCATTCCCCCCCTCCCCTTCTTCCATCCATCGCCGTCTCTCTTTTCCAATTTCTCCCTCTATATCCCCCTTCTCTCTCTCTCTCTCTCTATATATATATATATATGTCTGTGTGTAGTGTAGGTATAGGAGGAGATGACCGATCCTGAGTTCTCCGGCCGGCGTTGAGCATACCGATATTTATCGGTTACGTTTCGGGCGAGGTTGGAACCGTTTCGGTATTAGAATCGAAAACCTCAATAATAATGCTTTGTCAATATTTTTCAGTTAGAAATTAATTCAAAGGTTGCTGTTTTTTTTTTTTCCGTAATTCTCCCTTCAATATTTTAAATCTTACCTTATTTGTTAGGTCCATGGGATGATGTTTATTTTTTTTATTTTATTATTGTTATTAATTTTTTTTTGGGTAAATTCTATGGGATGAAGTTGTTAGGAAGAGGTGTTGATGGAGATTATCAGTTCTAATTACTATCAGTTTCATATTTGGTATATTTTGTTGTGCACACGGGAAAATGACATGTCGGTGTGGGAGCATGGGAAGGTGAACGTGGTGGGGGTCCCATTTTGATAGAAAATTAAATGCGGCCTTTCTGACGGCTGTGGTGATCGGGAAGGGGTTGGTTCAATGCATCTACGGGTTACAGATTTCTTCGCTGCAGGCTGTAGTGAAAGAATGAATGGTTAAGATTTATTTGAATTTTAATAAAATGTAATTATTGATATTTTATATTAATTGTGTTTTAATTAAATTTTTTTAATTTTTATTTTGAAAATATTTTTAATTAAAATAAATTAGAACCATTAGATTAAGTGTAAACAAATCTCAATAGTTCATTTTTTACTGCAGTTTCCTAGAACCCTGCATTTACCCATGTATTTAACTATTATAATAATGATAAAAACAGTAATAAATCATTTAACTATTATAATAATGATAAAAATTCATACTGATTATGATTGATTATAATCAGTTAAATTTGGGTTCAAAGGGACTGCTGTAAACAAATCCACTGCAGGGGTTGCAGTAGAGAAATGAAGGGTTGAGATCTCTTTGCACTTTAATGACACGTGATTTTTAATATTCCACATTAATGGTGCTCTAATCAAAAATTTTAAACTTTTATTTTTATTTTAAAAATAAATTTAATTAAAATAAATTACAACCAATGACATGTGATCTTTAATATTTCACATTAATGGTGCTCCAATCAAAATTTTTAAACTTTTATTTTTATTTTGAAAATAAATTTAATTAAAATAAATTACCATCATTAGATTAAGTGTAAAGAAATCTCAACCCTTCATTTCTCCACTGCAGTCGTTGCAGTGGATTTGTTCACTGATCCACCCCTTGAACCTGTTAAATCTCACATATCAATAGTAATAAATCATTCAATGATTGTAGTGATGATAAAAATTTATACTAATTATGACGAGTCATAATCAATTACATATTTCATACATCAGACGTTGCATTGTACCGGATCTCTCCGGATCCGTGGTGATCCCAGTAGTCCATCACGAAGATTTTTTTTTTTTTTTTTCATTTTACAAACAATTTAAACGCAAAGTGAGTAAATGTGTCGGAATAAAATAATTTCGGAAAGTACAGTTAATAAAATTACGATTTAATATCACGGATATTGAGAAATCTAAAACTGCTATTTCAGTTCGTGATTTATGGGCTTGAACCATAAGCCCTTATTTTAGTTCGCAAGTTTTGGTTGTCCTTCAGCAAAAAACGCGCAATGAAAGCGTGATTTATGAAAAAACACCATCTCGGACGATAGTTTCAGTTGGTTTTATGGGCTCCATCTTGAGTTTTGGCTTAGCAAAAAAAGTTGGAAGAAACACTATTTCGTATATGTTTGTTGGCACAACCATTAAACGCCATATGGTTAGCGTTTTCTTCTAAACTAAAAACCTGCAGTGATGCTTTCACAACCTGATGCCAGAGTAGAACCTGCATGCAGTAACAACAACAAAGTCCCAACTACAGCAACCAAAGAAAAAATAAATAAATAAATTTCACTTGTATTAGCCATGATGGACCTGATGGACAAAAATCATAAAGTTGTACTCCATAAATTTGTTGGAATCGGCCATCCCTGAGAAAATGGAATGGTTTAATTTTGCTACTGTTGCAATTGAAGGCATAAACCTGCCCATTTTAAGGCATTGAAGAAAAGAAAAAAAAAAAAAGATTTGATATCGAGAGATTCACTTGCAATTGAAGGCATAAACTTGGCCATTTTAAGGCATTGAAGGAAAAAAAAAAAAAAGATTTGACCTCGAGAGATTCACTTGCAATTGAAAGTATAAATCTGTCCATTTTAAGGCATTGAAGGAAAAAAAAAAAGATTTGACCTCGAGAGATTCACTCCTAAGTCAAACCCCTAGAGAGTGAATCTTTTTTGGTTTGTACCACGCATACCGGTCTCTCAACATATACAGCGGTAAAAATCGCAGACTTGCGTATTGGCAGGGAGTCGGGCCCACACCCAAAAATTAGATACAGTTCATCCAGTCAAGAAGACCCGTCCTACCAACTTTTATAACGCTTTGCACCCGGGAGGCTGGTCCCAAGTTTTTGTTAGAGAGGAGGTTTGAACTTGAGATCTTGGGATAGTAAACCCTAAGTCCCAGCTCAAGACCATCCCATCTAACCCCTCAGGGTTTTCAAGGCATTGAAGAAAATGAACCCATCACCACAAGTCGTAGAAGAGAAACTAAACAGGCGTCTTGAATCCTAATTAAAGCAAAACTAGAGTCGTTCCAAATGCTATGCAGAATGAAAGTAGTCAATGTCATATAAAATATACTCTAAATACTTTCCTTCCTTTTTACGTTCATTTGCAACCTAATCCAAATTAAACTAAACGACAGTAATGTGGTGGTGATGTGGGCCACAAAATCAAATGAATTTCTGCCCGATGAATTCAAATTACCAAAATCAACACCCCAGTCAGCATACCGTTAATAAAGTGACCTCAAGAAGGCTCCTCTAGCTCCCACATTCGTATTTACACTCATGAAACCATTTGACATCCATGCACAATCCCTCTCTTTTAATTCTATATCTTTTGCATGCCGCTGCCGGCCAGATTCCTCATAAGTACTTGCCTGGAAGAAGATTTGAAACAAGGATGTAAGAAATAGTTTTAAATTGATATATAATTCTTTTCCAAATGTAACATGACCTTTTATTTTCTTCAATCTAGTTATCCTACATTCACAACGCAAGACGCAAATGATTGCATATCCTTTATGTGGTTTGATACCGAGTTTTTTTTTTTTTTTTTTCCTTTGATAAGTACAGTTTGGCAACATGGATAAATTTGAAGAATATTATCTTTCTTCAAATTCAATAAAAGATAAATAGAGTTGAGTCGCAATAGCTGTGACGAGCAATACCTTGGTGGTGTCTAAGATAGGAGTGTTTACATTAGGGGTGATACCGGTTTGGTTTGGTCTGGTTTTGGGTTATTTATGGGACTGGACCGAATTTTTGGTTTAGAAATTTTCAAAACCAGAATCAGTTGATATAATTTAGTTTCAGTTCAATCGGTTCGGTCCGGTTCCATTCGGTTTCGGTGTCAATCCGATTTCCATTGAAGGCTACAATTTTGAGTCAGGCCTAATATAAAAAAATTCGATTCTGGCCAATATATTAAAAAAACTTATAAAAATTACATTAATGTGACTTTCAAGCTTATTACGAACTCAAAAAATATTTTCACGTCTAGCCTAATTTCTAGCCATGATACTGTGGCATTGTAAGCAATTGGTAGGTGTTGTCCAGTAGCAAAATCATCACTTGAAAATTTTGAGATCTTGAGTTCAAGTCCCAATCACTACATTTTGCTATACACTTGTATTATAATCGGTTCGATTCGGTCCAATTCGGTTTTAAAGCCATCAAAACCGGAAACCAAATCAATTTTAAAAAATTAAAATTTTTTAAACCGAAACCAAACTAAATTTTAAAAAATCAGTTTACAAAATTCGGTTCAATTCGATTTTTTCGATCGATCCGGTTTTTTCGATTTTTTATAACACCCCTAGTTTACATTGGCTGCCTGCGAACTTATACCTCTCATAACATGAATCCCAGATTTCAAACCCGTACTATGAACTTTCTTGGCCACTTCAGTGAACCCTTTCCCATCTTTGGATGAAGGCCATCTACCAGGGTCAAGGATCATCCTTCCCCATTCATCAATCACATCAAATCCCAGAGAATCAGAATAAGCACTTGGGACCTTCCTCCTATACCAGAGCTAATCCACCACAACATACTATATTGGATCGAAAAATGGGATGTGGGGGCCAAAAAAGAAGGTAAAAAAAAAGAAAAAAACAACTGTTAGGTCTATCTCCTCTCATAATGTTAAATATATGATTATCAAGTAATGTTTAAAGACTTCATATCCATGAACCTTCAATCGCTTCGCCGTGAGTTCTGCATTTTGCAAGAACTCTTTTGCAGAGATGATCCAGCTGAAGGCATCATAGGAGTTCCAACCCCTTGGTGGCAAGCCAGCTCGTTCTGGTTGTCCCTCGGACAGCACCCTGAAACGAGTAATAAATTTTTTTCATAATTGAATTCATAAAACCAGTAAGATTCAGCAACATAAATCAACAAATCCCAAAAAATAAAAAAAAAATGCATATAACAAATAAAAGCTATATAAACTCAAAAAAATAAACAATAATCAGGATCACTCTACATAAGTGAATACTTCTTCCCACTAAATGGTTGAAACTTGGATTCTTCTTCCTTCTATGATGGTTCTTGACCATTCTCCTTTGCAATGGCCTAAAATGCAAATGAAAAATGCAGTCAGCTAAAGTTTAAAACATAATGCCACAATAGTCATTTATTATTACCAATTTTAAATTTCCAATAATATTCATCATAGACTTGGGCAAACTGAGACATATTTTGGGCATCTCATTTGGAGTTTGGTCCATACTTAAAGAAATCAACAGGAATCAAAAAAAAAATCATTTGTGGCCATTACAAAATTGAATGTCAAACTGATCGACTAACATGGCTTTTGGGTTAGATAAGTCCAAGAAGTCAATGGTGTGGGGCTGCGGCTTGATGTACGTTCCCTTTGACAAGCTAGCATTCTTGACATTCACAATGCCAATATGGAAACTCAATGCATTACCAAAATAATGGAGCAGCATTTCGTCATCGTTGTTTCTGAAAAAATAGCTTAAATATTTTTGAAATAATAAATGCTTTACATGGGCGAGCTGGAGAACGGAACCTTGAGGCCTAATGAAAAAAATATATATATTCCTAGCCCAATTCGGCCAACTTATTGGCCACCTCTAAGCCCTATATACTGCGAGAATTTTTCATTAAAATTTATTATTAGAATAATGTAATAATAATATATGTAAGTGGATTATAGTTTTTAAAAGTGATAGTTGAATAAACACTTTGAAAAAATGAAAGTAAACAATCGCATTACTCTTTAAATTATGGTGCTCATTGATGAGTAAAAAATATATCTAAAACTAAACTTAGGATAAATTGGATTTGACAGTAATTTGAAACGAAAAGGGGGACTGATATCGCTGTTGAATGAGAACAACTTCTGAAATTGTTGGATTAAAGTTTAATGGTCTAAATTCATTTAAATGTTTTTAAGATTAAAAATTTGTGAATGAATTTAAACCGTTAAATTTTAATTAACGATTCAAAATTAATGTTCGCAATTGGCATTAAGAGTGACGTCAGCTCCCTAAATCCATTTGAAACCGGATTGATTATTCCCGTGGTTGATTGACCAACTGCGTTAGTAGCTACAGCTATTATTTAATTTAATGGCATCTAATTGATAGATGTTGGACCAATTCACACACACACACACGATATATGGAAGAAAACAGTAAAGAGATCAACACACAGATTTTGGGGAGACACAGATTTACGTGGTCCCCCAAAATCTGGGTACGTCTATGGGAGTATGAGTGAGAGTTCTTTTCTTATTGATCACAGTGTTATATAGAGAATATTTATAGTTACTTCTATTCTTAACCCTAATAGGATTACATGGTCTATTCCTAATCCTAATAGGATTATACGGTCTAATTCCCAAAATATCATCCGTTTCGCTCGGTCGCTTCGCTTCCCTGGCTCCACTCCGCTCCGTTTCGCATCCGCCCCTTCTTCCTAACACTTGGTTTCTCTCCGTATGAGCCACAAGTTCCAACAATCTCCAGCTTGGCAAATACTCACCCCTTCAGGAGTCAAATAACCTCGTTCAACTGGTTTGGGGGGAATGTCTCCTCTCTAGCACCGAGAGACATTAACCAAGTCCAAGCAATGCTCGAATTTGTCCGTGGTAATTCTCTTTGTCAACATGTCAGCTACATTCTCTGAAGTGTGCACCTTCTTAAGTATCAAGTCACCCATAGCAACCAACTCCCCCACTTTGTGAAACCTCACATCGATGTGCTTGGTCTGTGCATGATACACTTGATGCTTTGCCAAATAAATGGCACTCTGACTATCACAGAATAGCTGCACTCCACCTTGATCTATGCCCAGTTATTTCACTAACCCCTTTAGCCACAATGCTTCCTTAGTAGCCTTAGTCACTGCTATATATTCAGACTCAGTAGTAGATAGAGCCACTAGAGGTTGTACCATGGGTCTCCAACAAACAGGACCACCTGTAAGAGTAAACACAAAACCTGTCGTAGACCTTCTGTCATCCACACCTTCAACATAATCAATATCAACAAACCTTACAACTGAAATCTAATCTTGTTGCCTAGCAAACATAATCCCGCGGTCCACTGTACCTCTCAAGTATCTGAAAACCCACTTGACTGCCGCCCAACGCTCTCTGCCTGGATTGGCCATGTATTTACTGGCTATGCTAACTGCATGTGTCAAATCGGGTCTTGTATACACCATTGCATACATCAAGCAACCAATTGCGCTAGCATAAGGCACTTTTGACATGTCTTGAATTTCTTCAGCCAATTTTGGACACTGTGCTGAAGACAATCTGAAATGATTTGCCAAAGGAGTGCTCACCGACTTTGCATTATTCATACTAAATCTTTCTAACACTTTCATGACATAATCCTTCTGAGATAGCTATAGTTTCCCAGCTGACCTATCTCTATGAATCTCTATTCCAAGTATTTTCTTTGCAGCGCCCAAATCCTTCATATTAAATTCCTTCCTCAACAAAGACTTCAACCCGTTGACCTCAACTAAACTCTTTGCAGCAATAAACATATCATCCACATAAAGTAGCAAGAAAATATATGAACCATCATCAAGACTCTTAACATAAAAACAATAATCATACTCACAGGGTGTGAACCCGATCTGAATCATGTACGAATCAAACTTTTTGTACCATTGTCTAGAAGATTGTTTAAGCCCATAAAGCAACTTCCTCAACCGACATACAAGATGCTCAGTCCCTGGCTACTTGAACCCATCAGGCTGCTCCATGTAAATGACTTCCTCCAAATCACCATGAAGAAAAGCCGTTTTCACATCCAGTTGCTCTAACTCCAGATCATAGCTAGCCACCAATATCAAGATAATTATGATCGAAGTATGCCTCACAACTGGAGAAAAGACCTCATCATAATCAGTTCCGCTCAGTCGCTTTGCTTCCCTCGCTCCACTCCGCTCCGTCGCTTCGCTTCCCTCGCTCCACTCCGCTCCGCTTCGCATCCACCCCGCATCCGCCCCTTCTTCCTAGCACTTGATTCCTCTCCGTATGAGCCACAAGTTCCAACAATAGAATTAGCATCTTATTTTCTTGAAGCCTTGTTTCGTAAACAATTTTTTTCTTCTAATTTTTCCTAATTTTATTTTATTTTTTTTCGTTTGGTAAATCTCAATTTTTTTTTCCATCAATGTTTTATTAAAGGTATAAAAAGTTAACTTGTTATAATTAGCAACTTTTTAGTACAAAATTTATTTACCAAAGAAACTCGTAACTTTTGGTAGAAGATTACGAAAATTTTTGAAAAAATTTTTATTTGCAAACGAACCTTTTGTTTTTTATTTTCCTTAAGTTGGATGGTATAATATGAATATAGATATTATATTGCCTAATTATTGTACGTGTTGGTTAATTTTCTAGTAAAGATGAATGAATTATATTCATTTGCATGTATGTGTCCTGCCCTCATATGAATCGATGAGAAATATATAAACATGCTACATATCTTAATATATATATATATATATATCTTGTTTTTCTATTGCAATTCTACAAATTGAGTTACTTACCTGCCGTGAAATAAACCAATTATTCTACATGTTGTATATATTAAAATCTCATCTGGTTGTGAAATTAAAATAAAATTATACACAATTTGAATCTCATTTATTTTTAAGTTATTCATTTAAAATAAACTAAACACAAAAATAAACTATTCTCTGTGTTTGGTTTATTACAAGCTCAACTTGTTATGAAATTAGGATAAATTTTAGCAAAATTTAAATTTTTTCTTATTTTTGTGTTGGACATGAGTTCAATTCGATAAATTTAAACATATATAAACAAACTATTACACAGAACAATCCACTTAATCAGTCAGCAAATATTTTTTGAATGGTACTATTGTGTAATTTCTCTTCCATGTACAAATATATGTTCAGCCAGCCATCAATTAAATTTGTAATTTCCAAGTTTTTTTTTATTAATTAATTTTTTTTTAATTTTGTAAGAAACCATGTGGGCCAAGTATAGTCCATGGACCCTTTCACTTGTTCGTTTAGAACATGCTGGACAGTCACTTGGACTATCCCAGAATTAACAATTGAATCTGCCGTGGCATGGGCTTACCTAATTTTTAGACAGTTCGTTCTCTTACATAATCGTAGAATTCCAATGGGCTTCACCTGGACCTCTTCTCAATTCCTCGTATTTTAATAAATTAGTATAAGGCAGCGTTTGAGAAGTAAAAAAATTAGTTTTTTTAATAATTAATTATTAAAAAATTAGTTTTTTGTGTGATTAGGAAAGAAATTAAAAAATTAATTTTTTAGTAGTTTACCTTTTAAGTTTTTTCGTTAATTTAACATTTTTGTCTTTTACGATTTTAAAAAATTTAAAATATAAAAAGATAATTCTAGTCATTTAAAAAAATTAACGGGTTATTTGGTTTACTTTTCTATTTCTTATTTTTTATTTTTATTTTATATGTTAAAAATCTCAAAACGAGAAAATAAAAAATATTTTATTTTTCTTATTTTAAAATTTTCCTTATTTAACGTCAAAAACTCTTAAAACGACTTTTTCTCATTTTTTTCTTTCATATGTAAATTTATTTTCTGTTTTATAAAATAAATTTTAAAAATACAAGTAACCAAATTAGTTTTAACCTATTTTTTTATTTTTAAAAGTATAAAATAAAAAATGAACTAAAAAAAATAAAAATAAAAATAAAAAATTAGATAAAAAACTAAACAAAATGGCACCTAAGTAATTAAAAGTTAATTACTTATTAGTGGTTTTCAAATGCAATCAAAATATAAATTGTGGTCGATGTACCCAACCTCAATGAGATCACCATCGAGAACGGCGCCATTATTGACAAAAGTTTGAGAGAGTGAAAGAGAGAGAGAGAGAGAGAGTTTGACAAAAGTTTGAGAGAGAGAAAGAGAGAGAGAGAGTTTGTGTGTGTTGGGATGTGGTGTTTGATTAGTTAAAAATTAATTAATTTTTATTATTTTTTTATATTTTTATAATTAAATTTTGTTATATGATATTTTTACATTAAAATTTTGTAATTTTATTTTACTTTTTCGTCAAATACAGCCAACCAAACACTCCTCGAAAGAGATAAAGAAAGAACGATTACGTGACGTAGATTTGTAAATGAGCAGGGTTACGTATCCAATGGAGAAGCTAAAAGATAAGGTAATTTAGGGGCAAACTTGGCCAATGAACAGAAGGAAAGACACCCACGTCTCTTTTGCTTGCTAAGGTCCGGTTTGGCTTCGTTACAAAACTCTAAAAATTACTATAAATTTCTAATAATCTCTCTATTTTTAATTTTTCTACTATCATTAATTTTAAAAAATTTCAATATTTCGTTAAAAAAGTAAAAAATCTGAAAGTAAATTAACTGAATGTGTAAATTTTTTATACAATCATATTATTCGTGTCAAAAGGTTTCAAACGAGTACCACTATTACTATTTTTTGTGATTTTTTTTGAATCCGTGAGAACGGATTTGAAAAACCTCCAAATCCGTTCTCACGGTTTACTATTTTTCAGAAAAAAAAGTGCGTCAAAATTTACCTCCAATCACATTTTATCTCAATTTATCTTATTTTTCTTACCCAAATAAGGCCGAAGTTGTTTATGTCATTCATGATGCAGAGAAGTGATTAAAATATAAATTTCACAATGAACGTTGTTAGATTTTTCTTCCTAAATGTCGCCCATGGATCGTGTCTTTTCAAGTTGCAATAAACCTCTTTCAATTGTTAACAAAATTTTAATTATTTTTTTATCTAAAAATATAATTTATGCTTTTTTTTTTACAGATAAATAAGTCTAATAGATAACAAAATATTATTGGCTACTCTTGTGCAAAAGTAAATGGTTTTACCGTTGAAATTAACACGTTCAACTCTAAGTCTTGACTTTAATACTGAGGTGGTATTTAGTTTATTTTTTTATTTTTTGTTTTTTATTTTTATTTTACAATCTCTCAAAAGGAAAAAATAAAAAATACTCTATTTTTCTTATTTTAAGATTTTATTTATTTTTTGTTAAAAACTCTCAAAATAATTTTTTACCATTTTTCATTTTATGTGTAAACTTATTTTCTGTTTTTAAAAATAAATTTAAAAAACACAAGTAACCAAATTAGTTTTGAACTGTTTTCCTTATTTTAAAAAGTACAAAATAAAAAATGAGATCAAAACAAAAAATACAAAACAAAAATAAAAAATAAGTACCTAAATGATTTAAAAAATTCAAAAATAACAAAATAATTTAAAAAATTTTCAAATAAAAAAATAAATTATACTTATTCCTTTCAATATTTAAGTAATTATATTTAACATTTCTTTATATTTTAAAAATGTACTTACTTTTATTATTTTGAAATATTGTTAATACTAATTCTTTTTCGTTAAATTATTCGTTAAAATTCAAATAAAAAATGTCAAATTAATTACAATTTTTAGTAATTTTTTTTATTTCTTCTTCTCTTTATCACATTATGGTTATTTTCTTAACTAAACCTCAAAAATAAGTAGAAATAAGCAAAATTAAAAAGTTTTTTAGAGGTTTTTGTTAATTTATTTTAAATGTGAACATAATTTTTAACTATTAAAAAATGTAAATGTATTTATTTAAATACTAAGAAAGGAGAGGCGTAATTTACGGATAAATTAAAAAAAAAAGGAACAGTGTGGATAAAATATTTGAAATAAAGGTGGGTATTCCTGGAATTATAATAAGAGGAGAAAAGTGCGGTTTTCAACAATTCACCAAGATCATCGTTAAAGACCAAATTGGTCTCTTCCTCCCCAGAGAGGTTCTCTTCTTCTGGTGTTGTTAGCTCTGAAACTCCTGGCGATGGTACAAGTAGAAGCAGCAGCTGCTTCTCAGAGGCGGCTTCTAACAAAGTCATGGAGTTCTTCCACCTCCAGTTGGAATAGATGGGTGTATATCCATATGCTGCTTTTACTTGCACTCTCATCACGAACAGTTCTTAGCGGTCAGGTTGTCAAGTATTTACCCGGATTTGATGGTGAACTTCCTTTCAAGCTCGAGACTGGGTAATGTTTGTTTTCTAACTTTTTTTTTTTTTTGGGTTATTTTATTTTTTATTTTTCCAGTGAAATGAATTGTATATTGCTATATCTTGAGTTGTTAGCTATGGTGGGTTATGCTGATTTTCAGATATATCAGTGTTGATGAGACCGAGATGTTCTACTATTTCATTGAGTCGGAAGGGAACCCTCAAGAGGACCCTCTTTTCCTTTGGCTCACCGGTGGTCCTGGTTGTACTGCTTTCAGTGGTCTCATCTATGAAGTTGGTATATTTTCTAGTCTTCTCTTCTCCTTTCTCCAGTGAAGAAATAAATCGGGGGAGAGAATTTTTTGACTTATCGGGTTCGGGTTAATAGTGTGTATCCGGTACTTTTTATGCTCGAACAGATCAAAATTTAATGAACATATTAAATAATTAATTAGTTTTAAAATTGGATCAAATCGAGTTAATTTTTGGTTAATCTGATCTTGGTAATTTTGCGATTAGTTGTGTCCTCATCTCGGGTTTATTAATTATGGAATTGCTGCTTCTTTTATCAGTATTTTTTGCTATGAATTCACTCTGTTGTCTTAGCTGAGATGGCTAGAGTCTCCTAGAGAACTTTATTTGTTTGAATAATGTTATACAACTAGAAAAATATGCTACAAAAAGGTTGGGTAACAAAATGAACCAAGCGGTCAACAAGCCGCTCGCGAAGGAGCTCGTTAAGAGTTCGTTTGATAACCTAGATAAACAAGCTCAAACATATTTTTCAAGTTCGCTGAATAAACGAGCCGAGCTCAAAAAAGAGTAAGCTCAGCTTGATAAGATTTGTGATCAAGCTTGTTTATTGTTCGTGAATAGGTTCTTTTAAATGTCCACAAACAAACTTGCTTATAGATCACGAACAATCTTGTTTAAATGTTCATGAGCAAATTGGTTTATTGCTCGTGAATATTCTTGTTTAAATATTAGTGAACAATCTCGTTTATAACTTGTGAATGAGATTCTCATTTAAATATTCGTGAAAAAGTTCGTAAAAACTCTTTTTTACTATTCACGAAATAATGTTAAGAAGTTATAGATTAAACACATTAATTTAAAGATTTAAAGTTTGTTTGTTTGTTTAATTTAGAGCACGTGAGTATGCTTGTCAAAAAACCTGTGAATAGGTTTAACGAAAAGCTCGGCTTGTCAAGCTTGACAAAAGCTCGCGAGCAGGATTGTTTATTATAACTAAGCTGAACCAAAACTTGTATATGGATTAACAAACTAAATTTAAACACAAAATTTCGGGCTTATCAAAATTAAAGTTTTAACAAACGTTCTTGAACGTAAGATTTCAAGTTCAATAAAAGCTTAGCTTGAGCTCACCAAAAATCTTAACAAACAAGTTTAAACAATGTAATATTTTGGCTCGACTTGTTCGCAACCTAAGAAAAAGGTAAGCAAAATGAGTGGCACAATTGTGAGCTTATCACTCAAAAATAATAAACCCATAGAAGTCAATTTTAATTATAATTCTATCACTACCATATCATTCTGGTTATACTTTTTGGTCCAATAGCTTTTTCCTTATTTTTTTAGTATAATGTTGAAGTGAGGCCTAATTCTTATGAATAAAGTAAGATTAAGACTATAGAATCCTTAAAATATGCTTTGGGATCAGATGAATCCATTTAATTTTGTCATTATATCATTAGTTTGTTTCTATCTTTCAAATTTGGAGAATGAACATGATAAATAGGTTGATTAAACTATAAAAGAGAAATTGAGGACTGACCATGAATGCGTCATCAAATTAATAGCATCCAAAAGTTAAATGAATTGAAAGGTGCATGTTTAGTTTTGTAAATATGGCTTTGATTATTTCAATGCCCGTCGTTCAAAAACTAATAAAAATTTTTATTTGCTTATTTTTTTTTGAAATCTTGTTAACCTTTTGACAATCTTAGGCATTTTTAGATGGCCTATTTGGACAGTCATCAATATCACTACTAATACAATTTTCAGCTACTTTATTTATTTATTTTTGTAAATAAAAATTATTTTGTCTTGTTGAGTAGTCTTCAACAAATTTAGATAGCTTATGTGAATGGAGTGTTAAAAGTGGATGATGTTAGCCAATCAAGGTTTCTCCTTAGTGGTCAAATTGATCCTTAGTCAATTCTTCTCAAGGTTCGATCAGAGTGTTTGTTTGGGAAGCACTGATTTGTGGAAAGTAATATATAATGCTAAAACATCATAAGGTTTGAAATCAATATTAAATTTGTTTTGAGTTATGGTTTCAGTCTTCCTGTTAAATTATTCATCATACCATTATTCATTTATTTGTCATCTCAATCAACTTTTAAACCTAATCTGTAGCCACTTTTGGTGTCTTCAACCTGTTTGTGTAGGTCCCCTGGAGTACGATGTTGAAAAATACACGGGAGGGTTACCAAAATTGAAATATTATCCTTATGCTTGGACAAAGGTGAAGTACAGTCTGCTGTTCTTTTTTGTTGGGTATATACATTTACTTTTCTTGATTTTTCTTTTTTGGTTAATTGTTGTTAAATTTGTGTACAATTATACAGAGTGCTAGCATGATTTTTCTTGATCAACCTGTGGGTACTGGTTTCTCCTATGCAAGAACCCAAGCAGGTTGGCATTCATCGGACACAAAATCAGCTGAGCATTCCTATCAATTCCTCAGGAAGGTTAGTTGGAAAAGAAAAGAAAGTTCATTACTGTTACAGAAGACAAATCACGGAGAGGAACATACAAATAATCAATTTGGCTGTGCATAGAAAACTAGTTTTGAGAGACTGTTTGTGCATATGGAGACTCTGCATTGTCTAACGGATAACACGGGAGACTTGAAAGAGGAAGAAAACTGTTTATTGTGTTCTCTTGTATGATCATGGTATTAGAGCTAGGTTTGGGAGGAATCTCCTTCCTTTTCCTTTCTCAATCTCTCATTTGTGCACTTTTTATGCTCGCTGCACTGATCTGAGGGGGTTGCACGTAAGGATGCATGCAAGAATATATCTCACATCAATAAAATCAAACATCCTAAATCAATATAAGATCCTAATGGGCCTCTTCTCTTATTACCAATTGGTTTTGATGACTCGGATGATATTCTAAAAATTTCATAAGCACTTGTCAAAATCTTGTCAAAACTTTCTAGTCATGTCATTGAGGATTTTCAACTTATTATTCCTGAATGTTATGCAGTGGTTGGTTGAACACCCACAATTTCTCTCAGTTCATCTATTTATCGGTGGCGATTCTTATGCAGGCTTGGTGGTTCCATTGATCACTAAAAATATAATAGATGGTAGCTTTTTTACATATTTATTTATTAATTTTTCTTATGACAACCAATTACTAACATGGATTTTGTTCAGTAAAAGCAATCTCCCCATGAATTGTAGCTCACTCTTTAATGTTTGGTTTTTGAACTTTCAGGTAACACAAACAAAGCAGAGCCATATATGAATATCAAAGTACACAGTCTAATTAGAAGACTTGGATGATTTTCAGTTTGTCTTCTTAGTATACTGCTGCATTTTCATGTTTCCAAGTTACATAAGTCAATGTTCTTTGTTGTATGGTATTAGGGGTACTTGGTTGGGTCTCCAGCAACTGACTTGGATATTGACGGAAACTCCAAGATAGAATTTTATCATCGGTTGGCACTTATTTCAGATGAGATCTATGAGGTGATCAAATCTTCTACAATAAGAGGTCACATAATTTCTATATGTTTCCTTTTGTTTTTGTGCTGTGAGTAGGTGGGGAAAATATTCTCAGTTAAACGAATTAGGATATGGGACAATTTACAAGCGCTTTTCTTTTTTCGTTTCTTGTTTTGGCACAAGATATAGTTTTATATATAAGACAATGCTAAGCACATTTGTGACTGACCAATTGTGCGTATCACCCCTCTAGAATTATGATGTGAGATATTTGAATTAAACCCTGTTTAGTTATGATTTTAGTTCTAATTTTCTGTTCAATTTTGTTGACTTGTTTTAGGTTTTGTCTTTCTGAAATCAAGGTAAGAAAAGATATTTTTGGTGGTTTTGAGACGAAATTTATATGTATACATATTATATGTTTGCATTCCAATAAGCCTATATATTTTTTCAACACTAATTTTTTTAATGTAATTGTGAAACACATCTTTTAAATTTCAAGTAAGTTTCAATACACTTGTTTAAAACATAAGACCATTGCTTAATATGATAACCAAACAAGGCCATGTCCATGATGTAAACTTTATTTGCAATCTGCGTTTGTGTTGATGATCTTTCTATGCTTTATTTTGCATTCAGTATTTTCGGGTTCGTGACTGATGCTTTTTGCTTGTTAACAATTGTCATCTTTGCCATGGAAATTTAGATTTTCAGAAAAAGAAAATATAATTACGTAATTGTAAGGTTGGTTATGGTTCTTAAACTTTTCCAGAATGCGAAAAGGAGTTGCAATGAGAAGTATGTCAATGTGGATCCAGCAAACACAGCGTGTGCTTCTGCTCTTGATGATGTACAGAAGGTTAGAGGAATTTAAAATTCTAGTGAAATCTGGTACATAAAGTAAGTCCCTTCAATTAGTTTTGTGTGGCTGAATCACTCTGATTCTTTTGAATTTGTAGTGTGTAAAAGATCTGTCTGATAAAGATTTTTTGAAACCAAAGTGCGATTTATCATCCGAAAGTATTCACGAAGAACGAAGATCTCTTGAACAATGTGCTTCAGGGTTACTACTCTCACCTTCAATGGCTCCAAATTCTTATTGCAATGTAATCTCTCTCTCTCTTTCTCTCTCTGTGGGTGTTTATGTAATGTAAAGGTAAATGGTTAGCTAATTTTACTTACTTGACAGACTTATAGGCTCACACACAATAAAATTTGGGCGAACGACGATGCTGTTCAAGAAGCATTACATGTTCGAAAGGTATGAAATTAGAATCGTACGTTAATTAACATACATATCTTTTAATTAATGAAAAGAACTTCAACGAGAGTGTTTGAGATTGATATTTCAACAATGGGATTCAGGGAATTGTTCCGCATTGGGTGAGATGCAACTTCAGCGTATCCTACGACGGGTGGGAAGTCTCGAGTGTTGTTCCTGTTCATAAACAGCTCAGTGGATTACCTTTGGAAGTACTTGTAGAGGGGTCAGTACATGTACATGAATACATCCCACTTGATCATACTCTTCATAGTGTGTTGTTCTTGTGGGTGACAGATTCTTGATTCAATTGATCAG
The DNA here is from genome assembly GCA_019916065.1 of Vitellaria paradoxa. Classification (NCBI taxonomy): domain Eukaryota; kingdom Viridiplantae; phylum Streptophyta; class Magnoliopsida; order Ericales; family Sapotaceae; genus Vitellaria; species Vitellaria paradoxa. Next base: position 4,603,073 of record CM034238.1, on the reverse strand, counting down.
ATATAGACTTACCATATCAAGATATCCATATATTAAAAAAAAATAAAAAAAGAGGCTAATTTTAAGCCAAACTCCCTCATCTCTATACCGCTAGGCAAAAACAACTCCTTTGATGAACAAGATCAAGTTGATTTTCAATTGGTAATATTCCAAATTTCCTCATCAAAATATCTCTCTCTCTCTCTCTCTCTCTCTCTCTCTCTCTTCTGTAGCGGTGATCATGACATGGGTATTACTTATGTGGGCACTTTGAAATGGGTAAAGTCTCTCAATTTGACTGTTTCCGATAGTTGGAGGCCGTGGTTCGTCGATGGCCAAGTTGCCGGGTGGGTTTATTTTTTTTTTTATTTTTTTTTCATCTGGGAAATTCCCACCTTATATCAATGTTTCTATTCGCATTTTCCTTGGTGCAGATACACCACGAAGTATTCAGAGAATGGATATCATTTGACTTTTGCAACTGTGAAGGCAAGTTCTATAAAAAGAGAGAGAGAGAGAGAGAGATTTTATACTTTTTTCTGGGTATGATAACTGGTTTGGAGATCAAAGGGAAATTTAACAGATATATCTATATTTGTGCTTTGTGTAGGGCGCGGGTCACCCAGCTCCAGAGTACTATCGCAAGGAATGTTTTGAATTGTTTGAAAGATGGATTCGCAATCAACCAATCTAGTTAAAAACTAGCAGCTTTTTGTTAGGTTTGATCTCTCTCTCGCTCTCTCTCAAACTCGCGTGAAATTGGAAGACCATGACACGGGCTTATGAATAATTCTCTCTCTCTCTCTCTTTTTATTGGATGCAAAATAATTCTCTTATAATTTGTTTAGATAATCTCACTTCTTAATATCTCTCGCAAAATTTCAGTAAGCCATTTGATGTAATTTCCCTTTCTTTTTCTCATTCTTTTACACTTTGTTTAGAACAGTGAATTTGATGTGCTTTAATTTTATTTATTAAAAATTCTCACCAATTTTTATATTTGGGTTCCGTTGGGGTACCAAAATTTATCAAAATTCACTAATTTTAACTAATTTTTTGTACTTTATTTCAATTAAATTTCTCTATATATCACATTTATATTACATCTTTCAATTTTTATGGTACTTTTTGACCATTTTTTTCAACTAAATACACTTTTAAAATTAAAATAAGATTTTATGAGTTAAGTTTAATTTATTTTATAACTCAAATTTTGAGATTTTTATATTATTTGAAATTTAACAAAAAAAAATAAATTTTGATAAAAATTTATTTTTTTAAATTATTTAAATAAATAAATAAATTTATCCTTTTATATCATATTTTTTTATTTTCTATTAGATCTGAGACAGCTGCTTATATTATACCCGCTCTTATTCTTGTTCTTGACCGCGATTTCAGTCTCTCCCCGCAAGGTACCTTAAGCTAATAAAAGACTCAAACGGTAACTTATTGGAACGTATTGGTCAGTTTTACGACAAAAAATTTAGTCACACAGTGGATGGAGGCCCAATTGAGGAAAATTCTGAATCAGCCCTTATCCAATCGACGACTATTTGACGTGGTTATCTTATCCCATCATTGAAAACTCCCATGTTTGGTGAGTACATGTGATCTCTCACCCTTCGGCCGCACAATCAAATAAACCAAAGGAATAAATGTCCCGCATTTCAGACAATAATTATCATAAATAGGTAACCAGATGGGATTTTAATGATATGTAATTTCTTTCTCAGTAATATTATTTTAACAAATAAATCAAATGATATCATAACATAAAAGGCTATCAAAAAAATAAAATTAAAATAGTATGACAATGGTAATAAAAAAAATTTTTAATTATAAAGTATGAATGTTTTATATTTTTTTGGATAAAACATTTTTTATTAAAAAATTATATTTTTATTGCTTATTTTATAATATAATATTAAAAATTAATAGAGATGTTTAATAATTAATTATAAAAGATGAAAGGTCTTCCGTTGGAGTTTTGGACAAAGAAAAATAAATGAATTTATTTAAAAAGAAAAAAATATTATGGCCCAAAAAAAGTTTAATGTGTCACGCTCCTAACTTAATTGTTCAGGACGGATGGTATGGGAATGTGAACATCCAAATAAATGATAAAATTTTTTTCAAATTCAATTCACATTTAATTAAAATTATCAAAATACTCAAAATCATTACTCATTCTCATATAAAATAATATTTGATGTTGTAATCATTCATTTGTCAATAACATAATTCAATTCTCAATTAAAAAAACTAAACATAATTATTATCACTCATCATTTAGACCGGACTCAGGCTACTCGAGCCTAAGCTGCCTACGTATCCCACGTCGAGAATCAGGCCACCGTAGTTCCTATTTTATATCCTTTATTTCATGACCAAACTCATAATCAATATAATAATCCCTACATCTCATCAATAGATGTAACAATCATATTATCTCAATATATATATATAAATTGAATGGAGAACCGTGTTGCACTCCCATTGGTGTAAGATTCAGATGAACCATATTACACCCCCTGGTCCTTCTGTTAGGGAATCGTGTTACACCCCAAGTCATGCATTTACTTACTGGAAGCAGGGTAATCAATATAAATAGCAGTTAAGAAATCGAGTTACACCCCCAATCAGCTAAAACTCAAGAAAACTGTGTTACATCCCCTGGTCATTTTACTAAGGAACCGTGTTACAACCCTAGTCAAACATATGCTTATCTCAAGTAGAATCCGACTATAGTCCGAAAAATCTCATAATATCTCACCTCAATATTAATGCCAAACTTCAAATGACTAACCTTTAATTATATATATTGCTTGGAGATCATATGATATTTTCAAAATCTTATTTTCTCATTTTTCTCAAATCATAAATCTCGTCCATATATATATGACCGTGCCTTGGCACGTCACAATATGAAGGTAGTGCTCTTAGCCAATTAATATTCTCAACTTAAATCACATGATGCCTCCCCAACCCCAATGCGCATGACATGCTCAATTATGCATAATAATTCTCTTCAAGAGTTCACAACATTAACAAAGCATGCTAGATTAATTATCAATTATGTCTCATATAATTCAATTATCAATTATATCTCATATACTTTAATCACAAATATAATTCTTTTCTACCATTAGCAATATAAATTAAAGCATGCCTTAAATCTCAAATTTTATACTTTTTTTAACATCTTTCTAATTCTGTAACATTAACTATAATTTTCCGTAACTCTAGGGGAAACATTATTATCCTCCCCAATTCTTTAGGGGTAAAACCATAATTTTCCTAAACTTTAGGGGTCACTTTGTAATTATTTAAATTATTGAGGGTCATTATGTAATTATTTAAACTTTTGGGGGTCACTGTGTAATTATTTAAAACTTGGGGTCATTTTATAATTATTTGAAATTTTTGAGGGGTCAATTTGTAATTATTAAACCTTTAGGGCCCAAATGATAATATCTCTAAGTATTTTCTTTATTCCTTTTCGTTATTCTTTTTTTTTTTCTTTTCTTTCTTGATTCTTCTTCCAGTGAACGTCCTGGTTTCCAATTTTGGACTGATTTCATATTATCAGTCTAAATTTAATCGCTCCCACACAAAATAAACATATAAAAATTTATCTAAAAATTTCTATATCTCATTTATGCAATTATTATGAGTCAAAAGTGTTAGAATAAAAGAAAGAAGAAAAGAATTATGTATTAATATTGATGATTGTGTGTATGAGAATACAAGACTACAAGGTCCTTTATATAAGAGGACAATAATCCTAATCCTGATAGGAGATAGTAATCTTAATTATAATTGGATATACAAAATAAGGAATGGAATAATAATCCTAATTATGATATAAGGAAAGACATAAAATAAGGAAAGGTATAAAATAAGAGATACTAATTATATATATTACTAAATCTAACACCCCCCTCAAACTCAAGGTGGTGGAGAAGAGACCAACTTGAGTTTGGTAACGAGAGCATTAAACCAGCCAGGCAGAAGAGACTTGGTGAAGATATCAGCTATTTGATCAGTTGAAGAAATAGGATCATCAGACGAGGACTCCATGGGATAGACTGTAGCAGGTGGCACAACTTCATTAAGGAGATCATCAGGAACATCAACAGTTTCAGGAACAGGAGATGAAACCACAGTAGGAACATCTGTATCCTCAGGAAACAGTTCAACAGAAGAATCAGTGAGATAAAGAGAGGCAGGATTGCGAAAGGTTGAAGGAGCACAGAAACGCGTTGAAGGAGGCGCGAAGAACAGCGTTGAGAGGTTGAAGATGCACAGAGACGGGTTGAAGGAGGCACAGAGAGGCGTGTTGAGAGGTTGCAGGGGCACAGAGGCGCGTTGAAGGAGGCGCAAAGAGACGCGTTGAAGGAGGCGCAAAGAGACGCGTTGAAGACGCATGAAAGTGTGTTGAAGGAGGCGCGGAGAAACGCGTTGAGAGGTTGAAGACGCACAGAGACGCGTTGAAGGAGGCACAGAGATCGCGTGTTGAGATGTTGCAGGGGCACAGAGGCGCATTGAAGAAGGCGCAAAGAGACGCGTTGAAGGCATATGGAAGGGCGTTGAAGAGGGCGCATGGAAGCGCGTTGAAGAGGGCGCAGAGAAACGCGTTGAAGGAGAATGGAGGCGCGTTGAAGAGGAGCGCATGGAAGCGCGTTGAAGGGGGCGCTAAGCAGCACGTTGAAGGTTGACGGTGCATAGAAACGCATTAAAAGGTTGAGGGCGCATAGAAGCGCATTAAATGAGGTGCGAAAGCAAAGGTGACGCCAGGAAGGGCAACACTGGCGGCCAAAGATGTGATTGTTGGATGCCTAATCTATCCAGGATCAAAAACTTTAGGCTCTGATACCATGTTAGAATAAAAGAAAGAAGAAAAGAATTATGTATTAATATTGATGATTGTGTGTATGAGAATACAAGACTACAAGGTCCTTTATATAAGAGGACAATAATCCTAATCCTGATAGGAGATAGTAATCTTAATTATGATTGGATATACAAAATAAGGAATGGAATAATAATCATAATTATGATATAAGGAAAGACATAAAATAAGGAAAGGTATAAAATAAAGGATACTAATTATATATATTACTAAATCTAACAAAAAGTATGAAAAATTCAACACTTATATGTATATATATATATATATATATATATACACCAGTGTATATATATATATACATATCTCACAAAATTTTACCAAATTAAGCATATAAACATATCAAAATAATCCTTGCAACATCTAAAACACAAATATAGGTCCCATGTACCTCAGATCTAAAGAGAAAATGAGAAATAAAGAGATTTCAGTTTAGACACTTAACTTTCGGCGTCGATTTCTCTCGCCCCGAGCGAAATTACGCAAAACGGACACTGCCATAACGTTCACATTATCGAAAACTACCCAGGTCTACCTTTCTTCTTTGCTAGATCGTGCTCCCTCTCTTCCTTCTCTCTCCTCTCTCTCCCCGTCCTCCCCTGGAAGACCTGCAGGGAAGACCCAAAAAAGAAAAGTAGAAGAAAAGGAAAAGAAGAAAAAGAGAAGAAAAAGAAAAGAAAAGAAAGAATAGGGAAAAGAAAGGTTGGGTTTAGCTCAATTGTCCAATTAAATATTGATTTTGGGTTACATTTAGCCCAGACAAAAAGAAAATAAATTATTTAATCTCATTTTAAATATTTTATTAGTCTAAAATAACATATAAATGGTTAAAATTAAATATTAAGTGTTATATAATGTTATAATCATGAAAGACGAGAGGTTAGGAAAGATGGAAGAGAAGGTTAAAAAAAGAAGGATATATTTGGATTTGTCTAATAAGTTAAAGGTAAAATAGTTAAAAAAAAGTTTGACCACTACTTAGATTTTTTATATTAGCATAAATTAATATGGTCTAATTTATTACTTCTTGTAAATCAATTCAATTAAAATTTTAAATTCAAATATGTGTTTGAAATATAAAATTTTATTTATAAAATCAAATTAAATTAATTCTTTATTTTAAAATTAAATCAAATCTAAGAGAGAAATGTTTCCAAATGAAATATTATAAGAGTTGCGTATTTTATATGATATTAAAATGGGTTAATACTATTATGGTGAAATTTGAATTACGGCGAATATATTTTATAAAAAATTTAAATTGGTTAATATTTTTAACTTTTAATGAGATAAATTTAACATTTTAGAGGGGAATAAAAAAATAAAAATTATAGAAGTAAAAAATTAATAATTATGTCTGTTACAATTAATTAATTTTAAGCCTATGCTAAATGTACTCTAATCGAACTTCTAAAAAAACCTAACCAATTTATTTATTTATTTATTTTGAATCTCTTGATATGTTGTTGATAAAAAATTGCATTTTTTTTAGGTCAAACTAAAATGTGAATATCCCTAGACAAAAAATATCACTCCATTAATTTAACTTCCGCTTCTTAGAGGGCGTTTGAAGTGACAAAAAAAATGAGATAACGTAAAATAATTTGTGAGTTCATAATTTGTACAGTGAAATAAAAAGTGAATAATTTTTAGAGAGTTTTATAAATTATTAAAAATTTTAATTTTCAGTACACCAAATGCACCTTCACCAATTTCTGGTTAAAAAGGTATTTGATTGATCAAAAAGTACAATAAAAGTACAAAGATTTAATGTAAAAGTGATATGTGGTGAAATTTGATTAAAAAAATATAAAAAGTTAGTAAAAATTGATGAATTTTAGTTGATTTTTACAAATCAAACACCCAGTGACGGACCCACGCTATACCAAGCGTGGGCCACCGCCTACGCTAATAAAAAAAAAAAAAAACAAATTATAGCTGGGTTTTGGTGCTAAAAGAAAACTTAATAAAATTTTACAAATTTCTGTCAATTTTATAATTTTCTCTTATTGCACAAATTATGAGATAAAAAATTATATAAATTTTTACAACTCCACATATCGTATCACCACTATTAAGACTTGTGTAAATACTTAAATATTTTAAAATTTAACGAGTATATTTGATAATTAATTTATTTTATAATCAGGTCAAATTGTATTAAATTAATTCAATTTTTAGTTCACATATTTATATTGTATCATATTTAAATTTTTTTTCGGTAACTCATTATAAAGGTTATGACATGTTCGAATTATGTCAAATATTATTGTCTCTATTTATATTACATTCAACTTTAAAAAATTTTTTATTTGATTTTATTTTAAGTAAGTTTAAATTATTATTATTTTATTCTAAGATTACTTAAATTGATAATCAAATAAAAGAATAAAAATAATCATTACATTTAAAAAATATTTACAACATTTTTAAAAGATGAAAGAACGAAAAGGGTTATTATATCTTATTTCATTAATTTAAATATTATTTTGTGTAAAAAACGTTTGATATTAATGTGTAATATTTTATATTTTATTATATTTTATGTATTTATTTAAAATGTAAAATTGTAATCGTGGGCCCGTCACTGCAAACACCCAAAGTACCTGCACAACGTGCTGTTTTCTCTCTCCTAATTAATAATTGTGTCAGATCGCATATGTATACAAGCTTATCATAAGTCCACCCAGCTGTGCTCCAAATTGTAATGAATCTAATTTAAATCGGTAGGTGCGTTTGGTATACGATAAAATAATATAAAATTTTATAAATTTTTATAAATATGAGTTATAAGATAATAAAATTAAAATTTTTTATTTATTATATAAAATATGAAATACTAATTTTTATAATTTTATATAATTCCAAGCGTATCCAATATCACAAATCAGATAAGTTATTCAAAATATGACTTGTCATCAACGGAGTAAATTAAATTTACAGACGCAGAAACGGCTGAGATTAAATTTACAGGCACAGAGCTGGAGGGAGAGGGGCGCAAGCATGTACGTACTGTGATGTAGACATTTCAGGAGGTGGGGTGTGTGTGCCTCTGGTTTGGTGCCATAGGGTGCCAAATATTACAAAACAGAGTTTCAAAATATGAACTGTCATCAACGGATTAGATTAAATTTACAGACGCAGAAACGGCTGAGATTAAATTTACAGACACGGACCTGGGGACAGAGAGGCATAAATTTGAAGTACTATAGGTTCGTAATTAAGCAAGTAATTTTTAAAATTTTTTAAAAAATTTCAGCAACGCTTGACACACACGTAATGGTATATTATGTTTATTGTTTCAAAAATTACATTCTAAACTATCGTTTTCCGTAATAATTTATTAAATTTTTATGTATATTTATATAAGTTAATAATGTACATATATAATTTTGTTGCATTAAAATTATCCGTGAAATATATAAATTTATATAACAAATTAGTTCAGTTAATTTAAATTATATAAGTTGATTTGATATATATATATATATATATATATACACACACTAAAAATTATTTATGCCTAAAGGCATAGAAATATAATTTGACCTCTAAACAGTTCAAATGTAAATTTATTACATATAATCACAATTTAAAAAATTTTTATAATAAATAAATATTCAACAAAATATGAGAAGAGTAATAGAGTATATTTTCATATAAAGTGATTAAAAGGACAACTAAAATGGGCAGAAAAGAGAAATTAATCTTGATTACTAGGCAAATTCAACGGTTAAAAATATGTCAAATTTAATTTCTTTAACTTTATTATTATTCTATAAATAATACAAACAGTATAAAAGTGTATATATTTAAAATTTTAAATTTTAAGTACATTAAAATTGTATTTATAATTTAAATATTTATTCTTTAAGAAAAATTTTAAAAAACATAAAGTTTAAATTATTTTAAAAAAAAAACTTAATTAACTTTGTCTAATATTAATATGTAAATTATTTATTATAAATAATCACGTTTAAAAAAAATTAAAATATTCAACAAAATATGAGAAAGTAACAGGGTGTATTTTTGTGTAAAGTGACAAAAAAAGATAATTAAAATGAAAAGGGAAAGAAAAATAATTCTGATTATTAAGTAAATTCAATGATTAAAAATATACCAAATTTAAATTCTTTAATTTCCTTATTATATAGATGACACAAATAGTGTAAAAAGTGTATATATTTAAAATTAATTATTATAAAAGTGTATTTATTTATTTCTATTTATTTTATTACATACTTAAAAATTATAAAAGAATATTATTTTATTTTATTTTATTTTATTTTGAACATAGTCAAATAAAAAATCTATTGAAGGGATTGACGACCAACCCCCCGTGTGCTTTAATTCTTTCACCACCTTCCGGCCAGCACCCCCCATCGCCCAGCAACCCCCCTCTACCAGCCAGGGCAAAAGTCACGTTAATAGCGTGTTTTATTATATAAACATATATATTAATATTATATATATATATATATATATATACACCATGGGCTTTACGTGGACTGACGGTTCAAAATTGTCCTCATAGCGACTGTCGGCAGTTACGAGTACCAAACTTGTGTTAGATTTGGATAATTAGTTATTTGAGTTCGTTCGGAGGGTAAAAAAAAAATCAAAAGTTAACAAAAGTGATTTTTTTTTAAATTTAGAGTGTAAAAAATTATTTTAAAATAATAGTTGAATATATGTATTTAATTTGATATAAAATTATTAAAAATTATATAAAATGACACCTAACAAAATTTTAGTGAAAAATCTTAAAAATTTTTGAAGTTTTATGAAACTCTTGGTACAAATATTAGTCTAACTTTTTAAAAAATATGTAAAAATCTGTTAGAATGTACTATAATGGCATGTTCCAATGGATTTTGACAATTTTTTTGAAAAAGTTAAAATTTTTTAAAATTTAAAAAAATTAAAACTTTTAAAGTTTTTACGAGATTTTTGAGCTTATTTAGAGCTCCCAATGGTCCCTAATTTAATAGATTTGAAATTAAATTATATTTAAATATAAATAATAAAATTATTTTATGTGATAATAAATAAAATTTTTTAATGATTACTATTAATATAATGCTGTCATTATTTTCTCAAATGGTACAACCATGATTATGAAAAATTTTAAATAATTATTTTTTACAATAATTTTAAATTTCTTAAAAAATATTATGTTAAACTACTTAAATTTAAGTTGGAATTTATAATTTAAACAAGTAAAATTATGTTCGAGTAATTTTTTTAAATAATTATCACAAAATCTTTTAATTTTAAATTCATAAATACAATTTAACGGATTATGATCTTTTGATTTGGTAAAACCTTAAAATTTGAAAAAAGTTTAAAAATTTTAAAAAAAATTGATAGTTTTGGTAGCATTTGGAGTGATAAAAAAAAAAGAAAAAATAAGAAAAAACTTAATTTTGGGTATTTAAGGACGTTTGGTATTTCTTCTCAAATTGTGTTTTTTGGAAATAAATAGTGCCAAAACTGTTAGAACGGCTTTCTAAATCCATTCTAAATGATTCTATACCATTAAACTGTTAGAACAGTTTTTTTAAATCCGTTCTAACGGATTTTAAAAAATGGACATAAATTAGTTACAATAGTACTTACTTGTTTAAAAACTTTTGACGCAAATAATATGATTGTGAAAAAAAAATTTTGTATTCGGTTAATCTCGTTACGAATTTTTTATTTTCTTAATGAAATATTGAAATTTTTTTAAATTAGTAAAGAAGGATAAAATTAAAAGTGTATTAGAAAATTTTAGTGATTTATAAAAGTTGTCGGAGTTTTATATAGTTTTTACGCGTTTAATAGAATTTAAAAATTTTGAATTTTTTTTTGGACTGTGCGCCAAACCAGCGCAAAGGGACACGTATTACTTTACGTACATTTTGTCAGTGGCAAATAAATAAAGAAATTAATTGAAAATAAAAACCAAACGTTCCTAGGGAGTTAGTTGGCTCTCAGGTAGTAATTACACCACCACCCATCTCTCACGATGCAATTACACCGCCGCCCATCTCTCGCGTAGTAATTACACCACCACCCATCTCTCAGTTAGTAATTACACTACCCAAAGCAAACACCACCCATCTTTTAAAGTGAGTAATTACAGTTACGATACCCATATTTGGGTAATTTCAGTTATCACCTCTAAATATTTGAAATTTCCACTTATCTTCTCAATTTTAAAAAGTTATTAATTTTAACTCCCTTTATTAGTTTTACGTTAGAAATTGAAAATAATAATAATAATAATAATGAGAATATTCAAAATCTTTAACTTAATATATTATTTTTACCCCCTCGTGTCATTCAAAAGACTAAAATAGCCTTCATCAAACAATGAATCTCCTAAGAACTGAAAATAATAGAACCATTTATTTTTACTAACGAGATTCAAAGATATAAAACAAAACCCAATAATACAAATCAAATAGAGAACAAAACTAATCAAACCCAACAAAATGCATAAAATGGTGAATTTAATCCGAATTCAAAACCTAAAATGAAATATTTGCTAATAAGAAAAAATAAGCAGAGCCTCTTATACATGATGAAAATATAAATCACATATGTATATTCCATGTGTGATTGGTACATGATGAATTAGAACTGTGCGTTTGTCTCTGAAAAACCAAGAACCAGACTGGAGGGAAGCACATGCCAAATCATTTTCTTTTCTTTGTTTGGGTTCTTTTTCTAAAAAAATATTAACTCCGTTGTTGTTTGTTTGGACGGAAGGATTAAATTGTTATTAATATTTTGAAATGGGAAAGTAAACAAAAATTTTAAATGTAGTGGGTGATAATTGTAATTACCTAAAAAATAAAGATAGTATATATAATTTAACTATATATAGATGTGTGTATGTATATATATATATATATATGTATATGCGTATAAGAACTGCAATGCCACTCGATCCCAGCGGCGCTGTCACTACCTGCATTTCGAAACCTAGGAAAACCAGAATGAAAACCAACGTTAGTCCGATGTTACTGTGTTTGGTTCTTACATTATCTCAGTGGTATATGAATGCTATGTCAAAGTCGATCGTCACGACTCTCCCAGGCTTTCCCGGTCCTCTCCCATTTAAACTTGAGACTGGGTAAGTAAGTAAGAAGAGCCTTGGCTTTAATTTTTTTTTTCTTTTTCATTTACATTTTATTTTTTTTATTTATTACTTTAATAGCATTTACTTTAAGAGTGGTAATTGAAGTTAATTTTTGGGGTTGGGTTTTTGCATTCAAGTTATATTGGCGTAGGAGAATTTGACGAGGTGCAGCTATTTTACTACTTCATTGAATCAGAAAGGAGCCCAAAAGATGACGCTCTCCTGTTTTGGCTCACCGGAGGCCCTGGTTGTTCTGGTTTGTCTGGTCTCTTATACGAAATTGGTTAGTTTTTCATCCTTTTCTCGTCATCTTCTTCAAACCAAATTCATCAAGAACGGGGTCAGAATTTTTTTTTTTTTTTTTTTGTGTCGAGCTGAGTATTAAACTGTGCTAATTTTTTCTTTTTTTTTTTTTTGTCTTGGATTATATACTGAATATTAAATTAAAGGGTTAAATACTTTTACACCCATTATACTAAGGTGATTTACACTTTACCTCCTCAATTTCAAAAATTAGCACTAATACCATCGATACTGTGCACAAAAGTGCTACTGCAGATAAATTCGTGAGTTTTAACTGCGTGTGACTTACACACGCATCAGTCTAAAACGTTAACAATCTGAAATGACTAAAATACCCTTCCCTGTCTCCCCCCTCTTCTTCGTCTTCTTTTTCGTAGATATATATATATATATATATATAACCCTAGGTGGGTTTCTTCCATGGCCGTTCTTCCTTCAGTGAAAAATACATTCCTTCTCTCTCTTCTTTTTCTCCTTCTTCTTTCGGTGAAAGATATATATATAGAGAGAGAGATATACGATTTCTTAAAACCCCTCATTGCAGTCCATTTGACCTAAAATACCACTCTAATCTGAGTTCTGACCTTTGAATTTGTTCCATCGAGCGAGATTTTGCTTCGTCGGGCGAGGGTTTCCTTTGTTGGGCGAGGATTTGCTCCGTCGGTCAAGTGAGGGTTTGAGTTTTTACAGAAGGGTAAAAATAATTTTTTAATCACTTAACATAATGGCGTCTGCCATAGCACTTTTGTGCATAATAGATGAGGTATTAGTGCTAGTTTTTGAAATTGAAGGGGTAAAGTGCAAATCGACTTAAGTACAAGGAGTGTAAAAGTATTTAACCCTAAATTAAATTATAAACAATTGAATTAAAATATTATATAATATTAAAAAAAAAAGGATTTAACCTCGAGAGATTCACTCCCTAGGCCAAACCCCTAGAGAGTGAATCTCTTTTGGTTTGTGCCACACATACCGGCCCCTCAACATGTATAGCGGTCAATCGCGAACTCGCGTAGCGGCGGGGAGTCGGACCCACACCCAAGAACTGGATACGGTTCATCCAGCCAAGGAGGCCCGTCCTACCAACCTTTACTACGCTTTGCGCCCGGGAGGCTGGCCCCAAGTTTTTGCTAGAGAGGAGACTTGAACTTGAGACCTTGGGGTGGTAAGCCCTTAAGTCCCAGTCTAAGACTATCCCATCTAATCCCTTGGGGTTATTATATAATATTAATGCTAAAGAAAATGGATTAAAATTTTACTCTGACTAGATCCCACCTTAGTCAATACATGGCTCCGCCCTCGAAATTTATCATCTAGTAATACCGCAAATGAGTTATGACTATTGAATATTTATGTAACGATTCAGAAGTGTGATACCGTAGAGGTGAAACCAATAATGCTGCTAACTTCACTTTTTTTCCTCTTTTCTTTCATATTGTAGTACCGTTTGGCTGAGCAAATTTCAATATAAATTTATTAATTTTTAAGATTTGACTGTTTGACAAAACATCAGGATTTGACTTTTTTTCTATTGAGTAATATTAAGTTTCTTAACTCAAAAATTAATTAAAATTTTTTATTAAATATAAAAAAGTTACTAAAAATTATTAAAAATTATAAAAAAATTATCAAAAATTTTACTAAACATCCAAAATTATCACATGAATTGTGTATTTTTCAAGTCACTCTGTTGGAAATATCGATTGTTTAATTATTTTATTTTTTCTCTTTAAACAAATTCATATGACTAAAACAAAATTAAATTTGAGTAGAGTAGTTGGAAAATTATACATATATGTACGTGCATCTATTATTTGTCAGATTCTTGTCATGTTTATATTTTTAATGATTTTGTAAAATTATCTATGCTTACATTTGGGTTGAATTTGGAAAGAAAAAATTATTTTTTTTTTATTTTTTTTGTAGCTGGTCACTTACAAATAACTAAAAAGTTAGTTTTTTTTTTTTTTTTTTGTGTTTGGAAAAAGAAAAAAAATCTAATTTTTTATTAACTAACTTTTTAATTTTTTGTTAATTTGATATTTTTATTTTTTAAGATTTAAAAGAAATTTAAAATATTAAAAAATAAATTTAATAATTTTAAAAAAATAAAAAATGTAATAGCTCAACTTCTAATTTTTTTTTTTTTTTGGGGGCCACTAATACTCGTATTATACTCATATTCATATATCAGGACACGCCGTTGTTGGCTTTGAAATGCATTAATTTGTCATTTTGTGTTGATCTTTCATTTGTAGGTCCATTTACTTTTGACTATACAAACTCCAGCGGGAACAACCCAGTATTGACGTTGAATCCATACTCGTGGACAAAGGTGTAAATTTTTACCGTGATGCTTTGACTGTAATTTGTGAAAATTTTCGAATCAAACGATGGCATACAAAGTAAAGAAAATAACACTAGAAATTTAATGAGAAAATCTTTTTACAGAGAAATAAAATTCTATTACAAATTTCAATATCACTGGATTATAAGACTCTAGTCAGATTATTTACAATTCACTTGCATAAATTCTTTTGTCATTTTTTCTCGATTAACTCGATAAACCTTACAAGTAGACTTCCTGATTCACTCAAAAATTAAAGAAAGAATATAAAGAAAAATAAGAGAAAGACTTATAAATTTACAAAGAAAAATTTTCACTCTCATAAAACTCTATAATAGACCCTTTCTGATATGTATTGTACATTAAGAATGGTGCATATAAGTAGGCTTACAAAATCCTATTTCAATTATGAATCAGATATATAAATAAATTTTCTAAAAATAAATTTCTTAAACGGAAACAAAATCTTCTCAATAATAGATTTCCTAAATGGATACAGAAATTTTCTTAAAATAATTCGTTCGAACCATCGCACTTCTATTAGTCAGGCTGCAAAGTCTACTGAAATTCGTTCTAAGCGAGAAATTAATATAGGCGAACCCTTGCACATCGCTTCTAACACCAACGTGACATAGTTGCACGCTCCTTACAATGTGTATTGGATTTTTCTGGTTCTTTGCATAGATGAATTGTAGTCTATGTAAGATTATATTTTGTTAATACTTTAATTTGAAATGTAATATTATGACTGTGGTCTTTAAGAAACTTACTAATTTGAAAAATTTTCAATTTAGGCAGATAAATCTTCTCTTCTCTTTAATTTAAAAAAAATTCAAATATGTCATATTTAATTTAAAATTTGTATAAATTTGTCATTATAAAAACTTACCATTTGTAACTTTAGTTACAATGCAATCAAGTAATAATTGATGTCGACCTACACGCGCGCGCGCGCGCGCACGTTTCATGCATGTAGTTACTAATTGATGATTGATCTGAGTAGTTTGCTATAATTTTGCAGGTGGCTAACATAATATTTATAGATTCGCCTGTTGGTACTGGCTTCTCCTTTGCGAAAACTCCCCAAGCTTACTACATGGACGACACCCTAAATGCAGCCCAGGATTACACTTTTCTAAGGAAGGTCTAAGAGTTAATTTATTCACCATATATATATTTGTATACAATTGTTAATTTGTACGAGTGATATGCAACGTAGTTTGAAATGTTATTAATCTATAATTTACCAAAATATGAAGAATGAAAATTACAAACACTTGTTATGTTTTAGAATTGTACAAAAAAAATTTACTCCATTTTCCATGTCTTGAAATTTATTTGTATAAAAAATCACGACAGCATTAATGCTAAAATTTGTTTTTTTTTTTTTTTCTCTTTTATTGAGTTGTAATGCAGTGGCTTATGGATCACCCTGATTTTGTCGACAATCCATTATACGTTTCTGGTGATTCCTACTCAGGTGTGATTGTTCCCATCATCACTCAACATATATATAATGGTAATCAATTTTATATCTAATTTATGCTCCTTTCAAATTATTGGTAGGAAGTATATGTAAACTCTTTTTTTATTTGTATATAAAATATGAGTTTAATTATGGCATACTACCTGTAATTATATTAATGAGTTTAAAAAAATATGACGTGTGTTTATAATTGTTATTTTTTATATTTTTTAATATAAAAAATTGGTAGTGATCAAAAGTTATACAGACTCTCCATATATATGGAGGATCCCTTAGTTGTGAATCATACGTGGTCATTTTTTTGCCTTTTGGTTGGTTGTGTAGGGAACGAAGCCGGACATGAGCCACCAATGAACATTCAGGTAAATCAACCTGCTGCTAATCAAAGAACTTTTATCACAGTAGTTAACTTCAATTTTCTTTTTCTCCTTTTTTTTTTTTCAATTTCATCTACTAATTTTGTTTAGAGATCATCGTAGACTAGAAGTGGAGCTAATGGCTTAATTTAATTCAGGGATATGTCCTTGGGAACCCTGCTACGGATGTCCTCTATGACAAAAATGAAAGAATACCATACGCTCATCGACTGGCACTTATATCAGGTTATCTGTATGAGGTAATTATGACTAATTTTGATTGGCATATCTTAATAATTAATACGTAGAGGGTCTATTTAGGCTCAATATCAATAATAACTTAAGAAGAATAACTTTTTACCAACTTATATTACAGTCGAAAAAATAAAGTTAATTATGTGAAAGGCATAATATAAAATATTTTCAAGAGAATATATTTATAACTATCTATAATGATGTAAACAGACGAATCGCCTCGTCCCTTGATTATTATTCGTATAACTCTAGCCTAATCTAGGTTGGCTTGAGCACTTCGAGACAGGGCTTGGGTCTCGACAACCCATTTGTCCCACTTACTAATATATTAAAAAAAATTAAAATGTTAAAACTATTAAAGAATATTAAAAAAAATACTAAAAAGGGTCAATAAAACAGATTAAGATCGAATTTTCTTAACCTGATCTGATCCAACTTATTGTTCATCTCTAAGACCCTGTTTGTTAGCAACATGAAAAGGGGGAATTGGACAAATAATCCGTAAGGTCCAGTTACCCTATTTGTTTAGCAAATAAAATTGCTTCACAACAATTCCAACCATATGCCACATCCCTCAAAATGGTGGACAAATAATCTCACCTAGGATGTGGTATTATTTATATCCCATTCTCGGATTTGTTTCCTGCCAAAATCTTAAGGTTCAAAATTATTTCTTGTCACATTTCATGTCAAATCACATCTTTTATCCCACTTTATATTCCACCGACCAAACACTAAAAAAAGAATCTCACATAAAAAATTAATCTCATGTTATATCTAATCCGACATATTATCCTATGGTATTACTTATACCCCATCATCCAATCTCTCAAAACAAACATAGCCTAAATGTCCACATTAGGGGTGCACAAAGAAACCGAATAACCTAAAAACCAAACCAATTCAACTACTTTGATTCGAGTTGATTCAGGTATGTATCAAAATCAATTATATTCTAGTCTAAAAAATTAGCAACCCAAATTTTCCCTGTCCCAACTCACGACCCGACTTGCTTGTTTGCCCCGCCCGACCTATTAAAATATTAAAAAATATTAAAAAAATATTAAAGAATATTAAAAGGGGTTAATGGGACAGATTTTTCTGACCCGACATAAGGGTAGGTGGGTCAGCCAGTGGGCGGGCCGACTCATGGCCTGTATTGAATCCGATCCGGCCTATTTCCGTCTCTAACTGTTTACGCTGTATAGATAATTGGTATTTATGCATATGTTTTATATATATGATTAAATTTTATACATATTTAATTTTTGATTTTAAAAAGTGATCAATAAATTTGAAAGATTTGACCGTTTTCAGTCAACCAAAGAAAATTGCAAGGGGACGTATGTGGATGCAGATCCCAACAACGCCGCATGTATGAGCGATCTTCTATTAGTATACAAGGTTAGCTCGATTCCTATTCTACTTTTTCATGCACATATTACTGTCACTTGGAAAAAAAAAAAAAAAAAACTATATAATTAATTTTTTTTGTTAAACTAACTTACATGACATTTGTAAATTAAAAAAGCAAAACGTATTAATTGGTTACTTTTTATTAAAAGTTTAGATTAATTTTCACATCATTTTAATAAAAACTTAATGTAAAAATATATTTTTCTAGCTAACATTACTCATTATAATTTTTCATTAAGGTTTTTAAACGCTAATTAACAGCTGTTTATTGCTTGATATATATACATATATATATATATATATATATGTATATATACAGTGCATTAGCAGGCTCGATCCAGCACAAATTTTAGAACCAAATTGTGATGCACTGTCGCCGAGACCAAATTTATTGAGATGGGATCCAAACACTCTCCCAGAAGATCCCGATCCTCTCCTAATTCATTCAATACCCGAACCATGGTGTCGAGTAAATAAATCTCTCTCTCTCTCTCTATATATATATATGTTTTCGTTTGAGAGCCTCTCAAAATTGGGTATATAAGTGATTAAAAACTCTTTGTTTTTTTCTCATTTTCTTTTGTAGAGCTATCATTATTTGTACTCTTACATTTGGGCCAATGATAGAAGTGTCCAAGAAGCTCTTCATGTTCGGCCGGTTTGTGATGATCTAGAGACTCCTCAACATATATATATATATATATATATATATATATGTTTTAAGTTTGAGATTGATTAAGCATGTGGGTGATTAATTTTTCATGGTGATCACTATCTGCAGGGAACAAAAGAGGAATGGATCAGGTGTAATAAAACTTTATCTAAGACGGCATATAATTATAATGTCCAGAGCAGCTTCAACTATCACAGAAATCTCACCAAAAAACGTTGTCGTTCTCTAATTTACAGGTACCATATATCTTCAATCTTAACGTACCAAGATTAGTATGCCAATGAAATAGCGGCATGAATGTGCATTGGTATCAAATTCAAAGGAGAAGAAAAAAAAAATCATAATGAATCAATGGCAAGTCGTTTTGAAATTAGTAGGAGCTATTGCCACCAAAATTTTGAGGGCTAGAAAATTTTTATCACTGACAAAATTATTCACATTTGTTAATAACTCATAATTTATTCACCCTTAGTCTCTAAAGTTTTGACAAAAATTTTTTTTTATTACCCGTGATAACAGAGTTGCAGACGGGCTGAGTTGATAATTACCTAATTAATTATGCACAACTGAACCATTCAAATATTTATAAAAATCAACATTAATTATTTATATTTGTTTGTAGAGTATTTCTATTTTTGTTTTAATAATCATGAAATTAAAAATTTTTCGTATTTCTATTTTTGTTTTAATAATCATGAAATTAAAAATTTTTCTTTGTCCTAACAGCGGTGATCACGACATGGTTATTCCATATATGGGCACACTAAAATGGATAAATGCGCTGAACTTAACCATTTCAGAGGATTGGCAACCATGGTTGGTGGATGGCCAAGTCGGAGGGTTGTTCTCTAAACTATTTCTCAACTCTTTTTGCAGCATATATATATATATATATATATATGTATGTATTTATGTATATATATTTGTTGGTTTTAGATTATGGTTTAAGTATCATCTCTTAATTAGTGTATACTAATTTTTAATTTCAACACTACATTTTGTTAATGCAGATACACAGAAAAGTATACAAAAGGCTCGTATCTGCTGACATTTGCAACTGTGAAGGCAAGAGAACTCCTCATGCACTCATTTATTCTAGTGTTGAATTGAAAATATATATATATATATATAGTTAAATAATTAAGCTGATCCTTTGCGTTGTACGTACTGCAGGGAGGGGGCCACACGGCTCCAGAGTACAAGCCAAAGGAATGCCTTGCTATGATCAATAGATGGTTAGCCCATTTCGATCTCTAAGTCGATCCCCTTGGCTCAAACAGAATGCGGAGAATTCCATTTCTTCATGTCTAAAAAGAAATGATAAATGAACTCCATTTTTAGTTTCTTGTACTTCATTTTCTTTCATAATAAATGCATTGAATGTGTCTCTTAGGGGATTCCAATAATGTTCTAATTAATAATTAATGTAGTTAAATTTGGTTTTAAGAATAAATGCCAAGGGTGTATGTATTATTATATTAATGGCGGAGGCCCATACCGTGTGACTTCTCTCTTTTCTGCTCCTTTTTCTTCTTAGGAGGTGTTTGGCAACTCAAAAATTAGTAAAAAAATATCAAAAGTTGATTTTTGTGTATTTGGTAAAATCACAAATTTTCTCATTTTTTTGATTTGCTATAGTAAAAAATACCACTCCATATTACAACTTTTTTGATTTGTTACAGTAAAAAAACATACCAAACATCTAAGAATTACAACTATTTTGCTTTGCTACAGTAAAAAATTTACCAAACACCCAAAAGTTACTAAAAAATACTAAAAATTTCACTTTGTTCAACCAAATACACAAAAAAGTGCCCAAAAAAAAAAACAACCAAAAAACTACCAAAACTTAAGTTTTTTTTTAACTTCCAAACACCCTCTTATTCCTGTGCTCTATTATCTTCCTGTATATCTGCTTTCTTATTTGTTTTTAACATTTTCCCCTTGTACCCTATTCCAGATAAAATAGTTATTTACAGTTATGTTGGGCCAAAAGAAAACAGTTAAAGAGATAATTGTGCTATTTTTCCATTCCATATATTCTACCATTTTAAAACCTTTAATAAGTAATAAATTTTATGAAAATCAAACTTAAATATATTTAAACAAAAATTAATATAAATGAACTCTAAATATAATAGATAAAGAAAAATGATTTTTATAGAAAATAAGAAAGACAAGTAAAATTAATTAG
Organism: Vitellaria paradoxa; assembly: GCA_019916065.1. Lineage (NCBI taxonomy): Eukaryota > Viridiplantae > Streptophyta > Magnoliopsida > Ericales > Sapotaceae > Vitellaria > Vitellaria paradoxa. The sequence goes on along the minus strand of CM034238.1, from coordinate 4,582,023 downwards.
ACAATACTCATGATATATATATATACACATTCACTCATTCAAGGTGCATCTGAAGAGGAAAAAAAAATGTATGCATCGGTTACTTTTTAACGTTTGATTGGTACAACTTAAAAATTCTGACTAAACTTGAATTCAATAGAAACTCGATCTAATGTTAAGCGTGCTCGAATGGAGGGTAATTACGAGGATGGGTGACCACCTAAGAAATAGCTAACCAAGCTCGAATCTAATAATGATGTCTTGTGTAGATGTGAATCATTACAAATGGTACTAGAACTAATAGCCAATTAGAAGTGTAGGGCCATGCAAGGGTGCGTGTCCCATTTGGGAGAGGATTGTCAAAGACTGTGAAGGACCTACTTGTAAAGGACTCTGCTTATGAGAGGGTAAAATAGGAAATGAAGCAGAGAAGTAATATCTTCTCACATTACTTTTTGTCTGACATTGTCTGGTGGAGAAAGGAAGTAACATATACGTAATTTTCAACATTTATAAAATACAATACGTTTTAAAGTTGCGAGGTTACTGGATTCAGTTGAAACTCTAGAGCTAAGCGTGCTCGAGTAAAGATAGTACCAGGATAAGTGACCTTTTAAGAAGTAGCTAACCAAACCTAAAGCGGATAATATTATACTGTATAGATACAGGTTTTTACGGTCTCACTTATCTGTCAGAGTGGTTTTACTTAGAAAAGTTGAAAAATTTTGGCAAAAGTTTGTAAAATTTTGATAACTTTTATTTGGCTTGGCATCCACCAATTTATACCATTAATTTAATGATATTTTTGAAAAATGACATGATTAATGACATTTTTTTTTAAAAAGTGTTATTAAATTAGAAGTACATTGTAAAAGTTTAATGATAGTTTATTAAAAAATATCATTATTCATTGAACAATAGTGACATTTTTGAAATAAATTATAACATTTTAGAAAAAGTCCTGCGAATGGAGTCATTTGGCTCAACAACAAAAATGAAAAGATTTTAACTTTTACCAATTTTCTTCAACAAACACAAAAACAACTTTTATTAATTTTCTCTAATTTTTCTCAAATTTTCTCCAATTTTTATCAATTTTATCAATTTTTTAAATTTTTACCAATTTTTTTAATTTTCTCTAATTTTTATAAATACCCTTCAATATCTCTCAATCTTTTTTCTTAATTCTTCTCTCTTTAACGTTCTTATCTGTTAATAAAAAAAAAACGTAAAAAGAACATATTGAAAAATAAAGAAAAAGAAAAAAGAATAAAGAGAGAGAGATATATAAATTAATCAAAGAATAAAATTTAAAAAAATAATAATACATAAGTACGTGAAACTTTCCCCTTGTTTAGGATAGCCATCAAATCAGGTAACAACTATATATATATATATATTGGGTATTTAGTAAAAATTTGTAAAAGTTTAAAAAAATTTAAAAAAAAGGTAAAAATTAAATGAAATTGGAGAAATTTGATAACAATTGAAGAAAGTTGACGATAAAAGTTATTTTTGTATTTGTCGGAGAAAATCGATGAAAGTTTGAATTTTTTAATTTTTGTTGGTAAACCAAATGATTTCATACTAATTTCATAGAACCTTCTCTAGAATATTATAATTTATTTCAGAAGTCACAATTGTTCAATGAATAATGAAATTTTCTAATAAAGTATTATTAAATTATTACAATTTATTTGTAATTTAATAATATTTTTTAAAAATATCATTAATATAAATAATCATGTCATTTCTTATAAAATATCATTAAATTAATGTCACCTAATGTCATTTGCTACAGTGAGCCTTAATTTCAAATACATCGAAAGGCAGTAGTATAATATTCAGTGATTTAAATTGATGGTGCCAAGCCAAATAAAAGTTATCAAATTCTTATAAATTTTTACTAACTTTTTGACAATTTTTTTAATCAAAATCATTTGAACAGACTGGTGATACCATGTTCGAGCACGTTTAGTCAGAATTTTTAGGTTGTATCAATCAAACGTAAAAAAGTGACCGACACATACCTTTTTTTTTTTTTTTCTCTTCTGGATGCACCTTGAATGAGTGAATATGTGTATATATATATTTATATACATCACGAGTATTGTCTAATTAATTTTATTTGTCTTTCTTATTTTCTATAAAAATCATTTTTCTTTATCTATTATATTTAGAGTTCATTTATATTAATTTTTTTAATAAATTTAAGTTTGATTTTCATAAAATTTATTACTTATTAAAGGTTTTAAAATGGTAGAATGGAATAGAAAAATAGCACAGTTATCTCTTAACTGTTTTCTTTTGTCCCAAAATAACTGTAAATAACTATTTTACCTCGAAAAGGGTACAAGGGGAAAATGTTATAAACAAATAAGAAGGCAGACACAGAGGAAGATAATAGAGCACAGGAATAAGAAGTAAAAGGAGCAGCAAAGAGAGAAGTCACACGGTATGGGCCTCCACCATTAATATAATAATACATACACCCTTGGCATTTATTCTTAAAACCAAATTTAACTACATTAATTATTAATTAGAACATTATTGGAATCCCTTAAGAGAAACATTCAATGCATTTATTATGAAAGAAAATGAAGTACAAGAAACAAAAAATGGAGCCCATTTATCATCTCTTTTTAGACATGAAATGGAATTCTCCGCATTCTTTTTGAGCCAAAGAGGATCGACTTAGAGGTCGAAATGGGCTAACCACCTATAGATCATAGCAAGGCATTCCTTTGGCTTGTACTCTGGAGCTGTGTGGCCCCCTCCCTGCAGTACGTACAACGCAAAGGATCAGCTTAATTATTTAACTCTATACATATATTCAGTTCAACACTAAAATAAATGAGTGAATGTGGAGTTTTCTTGCCTTCACAGTTGCAAATGTCAGCAGATACGAGCTTTTTGTATACTTTTCTGTGTATCTGCATTAACAAAAAATAGTGTTGAAACTAAAAATTAGCATATACTAATTAAGAGATGATACTTAAACCATAATCCAACACCAACAAATATACATACATACATATATATATATGTATATATGTATATATTTATTATATGCTGCCAAAAGAGCTGAGAAATAGTTTAGAGAACAACCCTCCGACTTGGCCGTCCACCAACCATGGTTGCCAACCCTCTGAAATGGTTAAGTTCAGCGCATTTATCCATTTTAATGTGCCCATATATGGAATAACCATGTCGTGATCACCACTGTTAGGACAAAGAAAAATTTTTAATTTCATGATTATTAAAACAAAATTAGAAATACTTTACAAACAAATATAAATAATGTTGATTTTTATAAATATTTGAATGGTTCAATTGTGCATAATTAATTAGGTAATTATCAACCCAGGCCATTTGCAACTCTAGCTCCTTCTAATTTCAAAACGACTTACAATTGATTCATTGTGATTTTTTTTTTTCCTTCTTCTTCTTTGAATTTGAGACCAATGCACATTCACGCCGCTATTTCGTTTGTATACTAATTTTGGTACGTTAAGATTGAAGATATATGGTACCTGAAAACTAGAGCACGACAACGTTTTTTGGTGAGGTTTCTGTGATAGTTGAAGCTGCTCTGGACATTATAATTATATGCCGTCCCAGATAAAGTTTTATTACATCTGACCCATTCCTCTTTTGTTCCCTGCAGATAGTTATCACCATGAAAAATTAATCACCTCATGCTTAATCAATCTCAAACTTATAATATATATATATATATATATTGACGAGTCTCTAGATCATCACAAACCGGCCGAACATGAAGAGCTTCTTGGACACTTCTATCATTGGCCCAAATGTAAGAGTACAAATAATTATAGCTCTGCAAAAGAAAATGAGAAAAAAACAAAGAGTTTTTAATCACTTATATACCCAATTTTGAGAGGCTCTCAAACGAAAACATATATATATAGAGAGAGAGAGAGAGAGATCTATTTACTCGACACCATGGTTCGGGTATTGAATGAATTAGGAGAGGATCGGGATCTTCTGGGTGAGTGTTTGGATCCCATCTCAATAAATTTGGTCTCGGCGACAGTGCATCACAATTTGGTTCTAAAATTTGTGCTAGATCGACCCTGCTAATGCACTGCATATATATATATATATATATATATATATATATATCAAGCAATAAACAGCTGTTAATTAGCGTTTAAAAACCTTAATAAAAAATTATAATGAGTAATGTTAGCTAGCAAAAATATTTTTACATAAGTTTTTATTAAAATGACGTGAGAATTAATCTAAACTTTTAATAAAAAGCAATTAATTAATATGTTTTGCTTTCTTAGGTATGTTTGGAGTTTTAAAAAAATCAAAAAAAAAAACTAAAATGTGAGGTTAATGTGATGTAAAAATGACAGGTAACAAAATTTGATTAGAAAAATTTAAAATTTTTTAAAATTTTTTAATTTTTTTTTTTTATTCCAAACCAACCTTTAATTTACAAATGTCATGTAAGTTAGTTTAACAAAGAAAATTAGTTATATAGTTTTTTTTTTATGTGATAATAATATGCGTATGAAAAAGTAGAATAGGAATCGAGCTAACCTCGTATACTAATAGAAGATCGCTCATACATGCGGCGTTGTTGGGATCTGCATCCACGTACCTCCCCTTGCAATTTTCTTTGGTTGACTGCAAACGGTCAAATCTTTCAAATTTATTAATCACTTTTTTTAATCAAATATTAAATATGTATAAAATTTAATCATACATATAAAACATATGCATAAATACCAATTATCTATACAGCGTAAACAGTTAGAGATGGAAATAGGCCGGATCGGATTTAATCAGGCCATCAGTCGGCCCGCCCACTGGCTGGCCCACCTACCCTCGTGTCGGGTCAGAAAAATCTGTCTCATTAACCCTTTATAATATTCTTTAATAGTTTTTAATATTTTTAATGTTTTTTAATATTTTAATAGGTCCGGCGGGACAAACGGACAAGTCGGGTCGTGAGTTGGGTAGGAAAAATATTAGATTGTTAATTTTTTAAACTAGAATATAATTAATTTTGATATATACCTGAATCAATGATAACCAAAGTGATTAGATTGATTTGATTTTTAAGTTATTCGGTTTCTTTGTACACCCCCAACGTGGACAGCTAGAGATGGACAATAGATTAACTCAGATCAGGTTAAGAAAATTAATCCCTGACCTGTTTTATTGACCGTGTTTAATATTTCTTAGTATTCTTTAATATTTTTTAATAGTTTTAATATTTTAATTTTTTTAATATATTAATAGGTGGGATGAACGAATTGCCGGGACATAAACCCTGACTCAAGGTGCTCAAGCCAGACTGGGTCATGCTAGAGCTATACGAGTAATAATTAGGGGACGAGCCGCTTTGCCCTATTTACATCACTATAGTTATAGATATATTCTCTTGAAAATATTTTGTATTATGCCTTCCACATGATTAACTTTTTTTTTTGGGCTGTAATATAAGTTGGTAAAAAAGTTATTTTTCTTAAGTTATTATTGATATTGAGTATAAATAACAGAAAATTGTATCCAAGTCATACTTTGTAATCTTTTAAAACTATTAGTCACACCCAAAAAAAAGTATTGCTTTTAAGTCACATTAATGTGGAAAGTTTTGTATTTAAGTCACACTTTTGAGTGGGTCCCACGAGTTTGTTTTAAATATAATTTCTAATATACCGATAATATCCTTTATTTCTATAACAAAGTTACACAAGTTATTTCCAGGAATTCCGGGAATCACGTGAAGATATGTTTACCAAGAATCACGCTTCTTCCATTTTTTTTTTCTTTCCTTATTTTCAGTTTCATTATTTACAGTTTTAGTCGTGAAGATATTAAGAAGATAGAACTTATTTGGCCTATCTTCTTCATGGATTGATTTTGCCGATTGGCGTTTTGAGCTATTTTCAAAACAGTACCGGTACTGTTTCAAAAAATATGATGATGTTGGCTCGTATGGTTAGTTTATGTTATATATCGATTGATGTTTTTTAGGCAATATGAAAACAGTACCGGTCCAAAACAGTACCAGTACTGTTTTATCGGTACTGTTTTCAACACAGTACCGGTACTGTTTTATCGGTACTGTTTTCAAAACAGCACCATGAATTATAAGCGGATGACAAGTTTTAAGGGCAAGAGAAATCTATTAGGTCGATTAACGTTTTGAGCTATCTTCAAAACAGTACCGGTACTGTTTCAAAAAATATGATGATGTTGGCTCGTATGGTTAGTTTATGTTATGTATCGATTGATGTTTTTTAGGCAGTATGAAAACAGTACCGGTCCAAAACAGTACCGGTACTGTTTTATCGGTACTGTTTTCAACACAGTACCGGTATTGTTTTCAAAATAGCACAATGAATTATAAGCAGATGACGAGTTTTAAGGGCAAGAGAAATCCATGGGGTCGATTAGCGTTTTGAGCTATCTTCAAAACAGTACCGGTACTGTTTCAAAAAATATGATGATGTTGGCTCGTATGGTTAGTTTATGTTATGTATCGATTGATGTTTTTTAGGCAGTATGAAAACAGTACCGGTCCAAAACAGTACCAGTACTGTTTTATCGGTATTGTTTTCAACACAGTACCGGTATTGTTTTCAAAATAGCACAATGAATTATAAGCAGATGACGAGTTTTAAGGGCAAGAGAAATCCATGGGGTCGATTAGCGTTTTGAGCTATCTTCAAAACAGTACCGGTACTGTTTCAAAAAATATGATGATGTTGGCTCGTATCGTTGGTTTGTATTATGTATCGATTGATGTTTTTTAGGCAGTATGAAAACAGTACCGATTCAAAAGAGTACCGGTACTGTTTTATCGGTACTGTCTTCAAAACAGTACCAGTACTGTCTTCAAAATAGCACCATGAATTATAAGCAGATGATAAGTTTTGGGCAAGAGAAATCCATGGAGTTGATTAGTATTTTGAGATATTTTCAAAACAGTACCGATACTGTTTCAAAATAAAAAAAAATAAATATACTTAGGAATGATGATCGATTTAGGTTTTTCCCAAATAGTTTTGATTTTGTTTCCAAAAATCGATTTTGCTTGCTTTGTAAAGAAGATGGAAAGTCGCGGAATTAGGTTTTTCCAAACAGTTTTGATTTTGTTTTCAAAAATTAATTTTTCTTACTTTGTAAAGAAGATGGAAAGTCGCGAAATTAAGTTTTTCCCAAACAGTTTTGATTTTGTTTCCAAAAATCGATTTTTCTTGCTTTGTAAAGAAGATGGAAAGTCACGGAAGTTATGAGTGAAGTGTACACTATTTTCGGATAAAACTGGCAGTTTTGAAATGTGGTGAAAAACGCGTGATGTCCTTTTTTGTCTTTTTGTTGCAAGTGTGACTTATTTACAAACAAGTTTTTTGGGTATGACTTAAATCCTTATAAGTGCATAAATAGTGACCGGCCTCCAAAAACCCCTATAAATAAACCCTCTACGTATTAATTATTAAGATATGCCGATCAAAATTAGCTATAATTACCTCATACAGATAATCTGATATAAGTGCCAGTCGATGGACATATGGTACTCTTTCATTTTTGTCATTAAGGACATCCGTGGCAGGGCTCCCAAGGACATATCCCTGAATTAAATTAAGCCATTAACTTCACTTCTAGCCTATGATAATCTCTAAACAAAATTAGTAGATGAAATTGAAAAAAAAAAAAAATTGAAGTTAACTACTGTGATTAAGTTCTTTGATTAGCTGCAGGTTGATTTACCTGAATGTTCATTGGTGGCTCATGTCCGGCTTCGTTTCCTACACAACCAACCAAAAGGCAAAAAAATAACCATGTATGATTCACAACTAAGGGATCCTCCATACACATGGAGAGTGTGTATAATTCTTGATCACTAACAATTTTTTACAGTAAGTAACATACTATAATATATCATTAATTTGTAATATAAAAAAATATAAAAAATAACAATTATAAACACACGTCATATTTTTTTAAACTCATTAATATAATTATAGGTAGTATGCCAAAATTAAACTCATATTTTATATATGAATAAAAAAAAATAATTTGCATATACTTCCTATCAATAATTTGAAAAGAGCATAAATTGGACACAAAATTGATTACCATCATATATATGTTGAGTGACGATGGGAAGAATCACGCCCGCGTAGGAATCACCAGAAACGTACAGTAGGTTGTCGATAAAATTAGGGTGATCCATAAGCCACTGCATTACAACTCAGTAAAAGAAAAAAAGAAGAAACGGATTTTAACTTTGACGTTGTTATGATTTTTTATATAAATAAATTTCAAAACACAACAAATGGAGTAATTTTTTGCACAACTTTAAAACATAACAAGCGTTTGTAATTTTCATTCTTCATATTTTGTTAAGTTATAAATTAATAACATTTCATACTACATTCTATATCACTTGTACAAATTAAAAATTATATACATACATATATGGTGAACAAATTAACTCTATGACCTTCCTTAGAAGAGTGTAATCCTGTGCTGCATTTAGGGTGTCGTCCATGTAGTAAGCTTGGGGAGTTTTTGCATAGGAGAAGCCAGTAGCAACAGGCGAATCTATAAATATTATGTTAGCCACCTACAAAATTATAACAAACTACTCAGATCAATCATTTATCAGTAACTAAACGCATGAAACATGTGTGTGCGTGTGTGTATGTATGTATGTATGTATGTATGCATAGGTCGACATCAATTATTACTTGATTGTGTAGTAACTAAAGTTATAAATGGTAAATTTTTATAATAGTAAATTTGTATAAAATTTTAAATTAAATATGACAAATTTAAATGTTTCCTAAATTGAAGATGAGAGAAGATTTGTAAGCCTAAATTGAAAAATGTTCAAACTAGCAAGTTTCTTAAAGACTACAATCACAATATTACAATCCAAGTCAAACTATTAATAGAATATAATTTTACATAGACTAGAATTTAGTTATGCAAAAAATCAAAAAAATCCATTACGCACTGTAGGAAGTATGCAGGGAGTGTGTGACTACGCCACATTGGCACTGGGAGTGATGCGTAAGGGTTCGTCCAAGTTAATTTCTGGCGCAGAACAAATTTTGAAAGATTCGCAGCCTGATCGATGGGAGTGCGATTGTTCAAACGAATAATTTTATAAAAGATTATGTTTCTACTTAGGAAGTTTGTTTTCTGAAATATTCTATTTTCATTTAGGAAATTTGTTTTTAGGAAATCTATTTATATATTTGATTCCTAATTAGAATAGAATTTTGTAAGTCTATTTATAGGCAACCAAGCTTAGTGTACAATATAAATCAGAAAATACATATTATAGAGTCTTGTGAGAGAGATAATTTTTCTTTTGTGAGCTTATAGGTCTTTCTCTTATTTTTTTTATATTCTTTCTTTAATTTCTGAGTGAATAAGAAAGTCTACTTGTAAGGTTTATCGAGTGAATCGAGGAAGAATGACGAAAGAATTTGTGCAAGTAAATCGCAGAGAATCTGAGTAGAGTCTTATAACCCGTTGATAGAGAAATTTGTAATAGAGTTTTTTCTTCCTATGAAAAAGGGTTCCTTCTTAAATATCTGTCATTTTCTTTACTTTGGGTGCGTTTGGTACACCAAATTTTGGTAAAAATTTTTGAAAACCTCTATACATTTTTACACATTCTTACCTTTTCAAAGTTCAAAAAAAGTTCAATACCTTTCAAAAAAAAGTCGATAACTAGAATTTTGCTAATCCAATAGTAAAAACTTTTTCGCCATTCTCACCATAGATTCTCCAAACTACCGAATGATACCTACATTGACTTTTTTTGTGGAGTCGTAGAAATCGTTCCAACAGATTGTAGAAACAATTTCGACGGATTCGTGTGACCAATTTCTGTCCAAACGATTTTTACAATTCGTTTGAACTCGTTTGGACGGATTGTAGTGCGTCATGACTACCCAAAATTTTAAATTCGTCCAAACGAAAATCTAATTTGTCAGAGTGGGAATCTTATTATTCATCTCCAAAAAATATAGTTTGAGATGTGTGTACCAAATACTAAAAATTTTCTCAAATCACATTTTATTTCATTTTATTTCACTTTTTATTACTCCAAACACACCCTTTGTGTGTGATTGTTTGATTTGAAAATTTTCACAAGTTACAGCCAGAGCATCAGGGTAAAAATTTACACCTTTGTCCACGAGTATGGATTCAACCTCAATACCGGCTTGTTCCCGCTGGAGTTTACGTAGTCAAAAGTAACTGGACCTACAAATGAAAGATCAATACAAAATGACCAATTAATGCATTTCAAAGCTAACAACGGCGTGTACTGAAATATGAATATGAGTACAATACGAGTGTAAGTGTCTGTTTGGCGCCCAAAAAAAATGGTAGTTGAGCGATTACTTTTTTTATTTTTTTTTAAATTATTAAATTTATTCTTTTATATTTTAAATTTCTTTTAAATTTAAAAAAATAAAAATATCAAATTAACAAAATGTTAAAAAGTTAACTAATAAAAAGTTTTCCTTTCTAAACAAAAAAAAAAAAAAAAACTAATTTTTTTAGTTGTTAGTCAATGACCAACTTAAAAAAAAATGTTCGTTTTTTTTTTCGCAAATTCAACCTAAATGTAAGCATAGATAATTTCAAAAAATCGTTAAAAATATAAACATTACAAGAATCTAACAAATAATATATGCACGTACATCTATGTATAATTTTGCAACTACTTAAATTTAACTTTGTTTTTGTCATATGAATATGTTTAAAGGAAAAAAAATAAAATAATTAAACAACTAAGCGGAGTGACTTGATCGTTGCTTCACACACCCAATCATGGGCGGACTCTTACTCGACCTAGTTGACCAGTGACATCATTACAGTGCATTTAGGACCCAATTTCACACCATTGATTGTTGACTTCACAAATTTCTTGTAAAACCCATCGAGGTCTTCCTCTTCTGGTAGTGATATTCCGGCGAGATTAAAATTGTGGTACCCAATCTCTGTGTGTACCCGGAGAGACTGAGAGGATTGATCTGCACTGCAATGCCGATATGGGTTTGTCCTTACGGTTCGGGTAGTCGCGTATTCAGCTAATGGGTTCCACTTGGTGCCCTACCGATAGGGATTCATTGGCTCTGGGATTCGGATTTGACGAGGGTTCTGCCGTGTTGTAATTGAGGCGACGCTTGGATTGCGGGGTTTTTGAGTGAGTGGACTGGGGTTTGACTTGATCTTGACAAAGCTGTCGACGCCATTGGAAAAAAACAAAGAGATATGATCGTAATGATATAGAAAATCAAACTCGATGTTTTGGGTTTAGAGAGAGATAATCAAGCCTCAAACTTTGTAAATCCCTTTTTGGGCTTTGAATCGATGCAAAACTTGTTTGGGCCTCGAGTGTCAGAATGACTCGATGCTTTCAAGTCTTCGTGTTGTTGTGATATGTGATTTATATTCAGATTGGAGAATTAGGAAGAGATGATAAGTTTTCGAAACGAAATGTAGCAAATTATAATAAACAGGCCGTTAGACCTGCTCACATAACGGAACATTAGACTCGCTCATGTAACGGAGTGGAGAAAAATAAGTGGATGAAAGGTATGAAAGAAAAGATGAACTCTTTACATAAGCATAGTACTAGAGAGTCAGTGGAACTTCCTAAGGAAAAGAAATTGATTAGGTGCAAATAGGTTTATTGAAATAAAGAAACTATTTCAGAAAAAAGGTACTCACAAAGAAAAGAAATCGACTATGATGGGGTGTTCTTTCCTATTGTTAGACACACCTCTATTAGAATGGTGATGGCTATGATAGTAAACTATAATTGGGAGCTGGAGCAGTTAGATATAAAGATCGCGTTTCTTCATGGAGATTTGAAGGAACAGATTTACATGAAACAGCCAAAGGGGTTTGTAGGACCAGATACTGAATATCTTGTTTGCAAGCTAAATAAGTCATTGTGCGAGCTTAAGTAGTCTTCCAGGCAGTGGCACAAAAAGTTTAACTCATACATAATCCAAATTGGCTACACTTACTATGAGTATAATTGTCATGTCTACTATAAGGTACTTACTTGATGATAGTTCTTATATCCTGTTAATGCTCTACGTGGATGATATGTTGATAGCTGTAAAGAGCAAGACTAAAATAGACAGATTGAAATCACTGTTGAGTAAGAAATTTGAAATGAAGGAACTAGGGGTTGCAAAGAAGATTCTTGGCATGAAAATTCGCTAGGATAGAAAGTCCAGAAAGTTGTGGCAGTCTCAGACTGATTATGTGCAAAAAATATTTGAGTGGTACAGCATGGTAGATACGAAAACCAGTTAATACACCTTTGGCGGGTCACTTCAGGTTGTCGGTCTCTTAGTATCAAAAGACTAAGATGAGGTTGCCGATATGTTAAAGGTGTCGTATGCTAGTACAGTTAAATGTTTGATGTATGTTATGGTGTGCACTAGAGCAAACATAGCATATGCAGTAAACATGGTAAATAAATATATGGCAAAACTAGGACTAGAGCACTAGCGAGAGTAAAATAGTTTCTCAGGTACTTAAGAGACACAACAGATTGTGGTATTATATTTGAGCAGCAGAATGGTGGAACTTTAGTTCAGAGGTATGTAGATGCTGATTATGCAGAAGACTTGGATAATAGAAGATCCAATATAGGCTATGTGTTCACTCTAATTGGTGGACCTATCTGTTGGAGATCTATGGTGCAGTCACTTATTGCACTATCCACAACTAAAGTGGAATACATGGTAATGACAAAAGTTACTAAGAAAGCTTTGTGGTTAAAAGGGTTAAAAGGGCTAATCACATAATTAGGCATAGAGTAAGGTGGAGTGAAGCTGTAGTGTGACAGTCAGAGTGCTATTTTCTTAGCAAAGCATCAGGTGTACCATGCTAGAACAAAGCACATTGACGTAAGATTTTACAAGATCAGGGAGTTGCTTAATTCGGGTGAACTGGTGATTGATAAGGTTCACACATCAAAGAATATAGCAGACATGTTGACAAAGCCGATCACTATAGAAAAGTTCAAGCATTACTTGAACTTGATCAATGTCTCTAGGTGCTAGATAAGAGACAACTCCCCCCCTAACTTACTCGTTCTAGGTGGAGTTCTACAGAATTTCTTAAGGTGTGAATATTCACCAATATGAAGATTGTTATGATATGTGGTTCATATTTAGATTAAAGAATTAGGAAGAGACGGGAAGTTTTCGAAAAGAAACATAGCAGAGTGTAGTAAGTGGGTCGTTAATGATTTGACAGGGTTAGGGTTTTTTAATGTATATATATGTGTGTTTTTTTGAAATATATAACCTTTTAAGGGGATTTTGTAATTAATAAGAAAATATTCTAATCGTTGTGAACGTAGATAATCTAGTTGAACCATGTTAAATTTTATGCGTTGATTTTTTGCCTTCTTGTTACTTTTTTTCGTTCATATTCATACTACACTTCAAGATTGAAGTTATTGGGAATGTTCCGTCTTTTGAGAGATGCTTTATTGAAAGCTAAGTTGAGGAGACAAAAGATGACTTTTCAAGGTGATGGGATTTTGAGAAATGAATGAAGAAGATTGGGAGGAAAACTCCGAGAATGGAAAGAAAGAAATAGAGAAAGATGATATGGAAATGAAAAAATAAAAAAAGGGTTCTTTTATTTTTTAATTAAAATGTAGCCAATACATTCTAACATCATATATTAATTAATTACGTGATATCAAATTGTAAGTCGTGCAACTAAGTTAAACGTTTGTTATAATAACAAGTGTAAAAATTTTAAGAGACAAGTTTGAAGTTATATAAATTGATATAAAATATAATTTGTATTATTTTTTTGCGTTTGAAATATAATCAATAAATTAGATGAATGTATTTTGCTCCATTAAAATAATTTTTAACATTTTGTGTTAGAAATTTTTAAAATTTGTAGAAATTTATTAAATTTGTACAGATATAAAGACTTGTAAAAATTTACGTAGTTTTAGGTGAAAAAAATTTGTGAAAGTTTATAGTTATTTGTAAAGACTTTTTAAAATTTTTACAATTTCAACAAACTCTAAGACCCTGTTTGGTAACCATTTCGTTCTCAGTTTTCTATTTTTGTTTTCATTTTTTTTGAAAACTGAACATGAAAACGCGTATGGTAAATTTGTTTTCAGTTTTTAGTTTTCAAAAAAATGAAAAGTGTTTTCAAAATTTTTAAAAATTATGAGAACATAGAAAAAGTGTTTTCTCAAGTTTCATTTTCAGTTTTCAATTTCTTATACAACACTAGTTACAACCATTAATTACTATTGTCAACTAGTTGTTACCAATATCCGGCCACTATCGTCACTACCTTCCAGTCATCTCCAGTCACAACCAAATATATTATTATTTAATATAAAAATATTAAATTAATATATATAATATATTAATATATTAAATTATATTAATATATAAAATTAATAATATATTATTCTTATTTATGTAAGAATATATATATATAATAATTTTATATTAATATATTATATCAAATAATTATATTATATTAATAATATATAAAATATATATATATTAATAATATATATATTAATATATTATTTTATATTAATATATAAAATATATTAATATATTATATCAAATAATTATATTATATTAATAATATATAAAATATATATATATATATATTAATAATATATATATTAATATATTATATCAAATAATTATACTATATATATATATATATATATTATATTAATATATATTATATATATTGTATTAATAATATATATATAATATATATATTAATAATATATATATTAACATATTATATTAAATAATTATATATTAATATATAAAGTTAATAAATTATATATAAAATTATCAATATATTATTTTTATTTATGTAAAAATAGATTAAGTATAATTTAATAAATAATTAATTTAATATATGAAATTATATATTAAATATATTAATTACGTAAATTATATTAAATATATTAATTAACCAAATTATATTAATTATAATTGAATTTCATTTGTTAAATTAATATAAAATTATTTTATTAAATTATATTTAATATATTTTATTTTTGTTAAATTGAATTATTTTTAATAAAGATATAATTAAAATAACTATGTTTAATTAATTTAAATTTAATTAATTATATAATTAAATTAATTAATTAAATTAATATAAAAATTTTAATATAAATTATTTTTAATAGATAATATAATTATATTATATTGAATATATTTTATTTTATTTTTATTGAATCAAATTATTTTGAAAAAATAATATAATAAAAATAATTAAATTTAATTAATATAATTAATTAATTAAATCAAGTTAATTTAAGTAATTAAATTAAATTGAGTTAATTAAATTAATTACTTTAATTAACGGGAAATATATTCTATTAAATTGTTTGTAAAAGTAATTATAATAAATTATGTTTAATATATTTTATTTTTATGGAATTAAATTATTTTTAATGATTAATATAATTAAAATAATTAAATTTATTGAATTTAATTAATTAACAACTGTAACTGCTAAAACTAACAATTATCATTATCAAACGTGTTTTCAAGTTTTTGTTTTCTTTTTCTACTATATAAATGAAAACAAAAAATTAAAAACTGAACACAAAAATTGAAAAATTGAATACAAAAACTGAACATAAAAACTGAAAACTGACAGTTTTACCAAACGAGTCCTAAACAAAAATTTTTGAATTTATCTTTGTTGCTGACGGTCGGATCAAAATTAAACAGCTCGCAGCCTAATATAACGCGACTCCTCTGCCGCCCCAATCTGCTTTCTTTCATCGTGAATCGTCCATTGGGTGTGCTTTTGTATTTGATTTTTAGGGGCCATTTGATGGACACGGGGGGACAGCAGTGGCCCAAAACAGGGGCGTCTTACAAAAAAGAAGTTTTTGGAAGCCGGTCACTATTTATGAACTTATGAGGATTTAAGTCATACCCAAAAAATTTATTTGTAAATAAGTCACACTTGCAACAAAAAGACAAAAAAGGACATCACGTATTTTTCACCATATTTCAAAACTTTCATTTTTATCCGAACATAGTGCACGCTTCACTCATAACTTCCATGACTTTCCATTTTCTTTACAAAGCAAGCAAAACTGATTTTTGGAAACAAAATCAAAATTATTTGATAAAAAACCTAATTCCGCAAAAAGTAAGCAAAACTGATTTTTGGAAACAAAATCAAAACTGTTTGGGAAAAATCTAAATCGATCATCATTCCTAAGTATATTTATTTTTTCTGATTTTGAAACAATACCGGTACTGTTTTGAAGATAGCTCAAAATACTAATCAACTCCATGGATTTCTCTTGCCTAAAACTTGTCATTTGCTTATAATTCATGGTGCTGTTTTGAAAACAGTACTGATAAAACAGTACCGGTACTGTTTTGGATCGGTACTATTTTCATATTACCTAAAAAACATCAATCGATACATAACACAAACCAACGATACGAGCCAACATTATCATATTTTTTGAAACAGTACCGGTACTGTTTTGAAGATAGCTCAAAATGCCAATCGACTTCATAGATTTCTCTTACTCTTAAAACTCGTCATCTACTTATAATTCATGGTGCTGTTTTGAAAACAGTACTAATAAAACAAACTGATACTGTTTTGGACTGGTACTGTTTTCATACTACCTAAAAAATATCAATCGATACATAACACAAACCAACGATATGAGCCAACATCATTATATTTTTTGAAACAGTACCGGTACTGTTTTGAAGATAGCTCAAAACGCCGATCAGCCCCATGGATTTCTCTTGCCCTTAAAACTCGTCATCTGCTTATAATTCATGGTGCTATTTTGAAACAGTACCGGTACTGTTTTCATACTGCCTAAAAAACATCAATTGATACATAACACAAACCAACCATACGAGTCAATATCATCATATTTTTTGAAACAGTACCGGTACTGTTTTGAAGATAACTCAAAATGCCAATCGATAAAATCAATCTGAAGAAGATAGGCCAAATAAACTCTATCTTCTTCATATCTTCATGATTAAAACTGTAAATAATGAAACTGAAAACAAGGAAGGAAAAAAAATGGAAGAAGCGTGATTCTCGGTAAACCATATATCTTCACGTGATTCTCGAAATTTTTGGAAATAACTTGTGTAACTTAGTTATAGAAATAAAAGATATTATTGGTATATTAGAAACTGTATTTAAAACAAACTCGTGGAACCCACTCAAAAGTGTGACTTAAACACAAAACTTGCTACATTAATGTGACTTAAAAGCAATACTTTTTTTTTGGTATGACTAATAACCTTAAAAGATTATAAAGTATGACTTAAATACAATTTTTCGTACAAAAAAATGGGGGCGTTTTGACAAATTAGAAAAAACAAAAAAAAGTTAGCGAAATGTAAAAAAAAAAAAAAATCTAAGACTGTAGAGCGTCAAAAAAATAATAATAAAGAGTGTGTTCGGTATTTAAAAATGCTAATCTTTTTATAAAAAATCACAAATTCAGTAAAAAGTTAATTTTTTATTTTGTGTTTTATGTTTTGAAAATATGAAAACATGAAAACAAAAAACACATTTAGTTTAATATTTTTTGTTTTTCGTATTTTAAGATTTTTCTTATTTTGCGATAAAAACGCTTAAAATGACTTTTTATCATTTTTCATTTTATGTGTAAATTCATTTGCTATTTTCTAAAACTGATTTTGTAAACACAAGTAACTAAATAGAGAGTGTGTAAAGCGCAAAAAAAAATAAATAAATAAAATAAAATTAGGACGGTAGAGTTAAAAAAAAAAGAAAAAGAAAACAGCTTAAAATGCATTTTGTATTTTTTTAAAATAAAGAAAACAGTTCATTTTGTATTTCTTTAAAATAAGGAAAGTAGTTCAAAATGCATTTGGTTATTTGTGTTTTCAAAATCTATTTTAAAAAATTAAAAATGAATTTACACATAAAATAAAAAAGACAAAAAGTCATTTTGAACATTTTTAATGTAAAATAGGAAAAATCTCAAAATACGAAAAATAAAAAATATTAAAGTAAATCTATTTTCTGTTTTTCATGTTTAAAAATTTTCAAAACATAAAACACAAAAAGAAATTTATATTTTTAATTACCGAACATACTCTTTATTTATTTATTTGCGCTCTACGGTTTTTGAATTTTTTTTTAATTTATCAAAACACTCCCATTTTTTATAAAACGCCCCCGTTTTGAGCTACTGCTACGGCGTAGCTCGCCCACTGCTGACCCGGCGTGTCGATTTGATACGACAAACGAAAATAAAACACAAAAATTCAAATTTACCTGCAAGAGTGACACGTGCATTGTTATTATTGGTTAACGTGACACGAAGAAAACGTTTAACTGCAGGGGTCGTGAAGTCTACTTTTCAACAACTTTTAATTAATTATTATTATTATTTGGTTAAATGCCGGTGGTTGAAATTTTTTATGTTTATTTGTTTATTTATTTTTTTGTGAAAAGTTGTTGGTTGAAAAGTTTTATGTTTGCTAAAATAACTATAATTTTTAATAATATTTGGAAAATTTGGATTTTAGCAAAATTTTTTATAGTTTTTGACTATTTAAATAATTTTTAATAACTTTTTTGTATTTGGTGAAAATTTTAATTAATTTTAAAGTTAAGAATCTTAATGTTACTGAATAGAAAAAAGTCAAATTTTAATGCTTTGTCAAACAGTCAAATCTCAAAAGTTAATAGATTTATACCAAAAAAAAATTACTCTACCAAACAGCATTATAATAAGAAAGAATAAAAAAAAAAAAAGAAAAAAGTGAGACTAGCAGCATTATTGTTTTCACCTCTATGGTATCACACTTCTGAATGTCGTAACACATTTGTAATATTACTAGATGATGAATTTCAAGGGCGAAGGCATGCATTGGCTAAGGTGAGTCAAAATCTGGGTAAAATTTTGATTCAATTTTCTTTAGTACTAATATTATATAATATTTTAATTTAATAGTTTATAATCTAATTTAAAATTCAATATAGCCCAAGGCAAAAACTAAATAAGGGGTCGTTTGGTTTGCTGAATTTATTCAAAAAACTCTATAAATCTCTATTAACTTTATATCATATCAACTTTTTCTCTCACTGCACGCATTACGAACTCTCTTCAAACCACAATTTATCTCAATTTATCTCACTTTTTTTTACTCCAAACAACCCCTAAATAAATAAATAAGCGCAGTTTAATACTCAACTTAAGACCGAAAAAATAAAAAAGGGAATTCAGGCTCCGTCCTTGATGAACTTGGTTTGAAGTAGATAATGAGAAAAGGATGAAAAACTAACCAATTTCGTATAAGAGACCAGACAAACCAGAGCAGCCAGGGCCTCCTGTGAGCCAAAACAGGAGAGCGTCATCTTTTGGGCTCCTTTCTGACTCAATGAAGTAGTAAAACAGCTGCACCTCGTCAAATTCTCCTACGCCAATATAACTTGAATGCAAAAAGCCAACACCAAAAGTTTACTTTAATTACCACTCTTATAGTAAATGCTATTAAAGTAAAAAATAAAAATAAAATGAAAATGAAAAAAAAAAATTTAAAGCCAAGGCTCTTCTTACTTACTTACTTACCCAGTCTCAAGTTTAAAAGGGAGAGGACCGGGAAAGCCTGGGAGCGTCGTGACGATCGACTTTGACATAGCATTCATATGCCACAGAGATAATGTAAGAACCAAACACAGTAACATCGGATTAACGTTGGTTTTCATTCTTGTTTTCCTTGGTTTCGAAATGCAGCGCTGCTGGGGATCGAGTGGCATTGCAGTCCTTATCCACGTATATACACACACACCTATATATTGTTAAATTATACATACTATCCTTGATTTTTAAGTAATCACAATTATCACTTTTAAGTAATTACAATTATCACCCTTTGACATTTAAAGTTTATGTTTACTTTTCCCATTTAAAAATTAATAACAATTTAATCCTTCCGTCTAAACAAATAACAACGGAGTTAATACTTTTTTGGAAAAAGAATGCATGACTCCGCCTCCGTACCTTCTTTGTCCCACCCAAACAAAGGAAAGAAAATGATCGGATATTATGAAATACCCAATTCCATTTTTTGTCCGTAGATTGTTGGGTTTGAGTTGATATTGGAGCAGCAAGAGAGTAGCGTGGCCGAGGATGGTTCAGCAGACATCGACGGTGTTAAAGGTGTTCGCGTTGAAAGCCTGGGATGTAGGTGAAGACTCTGCTCATTCAAATTCTCCTCTTTTATGGATGGAACAATGTGGCCTCCTCCTCTTCTTCCCCGCCGGCGAATCCCATCTTCAACATCACTGTCGAGTAGCTCTCTGCAATCACGCTTTTACCCATTAATCTCTATTTAAAAATTTAAAACGAGTTAATTCACTACTTCTTTGTCTCTACAAATCATACCCATCTTAATCAATAAGCAAATTTGGTTTATTAGGAGCTAATCCAAAGCAACAATTATATATAGGGATTCGACTAATACTGTAGTGAATTAAATTATGAAAATCCCTTAATTTGGCATGTGCTTTCCTCCAATCTGGCTCTTGGTTTTTCAGAGATAAACGCACAGTTGATTACAGTTCTTCGTGCAGTCGGATCTTTCGTTCAAAACCAAGATTTCAGTGATTTAGTGGAGCTGCTGATCCACGTATGTATATATTATTAGCAGGGAATATGCATATTCCATGTGTGATTTGTACAGCTGTGTATTTCTAATTTTTGTTGCAGACCCAGTTGGATACCTGTTACAAATTTCATTATCTACCTTCGTCTCTACGGATCTTTTACTTGGAATAGAGACCTTCCAGTATCAGGTGAAAGAGAGAGCGAATGAGCTCAAGATCCTCTTCAAGAAAGATGAGTAGATGTGTGAGAGAGACTGATCCACACACACACACACGCGTAAATATGTGGTTATACCTTCACCATGTATCAAGGGCTTTGTTTATTATTTCTTATTGCCAAATATTTCATTTTAGGTTTTGGTTTTGAAATTTAAATTCACCATTTTAGGTATTTTGTCGGGTTTGATAAATTTTCTCCTCTATTTCATTTTTATTACTGGGTTTTGTTTGATATCTTCGAATCTTGTTAACAGAAATTTAAGTAATCATATTATTATTTCCAGATCTTAGGAGATTCATAGTTTAATGAAGAGTATTTTAGTTTTTTTTTTTTTTTCATGACAAAATAATATATTGACTTAAAATTTTGAATATTGTCATTATTTTTTTCAATCTCTAACGGAAAACTAATAAAGGAGTTAAAAGTAATAAATTTTTAAAATAAGGAAGATAAGTGCAAATTTTAAATATGAAGGTGCGATAATTGTAATTACCCAAATAAGGGTGTCGGAACTGTAATTACTCACTTTGAAAGATCGGCACAATGGGCAGTGTTTATTTCACCTAACATGCTTGTGCTTTGGGTAGCTATGGACTGACACATACCTGAGAGTCAACAAACTCCTGGTAACGTTTGGTTTCGACGTGAGCAAACGTGAGCAAATGTACTGGCAATAGTCCGTACCAACATACTCTGAATATTAAATTTAATTAAATTTATATCTCGTGAGTCAAATTTGATTGACTAAATTTTTTTTAAATTATATTTTTTATTTATTTTTTTGTTAAAATAATATTTTTTTTAAAAGAGACTCAACATACCTCCATTTTTCAAACAATATCTTTAAATGAATGCATATAAATCTACATAAAATACGTGATACAAATTTAGTTAAATTAACATTTTTAGCATTTTTTTATAAGTTTCCGTCATTCTTCTGCACAAAAAATTATATTACTTAAATCCTTCCTTGCATGATTTAAACAAAAAAAAAAAAAAAAGTTGCAATTTTTTTAACAACCAACGTTAAATTTAAATTCATTTCCTTTGGAACATGTCAAGAGATTCAAAAACAACGGTCAAGGATTTTTTTTCTAAAGTTGGATTGGAGTACACTTAATCCAATGGTTGTAATTTATTTTAATTAAATTTATTTTCAAAATAAAAATAAAAGTTTGAAAAATTTGATTGGAGTATAATTAATGTAGAATGTCAAATATCATATGTCATTAAAGTATAAAGAAATCTCAGCTGTTCATAAATTCATTGCAGCCTCTGCAATAAATTTTTTCACTACAACCCCCTTCGACACGAGTACATTTAGCAAATGAACTTAAAAATTAGTAAATAAAACGGACATAACTGTTAATTTTTAACTTTTATAATTTTTTATTTTTTATTCTCCTCTAAAATGTTAAATTTATCTCATTAGAAGTGAAAAAATTAACCAATTTGATATTTTATGAAATATATAGGCCGTAATTAAAATTTCATCTGAATAATAATAAAACAACATAACTCATTGATTTGATATTTGTATATTTTCAACCGTTAGATTTATTTAATACTCAAGATTACTTATTTCTCTCTCTACTTTAGTTGCCTTTTTGATTACTTCACATAAAAATATGATCTCTCACTTTTCCTATATAAAAGTTTTTAAATTAATATTTTAAAAAATATGGTAATATGTGTAATAAATAATAAAATTGTACACGTTTATTAAACAATATATAGATATCTATCAGACAAAGTCAACTCATTTTTTATTAAAACATTATATTTAAACTTTAATTTTCTTAAGAAATAAACATTTAAATTAAATTTTCAATTTTAATGTACTTAAAACTTAAGTTTTAAATACATATATTTTTACACTCTTTGTATCATTTATATAATAAGAAAATTTAAAATTTTGAATTTGAGACATTTTAAATTATTGGATTTGCTTAATGGTCAGGATTATTTCTCCCTCCCTACTTTGATTGTCTTTTTGGTCATTTTATATGAAAGCACATTCTCTCATTCTTCTCATATTTTTTAATAATTTTTACATAAAAGTTTTTAAATTAATATTTTCAAAAAGTGATAATATTTGTAATAAATAATAAAATTTTATATATTTATTAAATATTATATGGATACTTTCCTTTTTTTATTAGTAATTTTTCTTTTTATAAGTTATTTTTATAATTTTTCATGTAAATTTATTTTATAAATTTAAATTTAAATTATTGAAATATATAACCTTTTAAGGGGATTTTGTAATTAATAAGAAAATATTCTAATCGTTGTAAACGTAGATAATCTAGTTGAACCATGTTAAATTTTATGCGTTGATTTCTTGCCTTTTTGTTACTTTTTTCGTTCATATTCATACTACACTTCAAGATTGAAGTTATTGGGAATGTTCTGGGTTTTGAGAGATGCTTTATTGAAAGCTAAGTTGAGGAGACAAAAGATGACTTTTCAAGGTGATGGGATTTTGAGAAATGAATGAAGAAGATTGGGAGGAAAACTCTGAGAATGGAAAGAAAGAAATAGAGAAAGATGATATGGAAATGAAAAAATAAAAAAAAGGTTCTTTTATTTTTAAATTAAAATGTAGCCAATACATTCTAACACCATATATTAATTAATTACGTGATATCAAATTGTAAGTCGTGCAATTAAGTTAAACGTTTGTTATAATAACAAGTGTAAAAATTTTAAGAGACAAGTTTGAAGTTATATAAATTGATATAAAATATAATTTGTATTATTTTTTTGCGTTTGAAATATAATCAATAAATTAGATGAATGTATTTTGCTCCGTTAAAATAATTTTTAACATTTTGTGTTAGAAATTTTTAAAATTTGTAGAAATTTATTAAATTTGTAGAGATATAAAGACTTGTAAAAATTTACGTAGTTTTAGGTGAAAAAAATTTGTAAAAGTTTATAGTTATTTGTAAAGACTTTTTAAAATTTTTACAATTTCAACAAACTCTAAGACCCCGTTTGGTAACTATTTCATTTTCAGTTTTCTATTTTTGTTTTCATTTTTTTTGAAAACTGAACATGAAAACGCGTATGGTAAATTTGTTTTCAGTTTTTAGTTTTCAAAAAAATGAAAAGTGTTTTCAAAATTTTTAAAAATTATGAAAACATAGAAAAAGTGTTTTCTCAAGTTTCATTTTCAGTTTTCAATTTCTTATACAACACTAGTTACAACTATTAATTACTATCGTCAACTAGTTGTTACCAATATCCGGCCACTACCGCC